>OESE01000198.1:0-489488 GCA_900240875.1 Crithidia expoeki
ACCACGACGACCACGCACCGCCCAAGCACTCCCGTACCTTCGTCGTTCGCCGCTCTGATGAAGAACATGTGCAACAATACGCGCAATACATCTGACGTTCTGTTGAATAGTTACAAGAACAACATCTGTTGCAGTGACTACAACATCAGTGGTGCCCGTGGATGTGCGGTGATGCCGTATTCAACATGGTCGGCGCGACTGTGAACTGCTCTGCGCCGAAGCTGAACAAGGACTTCATATGCTGCGCGAACGTGGATGAGTACGGCAACCGCGACTGGGTTGGCTGGTCGTGCAACGGCGCGGTCGGCGCGCTGTCTGCACTGGCTGCCGTTGCCGCTGTCGTTGCTGTTGTGATGACGACTGCAGTGTGAGAGCGTAACGGCGTGCGGATGGCGGTGCTGAAGAAAGAGGGGTGGGGCGGGGGCACGCTTGCGTGAGGGTGCGCACCAGCACCGTGAGCTGGCTGTGGCTCTGAGGGGCGCGCCGGTGCGCGGTGTGCGTCTTTTGGTGCTCTGCCCCCGGCTGCGTGGAGTCGTCTGCACCGCTCGGCGTAGCTTCTGCCCTGTGCACACTGCGTACTGTTCCGCTTCCGCTCTTGATGCCTACCGGTGGGGAAGCGCAACTTGCGGTTCCGTCAAAACTGATTTGTTGTTCTCCCCCTTTTCCCAAGTGGTTTCTTTCTTTGCCGTATTGCTTTTGCTAACCCCTCTGTTTTTCTTTCTCTGCTTTCAGCTCCCGCGTGCCACCTTTCTCCGCTTATATGACTCCGTTTTTTAAATACCCCTCGCCGTATCTTGAACGCGTTCGTACGTACGCGTGGCGGGGCGACGGGTCAGCTGCGGCTCCAGGAGAGAGGAGCATGGCGCGGGGGAAGAGCGTGACTGGTGCGGGCCCCGCGCATGTGTTGCCGCCGCGGAGACGTCGAGGCGCATCCTGGTGCGTAATACGCGCTTTCGCGCTGAAAGGGTGCGTGGGAGCGCATGTTGGTGCGTGGCTGTCCCGAGCGCTGCCCTCTAGTCCCGCTTGGCTGCTCATTTCTTCCTCTGCCAGCCGTGCCCTTCTCTGCGTTCTGTGCGACGGTGCTGCACGACGAAATGCTGAACGTTTGCTTTTTCTGGTATGCGTTTGCTGACGAAGGTAAAGCGAGCTCTCATTTTTCCTAGCTCCAGTGCATGACTGCGCGCTTTCTTCCTGGGCGTGCTTTGTGGCGTACACGCCGGCACTGATGTGCACAGCGTTGCGCCTACGATGAGCGCGGGGTGGAAGGCGTGTTTGCGCTGCCGCGTTCCCTAATTCCGCGACCCCGCAAGGCGACACACCGAAGGCCTGAGCAGGCCTACCGTTCTCGAGGTGAGCGCGATGGAAGCCGCCAAGCCCGTTACTCGGTAGTCTGCAGTGTTCTTTTGCTGTGCTCGTTGAGGCCCACGTCGTGCACGGCTCGCTTTGCATTACTGCCTCTTTGATTGCTTTTCCACTCCATGTGCGTGCCGATGATGGACAAGGTCATGTCTAACGAAGCAAGGGAAAGGGAGCACTCGCAGCCTGTTGTTTTCTTTGTTTTCCTCCCCAAGGTTCACCACATGCACATGGTGCTGTTGATCTGAGAATGCGAGGGATTATTATAGCGTGGTCGCTGCTGAGGTTCCTTCACGCGCGTTGCCACGCTGTCCCCGCGTTCCTTTCTCCTGTAAGTAGGGAGTGGCGTCCTCCCTCTTGCTTTCTTTTTTATTACCTCATTGAGGTGAAGTGCGTTCGCGTCTTCACACCCGTCTAGTTAAGTACTCGTAGATGGATGTTGTGCTTTCTCGTTTCCGAAAAGAGGAGCAGCTCACTTGGTTTGACATCATCCGCAGCTGTCTCCATCTTCTCGAAAGAACAAATAGTCTGTACGCAACTCCTATAAGTGATTTACTCCTCTCTCCTTGTTCTGTTATTCGTTTTTCCCTTGCGAACAGCACCTCCGACCCCTCATTCCTCCTTACCGGAGGTGGCGACCGCATGAATACAAATTGACACGTACGGAGGTCCTTTGGTGCCTCATTCGTTTTTATGCATGCACTGTGCGTGGTGATCTGCGTGGCTTGGCTGTCTGATCCCCATGGTGGCACAGCTTGCGTTGGTTTCGCTCCCGTCATGTGCGCAAGAGTGTTGGCAGTTCCACCGCCCTGTTCCGTCGCTGCTCGGCTCCTTTTTGCCCGCGTTACTCTTTTTCTTTGTTCTCTGTCGCTTTAAGCAGCCGAGGTTATTGTTTATGTCTCCACTCCGCATCCGGGCATGACGAAGTGATGCGAGGAACACCAACCTTGGCCATTGTAATGGCGGCATTCCTTTTCCCCTCTTTTCTCTTATTTCCTCCTTTTCAATTCAGTGCTGCGCGCTTTGTCTCTTTTTCCGGTTTCTCTCGGATTCCCTCCTCTTCCTATTCCAGGCACACCGCTGGAGTACGGCCAACCTCACTTTCGTTGCATGCTGCAGCGCCGTACGCAGCGTGGGCGCCGAGAGAAATGTGAGGGAGACAACTCCCGTGTGTGCAGCAAGTTGCCGACCCTCGTGTGCTCGCGGAGCAAGATGCGTAGAAAAGCACACACATACACCTGGACATGTCCTCGTCGCGGCGTTGCTTCTGAGACCCTGTGCTCTGGACCCCTCTGCCTCTCTGAATGCTCTTTTTTGCGGGACCGTTGGGAGAGGCGTGCCCACACGCGGACATCGGCGGGGCTCACACCAAGTGCACCCTTGGGTTGTAAGTGCTTTTTTATATCAGTTACTTTTGATTTCGACAAGTATGTCTTCTACGACGTCAACATCTCTTCCAACGCTACCGCTGCTTATGGTGCGCGTGAATGGGCGTGTGCCTGGATCTCGGCGAGTCGGTGACACACCGTTGAAGGCCGCCGGGCCCGCGGGACCTGCGTGTCCAGTCGCATGTGCGTCTGCGCGTTGGCGCGCTGCCTTCCGTGTGCGGCTGGCACCGCTGTGCGTAAGATGCACAATGGCACCGCTGGTGCTTTCTTTGGTACCGGCCAACTCTGGTTCTCTCTACCCGTACTCTCTCCCCTCCCCGCCTTCGCCTCTCCCACCAAACGCTTCATTCTACGCGCACAGATAACTCTCAGCCGTGCTAACTAACCACCACCGCTCCCCACTGCACCACTGCCTACTGTGCCTTTCACACACGCGCACAACGCTTTGCTCCCCAAGCAACAAGCACACCCCGTCTTCACCTTACCCTTGAACCCCAACATCGTGTGACCATGGCCCAGTGCTTCCGCCGCTTCGCGCTGGCGGCCATTATGGTCCTCGTGGTGCTGCTGCTCACGAGCGGCGCACATGTGAGTCGCGCTATCGTGGAGGAAATGGATCTGCCGTTTGAGATGGAGGTGCCCTCGATCCCTCGGGTTGAGGGGCTGGCTGTCTACGCGTTCACCAAAGCTGAAATGGACAACACACTGAAGATGATGCAAGCGTTTGCTGATGCGATGCCCGGCTTGAAGGACTTGTGGACTGGAACGTCGTTCTGCGACTGGCCCGGTGTGATGTGCTATCGGAACTCCGTGTACCTTGAGCCCGACAAGCTGACCTTCTCCGGAACGCTGCCGGAGGTGCCTGCGGACGTGAACGGACCGAGCGTGCGGCTGGAAATTATTTCGTTTCCGGCATGGGCACTGCGGTCGGCGGCACCCTGCCCGGCAGCTGGTCCCGCCTGACGTTCCTGAAGGTGCTGACACTTGACAGCACGAGCGTGTCTGGGACGCTGCCCGCTTCATGGGGGGCGCTGACCCGGCTGGACTGCCTGTCGCTGTTCGCCACGTCGATCAGCGGCACGCTGCCCCCGGAGTGGAGCAAACTGTCGGCGCTGACCACGTTCGCGGCCTTCAACACTCAGCTGACCGGCGTGCTGCCCTCGGAGTGGTCGGCACTGCGCGAGGTAGTGATGATTCAGCTGCAGCACTGCAAGCTGCTGGGCAGCCTCCCTGCATCGTGGTCTGAGATGCCGAAGCTGTCGCGCATCGCGCTGAACGGCAACAACTTTTGCGGCTGTGTTCCCGCGTCGTGGAAGGCGTCGACGACGCTTCGTGTGTCAATTGATCGGAAGTACTCCGCGGGCAATTGCGAGACTGCGTTACCGTGTATTACGACCACGACCGACCACGCAGGAGCCCACTACCACCACGACCACGACCACGACCACGACCACGACCACGACCACGCAGCAGACCACGACCACGACCACGACCACCACGACCACCACCACGACGACCACGCACCGCCCAAGCACTCCCGTACCTTCGTCGTTCGCCGCTCTGATGAAGAACATGTGCAACAATACGCGCAATACATCTGACGTTCTGTTGAATAGTCACAAGAACAACATCTGTTGCAGTGACTACAACATCAGTGGTGCCCCGTGGATGTGCGGTGATGCCGTATTCAACATGGTCGGCGCGACTGTGAACTGCTCTGCGCCGAAGCTGAACAAGGACTTCAGATGCTGCGCGAACGTGGATGAGTACGGCAACCGCGACTGGGTTGGCTGGTCGTGCAACGGCGCGGTCGGCGCGCTGTCTGCACTGGCTGCCGTTGCCGCTGTCCGTTGCTGTTGTGATGACGACTGCAGTGTGAGAGCGTAACGGCGTGGGGATGGCGGTGCTGAAGAAAGAGGGTGGGGCGGGGGGCACGCTTGCGTGAGGGTGCGCACCAGCACCGTGAGCTGGCTGTGGCTCTGAGGGGCGCGCCGGGTGCGCGGTGTGCGTCTTTTGGTGCTCTGCCCCCGGCTGCGTGGAGTCGTCTGCACCGCTCGGCGTAGCTTCTGCCTGTGCACACTGCGTACTGTTCCGCTTCCGCTCTTGATGCCTACCGGGTGGGGAAGCGCAACTTGCGGTTCCGTCAAAACTGATTTGTTGTTCTCCCCCTTTTCCCAAGTGGTTTCTTTCTTTGCCGTATTGCTTTTGCTAACCCCTCTGTTTTCTTTCTCTGCTTTCAGCTCCCGCGTGCCACCTTTCTCCGCTTATATGACTCCGTTTTTAAATACCCCTCGCCGTGTCTTGAACGCGTTCGTACGTACGCGTGGCGGGGCGACGGGTCAGCTGCGGCTCCAGGAGAGAGGAGCATGGGCGCGGGGGAAGAGCGTGACTGGTGCGGGCCCCGCGCATGTGTTGCCGCCGCGGAGACGTCGAGGCGCATCCTGGTGCGTAATACGCGCTTTCGCGCTGAAAGGGTGCGTGGGAGCGCATGTTGGTGCGTGGCTGTCCCGAGCGCTGCCCTCTAGTCCCGCTTGGCTGCTCATTTCTTCCTCTGCCAGCCGTGCCCTTCTCTGCGTTCTGTGCGACGGGTGCTGCACGACGAAATGCTGAACGTTTGCTTTTCTGGTATGCGGTTGCTGACGAAGGTAAAGCGAGCTCTCATTTTTCCTAGCTCCAGTGCATGACTGCGCGCTTTCTTCCTGGGCGTGCTTTGTGGCGTACACGCCGGCACTGATGTGCACAGCGTTGCGCCTACGATGAGCGCGGGGTGGAGGCGTGTTTGCGCTGCGCGTTCCCTAATTCCGCGACCCCGCAAGGCGACACACCGAAGGCCTGAGCAGGCCTACCGTCTCGAGGTGAGCGCGATGGAAGCCGCCAAGCCCGTTACTCGGTAGTCTGCAGTGTTCTTTTGCTGTGCTCGTTGAGGCCCACGTCGTGCACGGCTCGCTTTGCATTACTGCCTCTTTGATTGCTTTTCCACTCCATGTGCGTGCCGATGATGGACAAGGTCATGTCTAACGAAGCAAGGGAAAGGGAGCACTCGCAGCCTGTTGTTTTCTTTGTTTTCCTCCCCAAGGTTCACCACATGCACATGGTGCTGTTGATCTGAGAATGCGAGGGATTATTATAGCGTGGTCGCTGCTGAGGTTCCTTCACGCGCGTTGCCACGCTGTCCCCGCGTTCCTTTCTCCTGTAAGTAGGGAGTGGCGTCCTCCCTCTTGCTTTCTTTTTTATTACCTCATTGAGGTGAAGTGCGTTCGCGTCTTCACACCCGTCTAGTTAAGTACCCATATATATGCTGTGCTTTCTCGTTTCCGAAAAGAGGAGCAGCTCACTTGGTTTGACATCATCCGCAGCTGTCTCCATCTTCTCGAAAGAACAAATAGTCTGTACGCAACTCCTATAAGTGATTTACTCCTCTCTCCTTGTTCTGTTATTCGTTTTTCCCTTGCGAACAGCACCTCCGACCCCTCATTCCTCCTTACCGGAGGTGGCGACCGCATGAATACAAATTGACACGTACGGAGGTCCTTTGGTGCCTCATTCGTTTTTATGCATGCACTGTGCGTGGTGATCTGCGTGGCTTGGCTGTCTGATCCCCATGGTGGCACAGCTTGCGTTGGTTTCGCTCCCGTCATGTGCGCAAGAGTGTTGGCAGTTCCACCGCCCTGTTCCGTCGCTGCTCGGCTCCTTTTTGCCCGCGTTACTCTTTTTCTTTGTTCTCTGTCGCTTTAAGCAGCCGAGGTTATTGTTTATGTCTCCACTCCGCATCCGGGCATGACGAAGTGATGCGAGGAACACCAACCTTGGCCATTGTAATGGCGGCATTCCTTTTCCCCTCTTTTCTCTTATTTCCTCCTTTTCAATTCAGTGCTGCGCGCTTTGTCTCTTTTTCCGGTTTCTCTCGGATTCCCTCCTCTTCCTATTCCAGGCACACCGCTGGAGTACGGCCAACCTCACTTTCGTTGCATGCTGCAGCGCCGTACGCAGCGTGGGCGCCGAGAGAAATGTGAGGGAGACAACTCCCGTGTGTGCAGCAAGTTGCCGACCCTCGTGTGCTCGCGGAGCAAGATGCGTAGAAAAGCACACACATACACCTGGACATGTCCTCGTCGCGGCGTTGCTTCTGAGACCCTGTGCTCTGGACCCCTCTGCCTCTCTGAATGCTCTTTTTTGCGGGACCGTTGGGAGAGGCGTGCCCACACGCGGACATCGGCGGGGCTCACACCAAGTGCACCCTTGGGTTGTAAGTGCTTTTTTATATCAGTTACTTTTGATTTCGACAAGTATGTCTTCTACGACGTCAACATCTCTTCCAACGCTACCGCTGCTTATGGTGCGCGTGAATGGGCGTGTGCCTGGATCTCGGCGAGTCGGTGACACACCGTTGAAGGCCGCCGGGCCCGCGGGACCTGCGTGTCCAGTCGCATGTGCGTCTGCGCGTTGGCGCGCTGCCTTCCGTGTGCGGCTGGCACCGCTGTGCGTAAGATGCACAATGGCACCGCTGGTGCTTTCTTTGGTACCGGCCAACTCTGGTTCTCTCTACCCGTACTCTCTCCCCTCCCCGCCTTCGCCTCTCCCACCAAACGCTTCATTCTACGCGCACAGATAACTCTCAGCCGTGCTAACTAACCACCACCGCTCCCCACTGCACCACTGCCTACTGTGCCTTTCACACACGCGCACAACGCTTTGCTCCCCAAGCAACAAGCACACCCCGTCTTCACCTTACCCTTGAACCCCAACATCGTGTGACCATGGCCCAGTGCTTCCGCCGCTTCGCGCTGGCGGCCATTATGGTCCTCGTGGTGCTGCTGCTCACGAGCGGCGCACATGTGAGTCGCGCTATCGTGGAGGAAATGGATCTGCCGTTTGAGATGGAGGTGCCCTCGATCCCTCGGGTTGAGGGGCTGGCTGTCTACGGTTCACCAAAGCTGAAATGGACAACACACTGAAGATGATGCAAGCGTTTGCTGATGCGATGCCCGGCTTGAAGGACTTGTGGACTGGAACGTCGTTCTGCGACTGGCCCGGTGTGATGTGCTATCGGAACTCCGTGTACCTTGAGCCCGACAAGCTGACCTTCTCCGGAACGCTGCCGGAGGTGCCTGCGGACGTGAACGGACCGAGCGTGCGGCTGGAAATTATTTCGTTCTCCGGCATGGGCACTGCGGTCGGCGGCACCCTGCCCGGCAGCTGGTCCCGCCTGACGTTCCTGAAGGTGCTGACACTTGACAGCACGAGCGTGTCTGGGACGCTGCCCGCTTCATGGGGGGCGCTGACCCGGCTGGGCTGCCTGTCGCTGTTCGCCACGTCGATCAGCGGCACGCTGCCCCCGGAGTGGAGCAAACTGTCGGCGCTGACCACGTTCGCGGCCTTCAACACTCAGCTGACCGGCGTGCTGCCCTCGGAGTGGTCGGCACTGCGCGAGGTAGTGATGATTCAGCTGCAACACTGCAAGCTGCTGGGCAGCCTCCCTGCATCGTGGTCTGAGATGCCGAAGCTGTCGCGCATCGCGCTGAACGGCAACAACTTTTGCGGCTGTGTTCCCGCGTCGTGGAAGGCGTCGACGACGCTTCGTGTGTCAATTGATCGGAAGTACTCCGCGGGCAATTGCGAGACTGCGTTACCGTGTATTCCCACGACCACGACCACGACCACGGAGGAGCCCACTACCACGACCACGACCACGACCACGGAGGAGCCCACGACCACGACCACGACCACGGAGGAGCCCACTACCACGACCACGACCACGACCACGGAGGAGCCCTGAACCACTACCACGACCACGACCACGGAGGAGCCCACGACCACGACCACGACCACGCAGGAGCCGACTTCCACGACCACGACCACGACCACCACCACGACGACCACGCACCGCCCAAGCACTCCCGTACCTTCGTCGTTCGCCGCTCTGATGAAGAACATGTGCAACAATACGCGCAGTACGTCTGACGTTCTGTTGAATAGTCACAAGAAGAATATCTGTTGCAGTGACTACAACATCAGTGGTGCCCCGTGGATGTGCGGTGATGCCGTATTCAACATGGTCGGCGCGACTGTGAACTGCTCTGCGCCGAAGCTGAACAAGGACTTCATATGCTGCGCGAACGTGGATGAGTACGGCAACCGCGACTGGGTTGGCTGGTCGTGCAACGGCGCGGTCGGCGCGCTGTCTGCACTGGCTGCCGTTGCCGCTGTCGTTGCTGTTGTGATGACGACTGCAGTGTGAGAGCGTAACGGCGTGCGGATGGCGGTGCTGAAGAAAGAGGGGTGGGGCGGGGGGCACGCTTGCGTGAGGGTGCGCACCAGCACCGTGAGCTGGCTGTGGCTCTGAGGGGCGCGCCGGTGCGCGGTGTGCGTCTTTTGGTGCTCTGCCCCCGGCTGCGTGGAGTCGTCTGCACCGCTCGGCGTAGCTTCTGCCCTGTGCACACTGCGTACTGTTCCGCTTCCGCTCTTGATGCCTACCGGGTGGGGAAGCGCAACTTGCGGTTCCGTCAAAACTGATTTGTTGTTCTCCCCCTTTTCCCAAGTGGTTTCTTTCTTTGCCGTATTGCTTTTGCTAACCCCTCTGTTTTTCTTTCTCTGCTTTCAGCTCCCGCGTGCCACCTTTCTCCGCTTATATGACTCCGTTTTTTAAATACCCCTCGCCGTGTCTTGAACGCGTTCGTACGTACGCGTGGCGGGGCGACGGGTCAGCTGCGGCTCCAGGAGAGAGGAGCATGGGCGCGGGGGAAGAGCGTGACTGGTGCGGGCCCCGCGCATGTGTTGCCGCCGCGGAGACGTCGAGGCGCATCCTGGTGCGTAATACGCGCTTTCGCGCTGAAAGGGTGCGTGGGAGCGCATGTTGGTGCGTGGCTGTCCCGAGCGCTGCCCTCTAGTCCCGCTTGGCTGCTCATTTCTTCCTCTGCCAGCCGTGCCCTTCTCTGCGTTCTGTGCGACGGTGCTGCACGACGAAATGCTGAACGTTTGCTTTTTCTGGTATGCGTTTGCTGACGAAGGTAAAGCGAGCTCTCATTTTTCCTAGCTCCAGTGCATGACTGCGCGCTTTCTTCCTGGGCGTGCTTTGTGGCGTACACGCCGGCACTGATGTGCACAGCGTTGCGCCTACGATGAGCGCGGGGTGGAAGGCGTGTTTGCGCTGCCGCGTTCCCTAATTCCGCGACCCCGCAAGGCGACACACCGAAGGCCTGAGCAGGCCTACCGTTCTCGAGGTGAGCGCGATGGAAGCCGCCAAGCCCGTTACTCGGTAGTCTGCAGTGTTCTTTTGCTGTGCTCGTTGAGGCCCACGTCGTGCACGGCTCGCTTTGCATTACTGCCTCTTTGATTGCTTTTCCACTCCATGTGCGTGCCGATGATGGACAAGGTCATGTCTAACGAAGCAAGGGAAAGGGAGCACTCGCAGCCTGTTGTTTTCTTTGTTTTCCTCCCCAAGGTTCACCACATGCACATGGTGCTGTTGATCTGAGAATGCGAGGGATTATTATAGCGTGGTCGCTGCTGAGGTTCCTTCACGCGCGTTGCCACGCTGTCCCCGCGTTCCTTTCTCCTGTAAGTAGGGAGTGGCGTCCTCCCTCTTGCTTTCTTTTTTATTACCTCATTGAGGTGAAGTGCGTTCGCGTCTTCACACCCGTCTAGTTAAGTACCCATATATATGCTGTGCTTTCTCGTTTCCGAAAAGAGGAGCAGCTCACTTGGTTTGACATCATCCGCAGCTGTCTCCATCTTCTCGAAAGAACAAATAGTCTGTACGCAACTCCTATAAGTGATTTACTCCTCTCTCCTTGTTCTGTTATTCGTTTTTCCCTTGCGAACAGCACCTCCGACCCCTCATTCCTCCTTACCGGAGGTGGCGACCGCATGAATACAAATTGACACGTACGGAGGTCCTTTGGTGCCTCATTCGTTTTTATGCATGCACTGTGCGTGGTGATCTGCGTGGCTTGGCTGTCTGATCCCCATGGTGGCACAGCTTGCGTTGGTTTCGCTCCCGTCATGTGCGCAAGAGTGTTGGCAGTTCCACCGCCCTGTTCCGTCGCTGCTCGGCTCCTTTTTGCCCGCGTTACTCTTTTTCTTTGTTCTCTGTCGCTTTAAGCAGCCGAGGTTATTGTTTATGTCTCCACTCCGCATCCGGGCATGACGAAGTGATGCGAGGAACACCAACCTTGGCCATTGTAATGGCGGCATTCCTTTTCCCCTCTTTTCTCTTATTTCCTCCTTTTCAATTCAGTGCTGCGCGCTTTGTCTCTTTTTCCGGTTTCTCTCGGATTCCCTCCTCTTCCTATTCCAGGCACACCGCTGGAGTACGGCCAACCTCACTTTCGTTGCATGCTGCAGCGCCGTACGCAGCGTGGGCGCCGAGAGAAATGTGAGGGAGACAACTCCCGTGTGTGCAGCAAGTTGCCGACCCTCGTGTGCTCGCGGAGCAAGATGCGTAGAAAAGCACACACATACACCTGGACATGTCCTCGTCGCGGCGTTGCTTCTGAGACCCTGTGCTCTGGACCCCTCTGCCTCTCTGAATGCTCTTTTTTGCGGGACCGTTGGGAGAGGCGTGCCCACACGCGGACATCGGCGGGGCTCACACCAAGTGCACCCTTGGGTTGTAAGTGCTTTTTTATATCAGTTACTTTTGATTTCGACAAGTATGTCTTCTACGACGTCAACATCTCTTCCAACGCTACCGCTGCTTATGGTGCGCGTGAATGGGCGTGTGCCTGGATCTCGGCGAGTCGGTGACACACCGTTGAAGGCCGCCGGGCCCGCGGGACCTGCGTGTCCAGTCGCATGTGCGTCTGCGCGTTGGCGCGCTGCCTTCCGTGTGCGGCTGGCACCGCTGTGCGTAAGATGCACAATGGCACCGCTGGTGCTTTCTTTGGTACCGGCCAACTCTGGTTCTCTCTACCCGTACTCTCTCCCCTCCCCGCCTTCGCCTCTCCCACCAAACGCTTCATTCTACGCGCACAGATAACTCTCAGCCGTGCTAACTAACCACCACCGCTCCCCACTGCACCACTGCCTACTGTGCCTTTCACACACGCGCACAACGCTTTGCTCCCCAAGCAACAAGCACACCCCGTCTTCACCTTACCCTTGAACCCCAACATCGTGTGACCATGGCCCAGTGCTTCCGCCGCTTCGCGCTGGCGGCCATTATGGTCCTCGTGGTGCTGCTGCTCACGAGCGGCGCACATGTGAGTCGCGCTATCGTGGAGGAAATGGATCTGCCGTTTGAGATGGAGGTGCCCTCGATCCCTCGGGTTGAGGGGCTGGCTGTCTACGCGTTCACCAAAGCTGAAATGGACAACACACTGAAGATGATGCAAGCGTTTGCTGATGCGATGCCCGGCTTGAAGGACTTGTGGACTGGAACGTCGTTCTGCGACTGGCCCGGTGTGATGTGCTATCGGAACTCCGTGTACCTTCAGCCCACAACCTGACCTTCTCCGGAACGCTGCCGGAGGTGCCTGCGGACGTGAACGGACCGAGCGTGCGGCTGGAAATTATTTCGTTCTCCGGCATGGGCACTGCGGTCGGCGGCACCCTGCCCGGCAGCTGGTCCCGCCTGACGTTCCTGAAGGTGCTGACACTTGACAGCACGAGCGTGTCTGGGACGCTGCCCGCTTCATGGGGGGCGCTGACCCGGCTGGACTGCCTGTCGCTGTTCGCCACGTCGATCAGCGGCACGCTGCCCCCGGAGTGGAGCAAACTGTCGGCGCTGACCACGTTCGCGGCCTTCAACACTCAGCTGACCGGCGTGCTGCCCTCGGAGTGGTCGGCACTGCGCGAGGTAGTGATGATTCAGCTGCAGCACTGCAAGCTGCTGGGCAGCCTCCCTGCATCGTGGTCTGAGATGCCGAAGCTGTCGCGCATCGCGCTGAACGGCAACAACTTTTGCGGCTGTGTTCCCGCGTCGTGGAAGGCGTCGACGACGCTTCGTGTGTCAATTGATCGGAAGTACTCCGCGGGCAATTGCGAGACTGCGTTACCGTGTATTCCCACGACCACGACCACGACCACCACCACGACGACCACGCACCGCCCAAGCACTCCCGTACCTTCGTCGTTCGCCGCTCTGATGAAGAACATGTGCAACAATACGCGCAGTACGTCTGACGTTCTGTTGAATAGTCACAAGAAGAATATCTGTTGCAGTGACTACAACATCAGTGGTGCCCCGTGGATGTGCGGTGATGCCGTATTCAACATGGTCGGCGCGACTGTGAACTGCTCTGCGCCGAAGCTGAACAAGGACTTCAGGTGCTGCTCGAACGTGGATGAGTACGGCAACCGCGACTGGGTTGGCTGGTCGTGCAACGGCGCGGTCGGCGCGCTGTCTGCACTGGCTGCCGTTGCCGCTGTCGTTGCTGTTGTGATGACGACTGCAGTGTGAGAGCGTAACGGCGTGCGGATGGCGGTGCTGAAGAAAGAGGGGTGGGGCGGGGGGCACGCTTGCGTGAGGGTGCGCACCAGCACCGTGAGCTGGCTGTGGCTCTGAGGGGCGCGCCGGTGCGCGGTGTGCGTTGGTGGAGTTTTTCTTTTTTTTTTTGGTTGGCTGTCTTTGAGGCGGCGCCGGTGTTGTTTGTTGTCGGTACGTTGGTGTGTAGCGTTTGTAAGAAGTCCGGTGTTTTGGCCGAACTTTGTGGATTTTGTTTTGGTTTTGTGGTTTTGGTGACGTGGCGGTGGTGGTCTTTGAGTCTTGTGGCGTTGTTCTCGTGTCGTTGGTGTGGTTGACTACTACTTTGCTGTTGAAGTGAGTCTGTGGTTCTTCGTGGGGGGTATGCTGCTGGTGTTGTTTTCTACCGTCCCTGTGCAACCGTTTGGTGTTTTTTTTTTTTTTCGGTGGTGTGTGGGTGTGTGGCCGGGTTTACTCGTTGAAAGTGGAGTTGCTGGACTGCGCCTCTTGCTTTCCCTCTCGGTTTTGCTCCGGTACTCCTGTGTTGGAATCGGGTGCTCATCGCTTCTGCTGCTTTTTTTTTGTGTGTGTACGTGTTTACACTGGGGTTTTTGGTGGTTTTGGACGTTTTGTTTTCTCTTTCATTTTTCTTTTAGTGGTGTTCGTCTGCGTTGTTCTCTCCCTCCTTTTTTTTTTGCACTTCTGTTTTGCATTTCTTCTGCTTCTGCTTGTTCCATGTGAACGCAAGTTACTTCTCTTGCTTTTCGTTCTGCGGAGCGTCTTTGTTGTTCCCCGCATTCTCTCACGCTGCACGGGCAGGGAAGCTTGTGCTAACGCGGGAGTCCCGAGCAGTTGCTTGATGTTGGCGGGCGTTGTCAACGGTGAAAGCTCGCGCCTCCTAATGACTAACTTGTTTTTTCTGTGCTTTTTCTTTTTTTTTGTCCCATTTGCCTTTCCAGGTATCTTTATCCTTGCTTATTTTCTTAAATGGCAGTTATCAGAGCATCGGCGCATCGGAGCGGGAGGCTGGGCAGGAAAGCAAGCAACATGGTATCACCGCACATGTTGAACTGACGAAGGTCGGTTGGGTGCGTGTTGACTTTCTTTTCGTCGACACGTGAAACAAGTGAGATGCGCTTTTCCTCAACACATGCTTCTTTGCATCCACGTTTGAGCCGGCTCTAGTTACCCCCCTTTTTTTTTTAACACAGTGCACGTGTAACTCTTTTCGAAAGAAGACTGCTGTGCTCTGTCAGAGAGTCACAAAGCTACGTAAGGATCCTTGCGGAGTTAGCGATTCCGGCCAGAACACACCGGATTGGTTCTGGGCAATTGCTTCTCTCTTTCTGTTCTTCGAGGCACTTTGCTACCATTTCGACGAGTACACGTGCCTTTTCCAGCTGTGTCCTACCGCTTCTCTTTCTCTTTTTTCTCCCTCGCTTCACAGACTCTATTTCAAGGCTTTTTGCGTAACGACCTTTTTACTGTGTAGCGTACGCAGACACCGGGATCATGTGTTACTGCAGCTGCTGATGCAGGACCCTTTGCGGCTGAGGGCGAGTCGGTGTGGTGGACAATACGAGTGCAGAGCACTCTCTCCTTAATGTCCTTTGTGCCCCTTTTCACTGCGTATAAACGCCCATCTGCTGCTCTTCATGTTTGCCTTCTTTACGCAGAGGCGGCAGGTGGTTTCGATGTACGATGCGGCCCAGAATTTCACAAACCGTCTCTTTCTGTGCACTTTTTTTGTCCTACGCAGAAATAGCAACACCAACGAAGAGAAAGCGATTTTTCAGAGCTGCCTTCTTGCGACTTCCCGTCCGTGCGAATGAGGTTTACAGCTACTATCCTGGCTTTCTTGCTGGTCGTCAAGGCCTACGTCGGCAAGTACCCAGAAAGCCGAGTCTCGGGGTCTCAAACGTACGCTACCTTCTCAGACCGCAGTATTTCTCTTCCATACTACATTTCGGCTCCTCAGCTGCTTGATAGCGTCACGGAGGATATAAACATGTTGAATGCGCCTCACTAACACTTGGCTGCGCTCATGACTGAAAGCCTGCCTCCTTTCTCCACACACTTCGTGTGCTTCGCTTCAATGCACACCCTGTTGTCATGATGCTGCAATGAATCCTCTTCTCGTTTTGTCCGTCTCTGTTATGCGAAGGTACATAGAAGTGCTTTCTTCGTCTTTCTTAGCGCAACCAGAGTACTTCATTGATAGTCCTCGTTGTGGGCTCTTGTCGTGGCACAGCCTTGCAGTCACGCGCGAGGGTTTTTCCCCTGGCTGCGCAATTGAAAAGGTTGGTCAGTTCTTTAGCAAAGTGTACTGCCACGCAGTGGAGAGCTATTGCAGCTGTGAACACACGAGTAGCCCTAGCTTGCTTTCCCCGTTCTTTTTCTACGTTTGGTTGTTCGTGTTCGTTGGAGAGCTTCGATCTTTCTACTAAGAAAGGGTCGGAGGATGAAAAGTTAATTTGTGGCCTCTTCTTTCTCACCGACTCTTCTGTTTAAGGACCAGGTCAGTAACAACAAAGGGGGAGCCCATTACTTCCACAAGGCAGCAAGAGGTCTTTAATGTGTTTGTTTGCGTGATGAAGTACTTTTCATGCCAGCCAGACTCTCACAACGCCTTCGGGTCGCTTATAAATGGTGTCCTGACGTACTTTACCGTAGACTGTGCACGCTACAAGCGCTTTTCACTGGCGCCCGCTGGGGAGGGAGGAGCGCATTCTTCAGACCTTCGGGGGCCGCAAGGGGCACCTGATGTTACTCACACGAATGCACCGCATTTCAAGTCTGATGGGGGTCCGTCTCAGGGCTCCTCCCCACCAAAAGTAAGCTCGCCTGTCGCGTTTCAAAACGAAAGCTACTACGAGCCTCGCTTCTCCACCGACACGCGGATGCACATCCAGCGCACACTCATCTTACCGAGTGCTTTCCAAGCCACGCAGTGCTGCTTCAGCATGGCAAACCGCACTATTTTTGGCGCAGATATGGCCTTCATCGGGGCGGCCAACGGCCTCCTGGCGCTGGTGGTGCTGCATGAGGATTTGTTGATGTATGTGCGTGGCAAAGACCCACAGAGCCTTCGGGATCAGCTGGAGCGAGGGCATAGAAATGGGACTGCTGCCGCCAGCTCGTCGGCGCTTCCTTCTCCTGCATCTTCGCCCAATCTCGCTTTGGGAAACGGCGCACCCACGGCTGGCGTGGCCTCCACTGCTCCCACGCCCCTCGCCGACACTATACTGCCTCACCTTGCCGGGGGTGTGCCGTCCACCATCACGTGGATGCGTGACAAGCCGCTTGTGCTGGTTGGTTACTCCACCGGGCGTGTAGAGTGGTACCGTGTTTCCATCTCGTCGGCTCGCCGCCAGGAGTTAATGGACCCAGAGAAGGAGCTGCCACTTGGCTCCTCCGTCACCTCGGGCGCCTTCGCCTACCAAGCGCTGAACCGCGACGGGCACTCGAGTCGGGTGGCGCGGGTGGTCTTGGGCGGCTACAAGGACGGCTTGGGGACGGAGCGAGTGGCGATCTGCCACGTTCCCGACGCGGGCGCGCTAATCTCCAGCGACTACTTTCCGGCGAACGGAACCGTTGCGGTGGTCGGCGAGCGTGGCGGCCTCTACCTCTTCCACACCGACCAGCTGGAGGCGCCGCTGTGCCAGCTGAGCCTCGCCGCCCCATCGGCGGGGTTTCTGTACTGTCACCCGTTTCTGCCTTTAGTCGGTGTAGTGTCCTCCTTGGCCTGGGCCGAGACCCAGGAGGCGCGGCGGCGGCGATGGGCGATGTCTTCGACAGTGAACGCCCTCTTCACAAATGCGCCGTTGCCCGCACCCGCAGCAGCGCAAAACGGCCGCGCCGCTGAGACGGCTGTGCGAAGCTGCGGTAGTCGTTTACGCAGCATCCCACACCGCCGTGAGCACTGCAACCCACAGGAAAACGCGCTGGTTCCTTCGTCACTTGCCTCTGCAACACCCGCCGTAGCAGCAACATCGGAAATAGGGAAGGAAGACCGGCACGTCGACTGGCACGACAAGGATGGCTGCGGAACGTCGACCGTTGCAAGGACGGACGGAGGGCCCAGCGGATCTTACGCTGCTTCCTCCTCGTTGGTGCTTGACCGAGCAGCCATGCGTATGGGCTGCGCGATCACCCTGGTTGAGTACATGAAGGAAGCCCCACCCCGGCAGTTGGCGAGGGCGTGGGTGGGTGATGAGCCCCTAGCGCCAACACACCGTCTTACACAGGTACTACAACATTGGATCGAGGGTGCCACACCTCGTTACGGGACCTACTACAACTTCTCGTGGAAATTCAGCTTTGACCTAGAGTTGGTAGTGGGGAATTTGGAGGAAGGGGCGTTGCGTGTGGTGCGCATTAGTCGCTCGCCGGAGGCGAGCCCCGCTCCTGCTGATGTTGCCACTGGGTCCGCTTCGCTTTTGCAGAGTCGTCGTGGACGACCTATCGGTATTCCTGAAAGGGACAACACCAAAGATGCCGCTGCGCGTGAAACTGGATCCGGCGCGTCCTATACCACGGCCTCTGTAACAGGAGCCACAGCTGCGAACACCAAGAGTAATGATAGCGTTTTTGTTACTGAGACGGGCTCCACTGCCCACACCACCACCTACAGCGTTGTGCAGGAGTATAGCGTGCGACTGCCGCTGCACTCGCTGATGAACATCGAGTACATCTCTGCCGCCACCTCCGCGCTGAGTGCGCTGGACACGGCCGCCGTCGCCATGGCTGGCAGCAGCAGCGGCGGTGATAGCGGGCCTCGAGGTTCCGTAGAGACCTTCCAGAGGGAAGTCGAGCGTTACCGCCCCCCCTCTGCCCTCCTCGTGGCGGCCGCCGCACGGGCGGCGGCGGACCCCCGCGCGAGGCTTGGGTTCTCGGCGAGCGCGTCTGGGCTTCTGTGCCACCCTGCCAATACCTTCTGGGCCGGCCTCGCGATTGTCTCGCTGCCGCACCGCAGCCGACGTCTTTCCACGTCAGCGTGGGATGAGGAGAAGCGGAGCCACTGCGCTAGAGTTAATGACAGAACGGGTAATTTCAACGAGCCTTTTGACGGCGGTCTGCTGGATGTGTTTTACGGCGACACCGGCAGTGGTGGTGGTAGTCGTAGGTGCGGCGTATGCGTCGACAGCGCCACGGGGCCTGGGCTGCAATTGAAGGAAAACGCGTTGGCCGTTGTAATGTTGCAGTCTTTACGCGGCGAATACGACGACGGCAGCGGCGACGTCGCCTTGCGACGGCACCGGCGGCACACCGCATTCACCAGAAACAGTGGTCAGTGCGCGGGCGCCGACGCGGCCTCCTGCAGCGGGCTGCCGTCGTCTTTCGCGTCCACGCAGCAGCCACGGCGGGAGCAGCAGCAGCAGCGCCGCCGCGACCGCGACCCGTTGGCGCCCGCCATCACCGTCCCCAGCTACGCCGCCCGCAGCACCCGAAACGAAATCGCCAATGCGGTGCTCATTGCGGCGGACCACCGTGTCGACCTGCACCAGCGCCTTCGCATCGGGGCCGGCAACGTGTCGTTTGTGGTAGGCATGAACGCGGCTGGCGAGGTGGCTTCCGTACCGATTGAAGTGCGGGCGGTAGCCACGTGGCATGAGGAGGGCAGCGTTTTCGTTGGGCTCGGCCCGACCATTTGCGCGGCGGATCTCGTGTCCATTCAGGGGATCGAGCGACTGATGCGGCGTCGGCACGCCGCAGGTTTCGGCGTCTCGGCGGCGGCCAACCTGGCCGCTGCGAAGAGGGTGGGCGGGTACGGGAGTGAGGATGTCGTGCTGCTCTTTACGTACATTGCCACACTAGAACGGGTGCACGTCGTCGCCGCCACCGGTTCGGTGCCCTCTCTCTTGGAGCTGCTGCTAGGGTCCTCAGCGCGCAGCCGTTGTGTATCCGCCGACATCGTCAAAACACAGCCGCGACTCGCACCGCGGCTGCGGGTTGTCTTAGACAGCTGCGTCTATCACGATGACTTGCGCCGGCTGCTGGCGCTGCAGGTGCTTGGCTGGTTGCCTCGGTCGGTGGCAGAGGTGTGGCGGACATCGTCCGCAGCCGCCACGGCGCCGGAGGTGCCAGAGTGGTTGCACCTGCCCTTTGAGGCATCTCCAGTACTGACGGAGGCGAACACGAACACCGAGGTGGAGCGAGCAGCGGCAATTGAGGTGACGCACGGACGTTACGGTGCCGCGGCACAGCTGCTTCTACGGTTCGCGCACCGCTCCCCCAGCTACCGCGCCATGGCGACGCTGCTGCAACGCCCGTCCGATACGCTGGCGATGGTGCACGAAAGCGACACTCGCGTCTGCGCTGCCTTTCGCGCGTCGCTGCCACCGTGGCTTCTTGTTGTTTTTTATTGCCTGTGCAGCGGCGCCAACAAGCAACTTCAACGACATCACCAAGCACACGGCAGTGGAAGCTCAGATAGTGTAGCGAGTGCATCTCCAGCGTACCCGCCGCAAACAGCGCTTCCGCGTGAGTTGTACCGCCAAACCTCCCTGCCTTTCTGGGATCGTGTTGCACTTGCTATTGTGGTAGAGGACGGCGCAAGCGGTTCGCTTACCCACGTTCTGCGCGACGTGCTGCTGCCGCAGTGCAATCCGCTGCAGGCTCTCCTGCTCCACCACGGTGTCCATCTCCGTACCTGCCCGGCAATGCAGGAAATCGTCGACTGCACGGGCGACTTTCAACTGGGTGCATGTCTCTTTGCGCGGGTTGGTGTGCTGACCACGGCCGCCGCGCTGGCCTTCCCTTTCTTACTGGACGGTGTCATGCAGCGTGCTGCCGCGACGCCAGGGGATGGGCTTGACATGGATGGTGCTACACTGAGCAATACTGCTTACGTGCCTGGTTGCCATGACATGTTCGGGCCTCCGCACCGTTTCCGCAACTCTTCGCGAGATGCAAAAGATGAGACCTGTTTACGCGGCGACGAAGACGATGAAAAGTGCGGGAGGGACAGCAACAACGTTAGCAACAGTAGCGTCCACAACGGCAGTCTCGCCGCTGCTGCTTCCCCCGCCTCACCTTACGCGTACCTGTACAATGGGAACAGCCAACACAACAGTCGCCGCCCAAGTCCGCACGCGAGTTCCTCCGGCGCACAATGTGGAACTTTAGAGAGCGGCGTGTCGCACACAGCCCGACTCGTGCGCAACAGCGCCCTGCCGCCACCACCAGTGCTCCTCTCGGTGCTAACGTCATCCGCCGCCAGCAGCAGCTACACGCACGCTTCCAGGCTCCACGCAAGCTCAGTGTCGCCTCAGCAGCTCAGGGAAGGCATCAATAGCAGCCACAATACTGAACGAGACACCGCCGACTCCACCGGTGCTGCTGGCAGCGAAAAACGTAAGACGTGGGCGGCACGTTGCTACGGGGAGAACGTTCAGGATGAAAGGGCAACCGACGATGACGGCGACTACAGCGGTGTGATAGGCGTAAACAGCGCTTACTTGAGCGGCGTCGGGGAAGGAGAGGTGACGGATGAGCCATGGGTGTGGTGGGCCGCCGCTTACCGATCCTTCTTAGACGACGAGCAAGCTTTTGTACGCCGCACCACCTTTGACGTTGAGTGCCAGCAGCTACGGAGTCGAGCCGCCTCCCGAAAAGGGGCATTCGTGTCCCTCAAAGGAATCTCTGCAAACAGAAATGAAAGCGGCCACGGCGGTACTGGTGGTACGGCTCGCGCGTACGGGCTGTTAAGCCACCACTTCCCGGCCCTGCGAGATTTGGAGAGATCAGAGCATCGACTGGTCTCGTCCCCCGACGGAGAGCAGGCCACACTTCCTGCAGCCCACCGTGCAAGCGGCCGGACGGCGAAGATTGGTGTCTCGTTTGCCCCGACCCCGCTAACCGCCTCGCTTGCCTTCCCTTACACTCCCCCAATCCCAGCGCTGTCGAGCGCAGCTACGGCCGTATTGCGAGTTTCCCGCATGCGGAGCTCGTGGTTGGGGCCGCGATGGCCGGCAACGGCGCCGCCGGTGGTGCCGCCTCTACGCAGGACTGCGTTTGTGGTGAGAGGCATGAGGGGACGCAGTTGATTCGTTCGCTGCTAAGTTTATGTTGCACAACGACGACACGGTGCTCCGTCTGCCTCGAGCCGGTGCGGCTGGGCTCCTGCGACGTCAGCTCCGCGTTTGCGTGGTGTACCTCATGCCGGCACGGCGGTCACGCGCGCCACTTGCAGGAGTGGTTCCGCACACACCGGCGATGTCCTATGAATGGTTGTGACTGCCGTTGCGACGAGGACTCCAGTTTGTTTTAACGCGTTCGGACGCAGTGCAGGCGACGGGACGCCGTGAGGTTTCTTTTCCGTTTATTTATTTTATTATTATTATTTTTTTTTTGTCAGCCTCTTGCCTTCTGCTGCGTTGCTGCACAGTTAGCGTTTCTCCTCATACACACATATATATATATATATATATATTTCCAAGTTATAAGAACAATTTCTGAAAGATCTAAGTTCAGTGGAGTACACACGCGTCGCGACCGTTGAATTTTCCCTTATCTGCTGTTCTGGGCATCTGGCACATGGACTGGAAGTGCACGCACCCGATGTAAAGCAGCTAGTGCTTTGGGCTATACAATACCAAAGCTGTCTGTGCTGCTTTTCAAAGCGCCGATAAAACTATGAGACGCTCTTTTAGTTTCTCTTTCCCAAGTTAACTTTGCTTCTAGGGCCTATTCTCTGAAAGCATTTCTCCTTCTGTTTCTTCTGTGTTGTCTTTCCAACAGGTACAGATTCAAAGCGCTCCACTTGTCGGCGTTTTGAAGGAAAAAGAAAAGAAACGCAGCGGTTCAACTACTAACTCATCACACCGCCAGCATCTGTGTCTGTATGCGTCGCCGCGAACATTGCTTCCCCACCCTCGTCCCTATCCCCAACGTCTGTGGCTTCCTCTCAAACAGGCGCAGCATTTCTCGTCTCTCTCCGTCGCCGCCAGCGACCAACAAAACTAACATCATAACGAATGCAACCAAACCTTCCCCTCCTTGCAAACGAGATCCATCGGAACGGCTCACATTGAGAGTAGCAGCTCCATCAGCTTCGTTATTGAAAACTGATGCTGTGCTCGCCACACGGTCACCTGGGGCAACGGCGCTGCCTGAGGTTCGACTGTCTCCCGCCGCCGCGGCGCTCCTCGAGAAACGGGCGTGTGGTAGCGTGGTTCAACAGGAGTTGTGTGCGGCGGACCTGCTGTACTTCATGCACACCGAAGCGTACGCGACCCGGCAGCGGCGACGGCAGCAGCAGGAACAACAGCGCAGTCACGTTTCTAGTGGAGATAGTGCCTCGTCTGAGTTTGTAGAGGTAGGGCTTGACAGCGTACGAGGAGCCCAGACGTTGTCACCAAGTTCTCCTTCTTTTGCTTCTCTAGAGGCTCGCGAGCGGCAACTAGCGGACTTCATTGTGGGCCGCATCTTTCCAGAACCGGACGAAAAACCTAGGCAGATGAGAAACGACTCATTTCTGGAAAACGCGTTCGGCCACGAACCCCGCAGTGAGAAGATGTCCTCTCTCTTCGACCGTCAGCAGAAACTGTTCGCATTGCGCCGGCAACTCGCGTACATGCTGGCAGATACCCACTCCACCGGAGCAGGCAATGCCTTTCTTTGCAGAAACGTTGGCGAAGTTGACAGGGGAAGGCCTCCGTTGACTGCGGTGGGGCGTCGGGCTGCGCTGGCCTTGTCGTTGGTGCAAGACATTCTTCGAGTCTCTGCAGCCCACTTCAACGATGTCTTTATGGAAAAGGAGGGGAGAGGAGAAGTCACAGAAAGCTGCAATACTACGGCAAGAAAGAGCAGTCAGGATCATCACAAAATGTGGGCAGGGGATGACCATAAGAGAGACGGGGCATTAACTGCCCTCGTCACGCAAATAGTGCCCTTTCAACAAGAGCACCACCACGACTCCGCGCAGTGTGCCTTCGTCTACCGTTGCCTTGCCCAGCCAGTCGAGTTAATGAGGGACGAAGTGGATGCGCTGCTGACCTGGTGTGCGGGTCAGGTGCGCATCTACGCTAATGCCGTATCTGCAGAAATTCGGAAAAGTAGCACTTCTTCCGGACACGGCATTATGAAGGTGAGCAGAAGCTCAATTACAAAAGAAATTTGCGACGACGAACACCTGGTGGAAAGCACGGGTACTGCCGCTAATGGCGATGTAACGTTAAAAGCGAACTACAAGAAAGAGGGTTACAGCAACGGCTGCAGCAGCTCTGAAGTAGGTGCGGCTGACGTGACCATTGCACAAAAGCGAGTCCTGCGCACAAGCGGCACCGTTCCGCCACCCACGTTGCGGATGACAGTCCAGAAGCTTGCTGTGCAGTCGCCAAATAAGCTCACTGCGAAGGCAGACAGCTGTACAATGAAAAGTGAGACAAAATCAGGAAATGGGTGGCGCGAGCAAGGGCCGCTGCTTTCACCGGAAGTGTGTGAGAACATTGTGGCCGCCGTTACGGCTCTGCTAGAGTTGGCAGCGGAGTTTGCGCGGATGTCGGCGCAGGAAGTCTTGTCAAGAAACACCTGCATCGCAGAGACAGGGCAACACTCATCTATCTACAGCGGTTCTTTTGGAAACGGCGATGGAGAAGAAGAGTACGATCATGAAGCACTGCAGTGTGGTCTGGTGGTGCGCAACGTTGTCGACGCCACGTGTGACACGCTGCAGCTTCTACATCAATCTTGTGTTCTTACGAGCTATGTGCGCCATGTGAGAGAGTTGCAGCTTTGGCCTCTTTCCCCGACGATGCACACAGCAGATACACAAGTAAACACGTCAACAGGCACATCAAGGACACTCACTGCACCAGAACTATCCAAGGTCTCAGAAAAGCCGGAGATAAACGACCTTTGCCAGCAGCTGTCATTTACGGAGGCAATGATGAACAGCGTGCTGAGTTGTGCACGCGAGTCGTGGCTCCAGGCATGGCAACTGATCCGGCAAATGCAGGAGTGGAACGTGCAGCTGCATGACTCAGTCCAAGCGGAGTTCCGTCTGTCTTCAGAAGTGACACACGTGGCAGCAGCTGCGATAAACTTTGACGTAACAAAGGGAAAGAGCAGTGCTACTCCCTCCTCGACTCATGATCATGCAAATGAGAAAGATTCTTTGAGCTCATTACCGACTCAGACGCTACTATTCCTGCTATACGTGTTTGCTCAGCATGGGCGTTTAGAGGAAGTAATGCACATTTCCCAGTGCTACCTGCATGTCTCCGCTGAGCATCTTCTTACGCCTCTGGAGGAATCTCAGACACGACCATCAGCGAAAGCAGAGAGCCTAGACTTCACAACATCGGCTGCCTCAACTAGCACAATACATTCCTTCTTTGTACACCTTGCCGCAGCAAATGCAGACCCTGCCACCGCGGCGCTGCTTCTTTCTTCTACAGCAGCACTCACCGTCTCCAATGACGATTTCACTCCCTCGGGCAATGCTCTTTACCATTACACCCAGACAGATTGCATCGAGGCAGTGGTGCGCGCCGGAGCAATCCCGCAGCGAGTGCTGGGTGTAACTGAGTACGCCATGCTGCTGCGCCGCATGCTGGGCGAGCGCCTTCCTCCATCGCCGTTGCAACAGGAGCAGAAACCGCAGCATCGAAGCATCCGGAGTGACGAAGGCGTTCCACATAACAACACCGTCACCACCGCGACGCGGAAAGCAAAGAAGACGTCAGGCAGCTGCAATGTGGGCTGGTGGCTCTCCCCGTCTCAGGTTTGGCGGTTCTCAGCCGGGTACCCACGCCACGTGCGCACCACCCTGTGCCTGATGGGCTTTCAGGTGAGCGCTCGCAGCGGCTTGGCGGCCTCGCTGAGCGTGGAAGACTTGTATGTGGTGCTGAGTTTAAGTCGGCAGCTGGTCACAAGACAGCGCCGAAAAGCTGCAATGTTGTGCGCCACTCTTGACGAGGAAACCGTCGAAAGTCGGAAGTCTTGCGCTGATAGCACAAGCAATGCCAAAGAAAAAGGAACTGTGAGCGTTTTTGTTAATTGCAGATGCTCCGCCACGGCGCAACGACTACGACGAGAGCAACGTTGGTCTAGCTGGGGTGTAGAGGAGCGTGTCCCCTCGCTGCGCGACGCACACCAGCAGCAACGCTTACCGTCTTCAATTCCTTTACACGGTAAGTCTACTTCTACACCATCATCGTTGAGTAGTACAGAATTTAATGCGCGTCTTCACTTGCTACCCTTCGCGCGTCGCGTGACGGCGCCGTGTAATGCACGTTACCTGGGAAGCCTTTGCGCCTCCTTCGCTGCCGCACAACGAGGGACACTGCCACTCTCGCAGGGCTGTCATCGCCGCCCACTTGAAAGGCCGGGCACTTATGGGGCGACCGGTGGAATGACAACGACCGCGACGGCGGGTAGTGCCGTCCTCCTCTCCCTCGTTTCACGCGAGATGCTCCATGTGTTGCGGGCGGTACACTACACGCAGCACATCGACAGCTACTGGGAGGCTGCGCTTCGCACCGCGGCAGTTTCTCTGCAAGCGCAAAGCAGCGATCAATCTCTTCTCGAGCGACGCACTGCGGAGCAGGTGGTGGAGGAAGTGGCCTACGCCCTTGCACGAGCCGCTGAAGCTTCCGTTGCAGAGCATCCCGACATCACGCGGCGTCTCGTCGCTCCACTACCCTTCCTCGCCCCTTACCTGTCCGCCTTCACAGTGGGTGCCCTCGTGCAGCGCCCTTTCCGTCGTGCCCTCACGTGGGAGCAGTGCCTGGCGTTGCTGCCGTATACCCCTTTGGGCTCGCGGAGCCAGCTGTGGCTGTTGCGGCGCGTGGCGCAGGACGGCGAGGGTCGTCGGTGTGTTTTTGTCGAGCGAACAGTAATGCAGGCAACATCGTCGCGCAGATCTGCTGGGATGACGAATGGGCAAAGAAGCAAGGCATGTGGTGTGCCATGCATTATGCCCCCGGCACCTTCATTGCTGACCTTCTCGCAGGCAGCAGCCCAGACTGCGGAGCAGATGATGGAGGTGCTGTACCACGCACGTCGGCTGCACAACCGAGCTCAGAGGCACGAGGCTGCCAACGCAAAAAAAGAGGCTGACACAAACTCATCGTTCTCTTCGCCTCCTTCCGCAGACGGAAGACCAACCACCACGAAAAGTGCAGCATCTGCGGTGCCTTCTACACGCACGACTTCTGGGCCAGCCGCTGCCTCCGAAGCAGCAGCGGATACCAGCGCCGACGCCGACGCCGACGCCGACGCCGCCCTTCTGGCGCTCCTGCTTGAGGGCCACTGGCGCCGTGCCCTGCACGTCTTCGAGCACGCCGCTCCACGGGTGCAGATCGGCGGTGCCCCGCACATTGTGCGCCTCCTCATCCAAGCAGATGTGTGGCGTGACATGACTGATGCGCAGCGCCGCCCGCTCGTGCGGTTGGCCGTGCGGAGTTCTGCCTTCACCACCGGCGGCGGCGCCTCTGCGTTGTTGGAGGAGATGTTGCGGACGTCGCTGGAGCAAGGCCTGTGGTACAGCGGGCTGTATTTCCACCAGTCGTTCGCCGCAGAACAGCCGGAGCTGGTGCGGCAGTGCCGGCGTGCACAGATGTACGCCACCCAGCTCTGCCGCGGGCTGCTGGAGAAGACGTCGATGACGAGGACGGTGGCTCAGCTGGCGGTTGCGGCCCGGCAGAGTCAATGGGCGGCGGCGGCGGCGTGTTTTCTCCGCTACGCGACGCGGTCTGATGATAGTGAGTTGGAGAGCACCGTACAGCCTTTGGATTTGTCTGGGAATCTTTCGTGCGTGAAGGAGCATAGACTAGTTTCTAAAGACTCATTGGAAGAGAGCCACACTCTCCTCACCAGCACTACCACCACGGCAGGCGCAAACGCAGTTTCACCGACCAGCACAGAGGAGCTTTGTATGCTGATTTCGCTGATGAGCGGAACACATGGCGGTGTCGCGGGGGACACTGAAGATGTTGTTCAACTGTCTGCTTCTGCTGCTTCTAAAACATCGCGTGCGTTTTCCTTTTTTGTGGAGAGCGGCGGTACGGTGCCGGCGGAGCTAGCCCACGTTGCCCAGACTGTTCGTTACGCAATGCTGCACACGCCTTTGCTGTGGATGCATGCCCTACGGTGGCTGCCAGCGGCGACGTTGCCGCTGCCCTACAGCCATGAAGTCGCCATCCGCGCCTTGTGCACTGCAAATCCGGCTAAGCTGCATTCCATCCTGCCGATCAAGATGGCAATCGCCGCCGCGTCTGATGCGGAGGGTGTGGGAAGTGCGGTGGCCCCACCGTTGCCAGCTACGGTAGCATCACCAACATCGCCTGCGTCCTCTTTCATGGCTGCAGCGACCACAGCGGCGTTTTCTGTCGTCGCCGAGGCACGCCGGACCCGCGGCCCGCAGCACCCAAACGAGATCGCGAAGGAAAAGCAGCTCGCCGTGGCCAATGCGTTGCAGGTGCTGCAGCACGCTGGTGCCTGGGAGGAGGCCACCCTCCTCTACGAAAAAGCAGTGGCGTCGAATTGCATGCCCTACGGCGCCGTCGCTACGGTCCTCGAGGCGGCCGCGAGGGGCGGGGCTCCGTGGCAGGTTACACTCTTCTACTTTTTCCACATGGCGCAGCGCTTACGGCCGAACGTGGCGGCCACAGCGGTGGCACTGCAGGCGTGCGCGGAGGGCGGGCAGTGGGCGCTGGCCTTCCGTGTGTTGCAGCAGAGCGTGTTGACGCAGTCGGCGCCGGTGCCGCGGCTGGTTGAGCTGGCTCTGAGCACCGCGCTGCACTGCGGCGTCTGGGCCCGTGCGCTGGCTGCCGCCAACCAGTACCGCCGCACCCGCGATCCGCGGCTGGCCCACACGGTGCTGCTGACTTTCGTGCGCACACGACACTGGGACGACGCGGTGGAGTACTTCGACGAGTGCACCAGGCGGGGCCTGCGTCCGTTGGACGCGTCGCTCCAGCTGGCTATCATCGCCAGCGAGGCCGCAAGTGCTGAGTACCGCAGGACGGCGCTGATGGTCGGCACCATTGCCTCTGCACTCGAGGACTTGTATAAGCTAAGTGGAGCGGTGCTGGAGCACATCTTGTTTGTGCAGCGCCACGTGCGGCATGCATCGTTATCTGCTACTATGCCTGTCTTTCCTACGTCTCCATCTTGTCCGGTTGTAACAGCGGGTACGTCGTGTGTGATGACGGCTGCCGCGAAGAGTTGCAGCGACGACAGCGATGATTATGACACACTAGTATACCTCAAGGCAGGAAGGGAGGAGGCCCGTGGAGCAGCGGAACATCACGATCCACTGAGGCAACACAACGACAGCTCACGGCCGACGATGAGGATATTTGCGGAGAGTGATTCGTTTTCCCATTCTTGGCACGACCTGGAGTAATGAGGCAATTGAGTACTGCTTTGCAGACAAACGCGAGGGATTGCCGGCTTGTGCGTCTTCCATTCTGCTTTTTCATTTCTTGAGGGTTTTTGGATGCGGTTCGACTGGCTTTCCACACTCGCTTCGCAGTTCAGCGCAGCGAGTCTTCACTAAAGCGACTGCTTTTATTCACAACTGTGTTCCATAAAGCGGGGAAAAAACCAGATCAGTTAATTGCCTTTCAGAGAGTCGCTGGTGATTTTATGTACACTCACACACAGAAGAGTTTTCGGGGTTCACTCTCACTTAGTCAAATGACTGCGTAACTGCTCTTTTCTCTTAGTGTTTCGCTTTCCCATGTTTGCCCTGACCTTTCGTTATCCTCTTTCTGACTACACAATGTTTTAGGTGTGGATTATCGACCAGGTTCTTTCTGTCAACATAACTCTAATACGGTGATTGGGCCTCATCGCGAAGGTACGAGCGGTTTATTTGCTCTTTCGCGCAGAGTATTCCTCTGCGACACGTAATTACTCAACAACAACAACAATATAGAAAAGAAAAGCAACAACCATGCGCACCTTTGTCTTCATTAGCGACATTCCCGAATTTCTCCTTCAGCCCATTTACAGGAACGACGGAGGGGATGGCAGCGGCGGTGACGTCAAAGCGAAAAAGTCGCTCGCGCTGTCAAAGTTTGACCTCCGTTACGAGCGGCTGCGGCGACTGCTAGTGGAGCATTCTTCCGGCGTGATGCTTGTTATGCATCTCGAGACAAAAGGCTACGCCTTGGCCTTGTATGCTTCCGAGGGCGAAGCCCTGGCGGCGTGCAAGGCGGACATTACACCGGAACAGCCGGGCAATAAGTTTCGCCCGCTGCGGCTGCGTATCCTCGAGAAGGAGAAGCCGCGCCCTCCGGAAGCGGTCTTCAACCCGTACTTGACGGTGGAGGGCGAGGAGGTGCGGAAGGTGGAGTTGGCGGATACTCGCGGCTTGGAGCTGGTGTACCGCGGCCGCGCTCTGGCGAAGTGGTGCCCTCACACCCTCGCTGGCGAGGACTGCTACTTCGGCGTATCGTGCCTGAAGCTGCACCGATCCGCAGTGCAGCGCACGGTGCGGAAGCGGCCGCGCATCGACGAGGAGGACGCGGAGGTGTACCTGTCGCGGGAGCAGCAGCTAACGGTGCAGCAGCTGCTGCACAGCATGAAGGACGCACGTGCGGCGTTGGCACCCGCTGCGTTACAAATGAAAAACTGCCTCTACGTTTCAGTGTCGCAGGCGGAAATGGAGCAGATTTGTGGTGTGGGGTCGAGCCCGCTCATTACTACCACCGCCACCGGCACCAGCAGCAATAATAGTGACAGCCTCCATTCTGAGACTGCGTACCAAGCAGTGCTGCGTCGCGTGGAGGCTGCCATGTCTTCGTCGGCGTCCTCTTCCACCTCAGCTTCGAATTGCGTTTGGTACTTTCCTCGTTTGAGCTGCTCAGGTGGTGCGCCGTGGGATTGGACAGTGGAGAGTGCCGAGGGGCGAGGTCTGTTGCGACGCGACTGCCCGCTGCCCGCCAATGGCGCCCCGACCCCGCTTGAGCGTGACTTGTACATTCAGCATCTGTGGTACCACATGAACCAACGCAATCGTTGCACAACTGCACAGGAGGTGCTGCGGATGCTGCAGGGCAGCCGACGCGTGCGAGACGCCGTGCGACGACGCGCGGCAGGTTTATTGTCTGCGACGGCTCTCTTAACTGGTGCACATCCCTGCACAGAGAACTCCGCAGTGCCGCAGCCACCGTTGACGTCTGCTGCCGATGCGCACAGGAGTGACGGCAACAAAGCGTCGGATGATCTTCTCTTAATCTGTCTTGAGCCGTGGCTTTACCTACCCACGGTGGGCTGTGAGGTGACGGTTTTCCTCGAACGTGGGGGGCGGCGCGTGCGGGGCGTGGTCCAGCGGTACGGGCAACTGCGTCTGATGACCTCCGCCGCGCTGCTGGCAACGGCGACATCATCTGGCATCGAGAGCAACAGCAACAACACAGACGCAATGGGGAGCGTGGACAATGCGCGTGCGCCACTCGCAGAGTCCGCCGCACAGGAGTTAGAAGACACGACAGACGTGGACACGCTTCTCGCACGTTACGCAGTGCTCGAGTCTGGCAATGACGACATCGCCGAGATGGCCTTGGCGCAAGAGCTGCGCACCTTTCAGCGCTGCTTTGCCGTTGCAGTGGATGACCTCAGCCGGCACCTGCAGAAGCATCCGGCAGCGACCGGAGGTGCGAATGCGGCGTGGTGTGTACATCTCGCCGTGGTGCTTCCACCCTCGTCTTTGGTAACGTCAACGGAAACTGCAAGCTCTGCAACCACCACCACAGCTGCTACGATGCCTTCGGTAGTCCTGCTGTCTTGCAGCCCTTATCACCGTGCGTTGGAAGAATGCTCCCTGTATCACGCCTTGGCCCCGCCAATGTCCCCGGTATCAGCCTCTGAGGATGAGAGAGAGGATTTGCGGCAACCTGGAAAGGTGGAGGTGACCTGGAACACGCAGCGGCACCCGTACATCCCACTGTTCAGCCGCGACGTGCTGGAGAAGCTGCGGACAGACGCCACGGATTCAACGTGCATGTGAGAGAGAAACTTAAAGTAAAGTGCTCGTAACAAACGCCAGACATCAACTCGCAAGCGCTATGCGACGTTTCGAAGTGAAGAAAATAATAAATATCTCAATTCAAAGACTGGGAAGAGCTGATACACTAGGAAGCCTGCTGTTGTGTTGCAAAGGAGAGAGCTTCGTCGCTTTCATTGTTAACAGCCTCCCGCACCTTTTCCTTTGTTCGTCGATACCCTGACACCTTATGTACACTACTGGACCGTCCTTTACTCCCTCGCACCCATCCCTCTCTCCCATGGTGAACGTGACAACCGCGTGCTCTTTGGGCTTTTTTTTTTTCAAATCACATACTTCCGCTCAAAACCCAGTTGGGAGAGTTTTTCTCAAAGCAACAGAAGAAGCTCCGTTCTCGTAATGCCCCCGAAGAAGAAGCGCACCACTGAGGCGGCTAAGGCTCCCGCGACACCCGTCAAGACACCCCTGGCGTCACCCGCCAAGGCGGCCCCATCGCCAACTCCGACACGCAAATCATCCTCGTCCGCCTCACCGGCGCGCCTCCACCATCACCATCACGGGTCCACCCCTAGTATCAGTGAGAGGGACCGCCAGCGTAGTCACAGCGTCCACGAGGCCGGTACGCCAAAGCGGCCCTCGTCGTCGTCACCGTCGCAATCCCCGCGCACTCCGGAGCGCCAAGGTTCTCACAACCATCACGGCGCCAACCGGAGTCGAACAAGCGGCGGCGACGTCGCCTTTGTTGCGTCGCCATCGGTGCCGCCGGCGCCGGCTACCACCCCCGTCCCGGCAGGCGGGGACAAGACGCCTTGGTCTGCGCACAGCCGCAGCGAGGCCCGTCGTGAAGGGAGTAGTCACTCCAACGACACGAGTCAGCGGAGCAAGTCCGCCGTGCTGTCGCTCTCCGCCTCGCCGGTGCTTCCGCCGGCGCCGCCGACGACCCCGGTGCCGGTGGCGAAGCGGGCGTCAACCTCGGAGCCGCCGCCGTCGCAGCAACAGAGCACGCTGTCCGAAACGAAGGACCGTGCGACTTCTGTCCGCGGCAGCACGCCGGCAAAGTTGCAGAAGGCATCGCCTGGAGCAGTAACCAAAGTACCTTCGCCACAAAGGGTGGAAGGTGCCGTGAAAAATGCTGCAGTGTGGATTGTGAACGCGGAGCAGAAGACCAGGGCACAGAAACCACTGAGCCGCAACGTACGCAGGCAGCGCAGTCGTCGCGGTGAGGGGGAGTCGTCATCGTTGTCCCTCGCATCACCCACGTTGCATGCCGTGGAGCACCTCATCCGCGAGTCGAAGGTAATCGCTCCGGACGTCAGCGGGCTGCGCTGCCTCGCCGTCCACCCGTCTGAGCAACAGGTGGTTGTGGGGCGCGAGAACGGGTCACTCGTGCTCTACGACGTCTCCTTCTTTCAGAACATCCCGCAGTTTGTGCAGCGGCGGCATACGGGTGGGCAGATGCGGCGCACCATCTCGAGCCTCGCGTACGTTGAGGTGCCGGCTCCAACCTCTATCTCTACCACCAGAACAATCTCCACATCCTCTGTATCCTCCACTCCTGTCAACACGAATGATTGTGTAGAAGCCTCTGCAGATGCGACAGCGCCGAGCCGTTACGTCCTGCTTGCTTCCATGATGTCTGGTCAAATTGTCGTGTACGACGCGGACCTCCTCGTGCCTATTGCCCTGCACCAGCGCAGCGGTGGCGCTATCTGGCAGCTGACGGTGGTGAGCCCGAGTTGCATCTACGCAGCCATGGCGGACGGCAGTTGGCAGCATCTGCGCCTCACGTGCCACCGGGACGGGGCGGCGCCGCAGGTGGAGCTGGTGCGTGTCGTACCCGGCGTTAGCGGCGCCGATCGCGCCCTCACCGTCGCTACGTCTCTGTCACTGCGCATGGCGGTCGGCAGCGACGACGCCGGCAATGTGCACGCCTGGAAGCTGCTGGCGAAAGTGGAGGCGGACGGTGACGGTAGTGCTGCTACTGCGGCTGCTGGAGCTACACGTAGCCGCGGCCTGACTGAACACGAGTCGCTGTGGACGACGAAGCTGGCAAAGGGCGTCGCCCTAAGCTGTGCCGTGGTCGGTGGAACGCAGCGGCCCTGTGTTGTGGTGGGCACATCGATGGGCGATGTGGTGCTTTTAGACGCCGCCCACGGGCACGTCTTCCAGACTTTCTCGCAACATAAGGGGCCCGTGACGACGCTGGCGGTGTACAACGACGCCGTTGTATTTGCGTCCGGTTGGCACGAGAGTCTGCGTAGCTACCGCTGCAGCAGTGAAGGTGACTGGCATCCGGCCGAGGTGAAGCGGCGCACACACTACCACGAGGCCAGCCAGCTTGCCGTGATGCCGCACCGCCGGCTGATACTGTCCGCGTCGCGTGACGGCACCATCATGTACGCCCCCATCGCGCAGCTTTTCCACGCCCCGTCGATGTATGTTGCGGTCACGACACAGCAGTTTGCCTACGCGGCCGGTCGCCGTCTGCTGTTGCAATCCCGCTTCGATACCATCGAGGCGTTCTCCATGGACGGTGCATGCCGTCACTGGGTACCCTTTTTCGGCCACCGCCTCGAGGGGCGCTTTCACCTTTCCGGCCTGTGGTGCGATGCGCAGCTGCATTACATCCTCTTCAGCACGGAAGAGCGTGTCGGACTGCTGAAGGTGGTGTGGCGTGCGCAGGCAGCCATGTCGATTGCGCGGATAGAGGAGGTGCTGGAGCTGCCCGCGCGCACCGGTGTGGCGGACGTGTGCTGGAGCAGCGGAGCACAGCCGCTGCAACAGCCCCAGCCAGATTCTCAGCACTGCGCTGAAGGCTTTCACGAAAACAAGACGAATAACAATGAGGAGGAGAAAGAGGCTGCTTGTGCTGCTGCAGCATCATCGTCATCCTCCGATACCACCACCACTGCGGAGGCGGCACCGCGGGTGTTGTATGTGCTGTACGACGACTGCGTAACAAGCGTGACGCTGGCAGACGGCTACCCTATTGTTAACACTGTCATTCAGGTGCGTGGGAAAGGGCTGCTTGCGGACTCGCTCCGTCCTCATCGCGTCTTCTGCCGACCTATTGCCGAAGCGGCGAGCAAGAAACAGAAGCCCGCCGCCGCCGCAGCGTCCGCTCAGGAGCTCGTGATTTATGGTCACCGTGGTAGCTGCCGGCTGCAGCTGATGGCGGATGGCACGCCGGATGCCGCCACGCTTGTAGCGGATCTGGACGACGTGTACGACTTGGTGCAGGAGGTGCCGGTGCTGCGGAGGCTGAAGAAAGGTAGCGACGGTGACAGGGAAGGTGAAGAACCGCGACGCGCGAAGAAGGCGAAAGGCGAAACCTGTAGGGTGGATGTTGCGGGTGATGCTATTGCGGATGTGGGGGCTCTCGAGCTGGTCGGTCTATCCGCTGTACAGCAGCGCTACGTTGCTGGACAGACACTGCACTCCGCCGCGGCGAGCACGGTGCCACTGCCCTCGACCCTGCCGCACGACGTACGGTGGGTGGCACGCGTTCCATTATCGTCGGGTTCGTCCTATCGGTACCTCGGCTACTTCAGTCGAGGGCTGCTCGTGGCCTCGGGGGATTCGTGGCACATGGTGCGTCGAATGAACGTTGAGGCCGCTTTTGTGGTGAAGGACGGGTCAGAGGTGTTGGTGCTGGAGCGCAACTTGGAGAAGACGTTGGAGGCGCTGCCGCTGAGCTGGAAGGTTCGCCGGTTTGGTAACTAAGCTCTGTGCCGTTGTGGTCGAGAAAAGAAAGAGACGTGTTTCTCTTCGAATTCCCATCGTTCTCGTTCTGTGAGCTTCTTTGTGTTTCTCCTATAACCTCACTGTGTTCGGTATGTAGTAATTTTGAAGTGTGGAAGATCAGTTGGCTGACCCTGTGAAATGCTTGGCTGCTGTTTTCTTTAGGTATATATATATATATTTTTTTTTTTTTTTCGCATGGTGAGCTTTTGATTATCAGTTTTGTTCTCGTAAGTAAGAGACCATGGCGACGTTTAACTCCTCTTTTAACGTGCTTAACGCGCATAAGTACGCCGCGCCTAACCTGTTCAAGAAAGGAAGGATGACCCGATTGGAGTTAGACAAATACACTCTGGGCGTAGAGTTGGACTCTGCGAAGTGCACTCTTCCGTTAACCACCTGTGCATTTTTTCAGCGACTTATGTGGGAGAGTCTGTTTTTCTTTTTGTTTCCAGCGTCGTTTGCAGCGAGAACCATTGGGCGGCGTCTGCCGCTCTTCAGCACTAACGGCGCAACGGTTGCTTCCCATTCAACATCCAAAAAGTTGTTCTATCGGCATCCGTAGAGGCGCGTGACTTGAAAAGGCAATACTGTCTCCGGCACGCGTCTGATTATTACTTCTATACCATTAAAAAAGCGTACCCTATCATGCCCTCCCTCTTGTCACTCACGACTTTAATTTCATCTGCTTTGGCTTTGTATTGTAGCAGGGCTCAAAAGCTGCCGCCCACAATTCCGTGGTATTCATGTGTCAGCAGGTGTGCAGTGAGTGAGACCATTCGTGTTCCAACAACGGAAGTTTTACTTAAACTACATTACGTAAAAAAAAAAACATTAAAAACCAATGGATAGCAATCCGGTGAGCACTATTGACCTCCAGGCAACCTATCCGGTGTCCTATCCGGCTGGCGTGTTCGTTGTGCTTTCAACCCGGCACCTAGGTCCTCTTGTCTCACGGTTGCGCACTAATCGGCGGCTCAAAGCAGGTCGCAACGTTACAGTCTTCGATGCGAAGGATTTCGCTGAGCTTGCACCCGACGCTCAAAGCGAGACAACTCAAGCAGGTAACAACGAAAGCAGCGCTCCTTTGCAAGTGGACGCAGGCCCTGCAAGGTCCACAGTGCTGGCAACTTGGCAGACCAACGAGCTGAAGGCACGAGAAAGAGAGGGAGGTTTACAACAAGAAAAGTCGAAAGGCCTTGTTTTTTCGAAAGTCAAACTGTATGAAATGACCTTGCGCGAAGCAGAAACCTTAATTCCGGATTCAGAAGTGCAGTCAAGCGTAGCTGCGACACACGAAGAGTGTCTGCTTATCACTCTCGGTGACGCGGAAGCTGCGCAACACCTCTTAACGCTGCTGCAAACGCCTCGCTCTCAGCGCACAGGAGTTACGGTCACCGCTAATACCACTAGTTGTGCATCGTCAGACAAAGAATGGCCGTCCTACATGGCTGTCCACGTCACCGGGGAGATACCTGAGGCGGAGTTGCTCACGTATTTGCAGTCGACATCCGTCTCCGATCAGGAATGTGTACCAACGGAGCAGACTAATTCGTTGCTTCACCAGCGGAAGCAGCTGCTGAGTCAAAGTGATTTGTTGCAGCCGCCGGTGGCGTTCGTTCGCGGTGTGCGTCGCTTCCATCGAGTGTGCTGTCCTAATTTGCGGGAGCTGCCTTCGGCGCTGGCGGCGCTGCGGCACTCTTCGCTGTTGCAACAATGCAAAAGGTATCCAAGAGAAAGGAGGCGAAAAGACGGTAGCGATGTCTTTTCTGACGTAACTCAGCACTTTGCTGTGGGTCCGCAGTCCAGTGGGGAGTACGAAGCACTGAAGGTGATGCACAGCCCAACACTTTCAAAATTTTGCCACCCTCAAACAGCAGCCTTCACCTTCTCAGAATTGTTTTGCGGCATCGGCATGTTCCGCACCGCACTGGAGCGGGTTGGCGGACAGGCCACTTTTGCTGTTGAGTTCGCTCCACCAGCGCAGATGGTGTACGCGCTGAATCACAGTTGCTGGCACGATTGCCCCGAGGCACTGCAGCTGCCAAATGCCAAAGAAGCGCGACCAGACGGATTGCCCCCGACAGGCAATGTGGGCTTCTCTTTGCCGCCTGTTCTTGTTGGCGACATCACCGAAATTCCAAGTTTGTTTTTCCCGCCTCACGATTTACTCACCGGCGGATTTCCCTGTCAGAGTTTCGCCAAGGCCGGTGCGGCGGCAGGCCTCAACGCGGAGAAGGGTTGGCTGTTCTACGAGGTGGTGCGCGTTCTTGCCGCAGCACAACCGGCGGCGTTTTTGCTGGAAAACGTGGAGCACCTGGTGGAGTTGGAGTCAGGGGCGCACTTGAACGCAATTCTGAGCAGACTGCGGAACCCGGCCTCAACCAAGGCAATGTTTCCATGTGCATCAAACAGCTACACTGACATTCGCAGCAGCAGCAAGTTTCGAAGTGCTCTTTTCGCAGAGGAAGAAGACGTATTAGAGTATGAGGTGCGCCACATGGTCGTGGACGGAGGTATGTTGACTCCGCAGACGCGTCGGCGCGTGTACTTCTTCGGGTTCCGTAAAACACACAAAGTAGAAAACACGGCGAACAGCACCGCGAAATATGAGCACAAAAATGAGTGTCCGCGAGTGGGAGAGGTAGTGGCAGAGGAAGTGGTGGCTGATGCGCTGCGCCGTCTTCAGGATGCTGCAAAGTCGGCGCCATACAGCTGTGTGCAGGATCTCTTAATAGTGCCGTCAGCGAAAGATAACCCTTTGCGTTCGCGGGGAGTTTTTCAAGACGGTGACCGGGGGTTTCCGTCTTCCAACGGTAAGGAGGGGAAAGGTGACTGCAAGCTGCAACTCACTCTTCCGCAATGGGAAGCCGTGCGGCGCAGCCGCACCTTTCGTCAAAACCCAATGTGGCGGGTATGCGCTTTAACAGGCAAAGCACGCACACTGCTGGGCAGCTACCGCACAAGCTACCAGCTCTACTCAGAGTTCGTCCCCTACTCCCCGACACTCACGCTGCAAGAGGTGAAGGAGTTTTTAGCGAAGGCGGACATACGAGGTGATTCCGACGGCGTTAGCTCCCGTTGCTGTCAGGTAAACCATCAAAGCAGCAACGTTGATACCTTGCCGCCACAGCCGCCGCTCCGTTTCTTCTCGATCCGTGAGTGCGCCCGTCTGCAGGGCATCGGTGACGCTTTTCGTTTGCCGCACGATGACGGCGAGGACGTCGCTGCAACTCTGTCTTTTGATCGGGAAAATCGAGAGATTGGGAAAAAAACAATGCCACCGGCGGTGTTGCAGCAGGTGCCGAGCGGTGCTGTATACAAGCTGATTGGAAACGCTGTGAACCCGTGCGTAGTGGAGTGCCTCGGCGGGGCCATAGCTGCGTACCTGCAGAGTCGCATGAGAGAATGACATTCAGGGAAAGACGATTTAATATGTGGGGCGGTTGACTAAACAAATTATGCAAGGTGCTGTGGACGTTGATTTACTGCCAGGCGGCAGAAGTCCAAAAAAATGTACACGTGTGAGTTGATCTTGTTTGCGCTTCTTCTCTTGTGGTTCACCAACATCTGCTTTCGTAACAGCGAAGCAAGGAAAACGTATTTTTTTTTCTTCGTAAAGTCTGCTCGGTGTTCCAACGAAACGTAGCTTCCGTCACGCTAATGATAATCACAGTTAAATACCGGCTTTCTGCTGAGCAAAACAAAAATAAAAGTAGTTGCATCAACAAAGTGCACTTTAATGGTTCACCGCCACAGTAGGCCCTATTTTTGTGGCGCCCACGCTGCTCTCTCTCCCTTTTGCGACTTCCCCCAACCTATTTTGTTTTCTTTGACCTTCGGCATTTGATACTGGTTTTCCTTTTCCACTCACTTGTGTGCCGTATCACCAATATGCACTGCTGCACATCAACACTCTCTGTTTTTTTGATCAAACATGTAACCTTTCTTTTGTGGCTAAACGCAGTGGAACTTCGTGTTTCGTTTCTCTCCCCACATTTGTATTTCCGCACCCCCAACACCCGCTCTGTATCAACCATGCCGCCGAAGGTGGGTCAGACGAAGAAGGCCAAGATGGAGGCCGCCAACAAGGGAGCCAAGAAGACGACCAAGAAGTGGAGCAAGGGTCAGTCGCGCGAGGCTCTCCAGAACGCCGTCATGTTCGACAAGGAGACGTACGACAAGCTCCGCACCGAGGTGCCGAAGTACAAGCTCATCACCCCGTCCATCATCTCAGACCGTCTTAAGATCGCTGTCTCCATCGCCGCCGCCGGTCTCAAGCAGCTGTGCCGCGAGAAGCAGATCCGCCTCGTGTCGTGCTCCAACAAGGTGCGTGTGTACACGCGCATCGTCCAAGCTGCACCGGCTGAGGCTGCCGCCGCCACCGCGGCCCCGACTGCCGAGTAAAGAGTGTGTACAAATCTGTGAGTGCGAGGAAAAACTCCTGAAGTCTTCCGACGTTTCTTTTTGATTTGTGTCATTTAGTCAAACAAACAAACCAAAACACACACACAAAAAAAACGGAAAAGTACATTAGGAGAAAGCTGCACGTTTTCTCCTCAAGCTTTTTTGTAGAGTTGCGGCGAAGTGAAAGACTCCGCCCCCTACCCTCTTCACTCAACTACTAAAGGGTTGTCCGTTGACGCTCAAGCTGTTTGTATTGTGCGTTTCTTCGCTGACTTGCTGCGCCACAACGGTCATTGTAAGGCTGAGAGGAACGAGTTGCAAACGCACTTTTTTTTTTTCGCGGGCTCTTCTTTCAACGCTTTTAGTGCGTGGAAGCTATGCCACACTAGCAAACGTCAACGGGCAACAGTTGAAACTCTCCAATTCTCCAACCCCCCTTTTTTTTTTCTTACCTACGTTTTACATCGTTCTTATTTTCAAACGCAGTTCAAAAACTTTTCCTCTTAGTAGTAGTGTGGACCTCTTCTTCGCTCGAAGAATACGCCTCCAACCCTGACGGACAGCTTCTCCCCTTACATAACAGACACTTCGTAAAGAACGCAATATTCATCAAATGATGTTCACTCGTGTGCAGTCTGCGATGATCCGCAGCGCGGTCGGCGTGCGCGCCGCTTCGACTGCCGCCGCCGCCGCCGCGAAGCCGGCGGAGCACAAGGGCCGCGTGGGTTATGTGTCGCAGGTTATCGGTGCCGTGGTGGACGTGCACTTCGCCGAGGGCGTGCCGCCGGTTCTGACGGCGCTGGACGTGACGGAGGATCTCGGCCGCGATGAGCCGCTGACGCTGGAGATCGTGCAGCACTTGGATGCGAACACCGGCCGCTGCATTGCTATGCAGACGACGGATCTGCTGAAGCTGAAGTCGAAGGTGGTGTCGACGGGCGGCAACATCTCCGTCCCGGTTGGCCGCGAGACGCTGGGCCGTATCTTTAACGTGCTGGGCGACGCCATCGACCAGCGTGGCGTTGTGGGCGAGAAGATGCGCATGCCGATCCACGCCGAGGCGCCGAAGCTGGCGGACCAGGCCGCGGAGGATGCGATTCTGACGACCGGCATCAAGGTGATTGACCTGATTCTGCCCTACTGCAAGGGTGGCAAGATTGGTCTGTTTGGCGGTGCTGGTGTAGGCAAGACCGTGATTATCATGGAGCTGATCAACAACGTGGCCAAGGGCCACGGCGGTTTCTCTGTGTTTGCTGGCGTGGGCGAGCGCACCCGCGAGGGTACAGATCTATACTTGGAGATGATGCAGTCGAAGGTCATTGACCTGAAGGGCGACTCGAAGTGTGTGCTGGTGTACGGCCAGATGAACGAGCCCCCGGGTGCGCGTGCGCGTGTGGCGCAGTCTGCGCTGACGATGGCCGAGTACTTCCGCGATGTGGAGGGCCAGAACGTGCTGCTGTTCATCGACAACATTTTCCGCTTCACGCAGGCCAACTCGGAGGTGTCCGCACTGCTGGGCCGCATTCCCGCCGCGGTGGGCTACCAGCCGACACTCGCTGAGGATCTCGGTATGCTGCAGGAGCGCATTACGTCCACGACGAAGGGCTCGATTACGTCTGTGCAGGCCGTGTACGTGCCGGCCGATGATATCACCGATCCGGCCCCCGCGACGACCTTCTCGCACCTGGATGCGACAACGGTGCTGGACCGCGCCGTGGCCGAGTCCGGTATCTACCCGGCCGTGAACCCGCTGGAGTGCGCGTCGCGCATCATGGACCCCGATGTGATCGACGTGGACCACTACAACGTCGCGCAGGATATCGTGCAGATGCTGACCAAGTACAAGGAGCTGCAGGATATCATTGCCGTGCTGGGTATTGATGAGCTGAGCGAGGAGGACAAACTGGTGGTGGACCGCGCGCGTAAAGTGACGCGTTTCCTGTCGCAGCCGTTCCAGGTCGCGGAGGTGTTCACTGGCATGACGGGCCACTACGTGCAGCTGGAGGACACGGTGGAGTCGTTCTCTGGCCTGCTGATGGGCTCGTACGACCAGATCCCGGAGATGGCGTTCTACATGGTCGGCGGCATCAAGTCGGTGCTGGAGAAGGCGAAAGCGATGGCCGAGGAGGCCGCTGCGATGGAGAAGCACCGCCGCGCGCGCCAGGCCGCGAACGCGGCGGAGTCCAAGTAAGCTGCCTACGCTTGCTGGTGAATCGTACCGCGCACTCAGCACCGCGCCCCCACGTACAAAGCAGTTGGTGGGCTGCAATGGTGGATGCTGAGGGTAGGGAGGTGAGTCTCTGTTTTATCTTTCCACCTCTTTTGGAAGTGTCTCTTGTTGTCGCCGTGCATGCAACGCATCTTCGCGAACACAACAGACGACGTGTTGACTTACCCCATACTTGTACGTGGGCAAAAAAAAAAACAAAGAAGGAAACGAAGCGAAAACACAACGATAGGGCCCTGAGTTTGCGAGAAGAGGTGGGCGGAACTGGGTGTAAGAACCCGTAGCACTTACTCTTGTTTTCATTGTGGATTCCGCGTTCTCGTAGTGTTCGCCGAAAACTCTTTCTGGCGTTTGCGTTGGCTTGGCCGCTGTTCTAAGGAAAATAAAAAATGGAAGGTCTCACTCCCTTTTGGTGATCTCTTCAGCGCGCGTGTGTGTGGATTTGAATATCAAGCTTTGCTGGCAGAGGTGTTCTAGCGCCCGGCACTCTACAGTGCGGAAAGCGCTAACGGCTGGCTGCCAGTGCACGGAGGTCGCTGCCTTGCGCCGTAGTGGAGGCTTCACCGTTTGGATTCTTTTTCTTTTCGTAGTAGAAACAAAAAGGGGGAAAAACGCTCGTGAGGGCTGTGCCGCACGGAAATTTTTTTTTTGATTTCTTCTCTCTACAGCTGGTGCTAAGGCATCACGAAAGCAGCTGGTCTATTTTTTTTATTTATTTATTGAAGTGAGACAACGTGGGAGAGGGGGCATTCGGTAACCGACAGATGATATCGGCATCCGAGTTGCGGGCATTTGTTTTCTGGTTTTGTTTTACTCCCTAGCTCTAGTGAAACCTTGTCTATTCGCTTTTTTTCATTTCAGTTTCGTGCACACCTGTCCTTCATTTTTCGTTCTTTCTCTGTGTTTAGTGAGTGCTCCCTATGATTCGTAGCACATCGTATGTCTATTAACAAACAGAAAGACGAACGCAGTGATGCAGAGAGAGGAACGTTTTTCAAAAACGCGACCTCAGAGTTTTTGCAGAGTTGTTGCGGCTTGCCACGCAGCAAAACAACGTGTTGTTTCAGCAATCAAAATGGTTTGCAACTCTTATCTCAGTCCTCGAAGGAAGCAAGACAAGCCTTGTTGAGGAGCGGAACGACTTCTCTGAAAGTGCTCTCTGACAGTGAATGCGGACTTCGAAAGCCCAACCGACGCAAACGGTAGTTTCGTCATCGTCCTCTTATTTTTAATAAAAGGCCTTTGTAACGGAACTGTGCTGTATCGGCTTTTCCTTTTTTTTTTATTCGGCACAGACATTGTTCATATACCACCGATGGTGACGACGCGACATACAAAGCTTCAATTATAGTTACGTATCTCTTTTGACTTTGCTTCTTCTGTGTTACGTACCGCTCTCTACTCTGATTTCCTTCACGACTTCTCTCACATTTTTTTTTTTATTTTCCCTTGACGCAGTAAGGGATAGTCAGCAGCTTTTTATTTTCGCTTCTCTACAGTTTCACCCCTTCTCTGCAAACCACTCACGATGTTCACTCGTGTGCAGTCTGCGATGATCCGCAGCGCGGTCGGCGTGCGCGCCGCTTCGACTGCCGCCGCCGCCGCCGCGAAGCCGGCGGAGCACAAGGGCCGCGTGGGTTATGTGTCGCAGGTTATCGGTGCCGTGGTGGACGTGCACTTCGCCGAGGGCGTGCCGCCGGTTCTGACGGCGCTGGACGTGACGGAGGATCTCGGCCGCGATGAGCCGCTGACGCTGGAGATCGTGCAGCACTTGGATGCGAACACCGGCCGCTGCATTGCTATGCAGACGACGGATCTGCTGAAGCTGAAGTCGAAGGTGGTGTCGACGGGCGGCAACATCTCCGTCCCGGTTGGCCGCGAGACGCTGGGCCGTATCTTTAACGTGCTGGGCGACGCCATCGACCAGCGTGGCGTTGTGGGCGAGAAGATGCGCATGCCGATCCACGCCGAGGCGCCGAAGCTGGCGGACCAGGCCGCGGAGGATGCGATTCTGACGACCGGCATCAAGGTGATTGACCTGATTCTGCCCTACTGCAAGGGTGGCAAGATTGGTCTGTTTGGCGGTGCTGGTGTAGGCAAGACCGTGATTATCATGGAGCTGATCAACAACGTGGCCAAGGGCCACGGCGGTTTCTCTGTGTTTGCTGGCGTGGGCGAGCGCACCCGCGAGGGTACAGATCTATACTTGGAGATGATGCAGTCGAAGGTCATTGACCTGAAGGGCGACTCGAAGTGTGTGCTGGTGTACGGCCAGATGAACGAGCCCCCGGGTGCGCGTGCGCGTGTGGCGCAGTCTGCGCTGACGATGGCCGAGTACTTCCGCGATGTGGAGGGCCAGAACGTGCTGCTGTTCATCGACAACATTTTCCGCTTCACGCAGGCCAACTCGGAGGTGTCCGCACTGCTGGGCCGCATTCCCGCCGCGGTGGGCTACCAGCCGACACTCGCTGAGGATCTCGGTATGCTGCAGGAGCGCATTACGTCCACGACGAAGGGCTCGATTACGTCTGTGCAGGCCGTGTACGTGCCGGCCGATGATATCACCGATCCGGCCCCCGCGACGACCTTCTCGCACCTGGATGCGACAACGGTGCTGGACCGCGCCGTGGCCGAGTCCGGTATCTACCCGGCCGTGAACCCGCTGGAGTGCGCGTCGCGCATCATGGACCCCGATGTGATCGACGTGGACCACTACAACGTCGCGCAGGATATCGTGCAGATGCTGACCAAGTACAAGGAGCTGCAGGATATCATTGCCGTGCTGGGTATTGATGAGCTGAGCGAGGAGGACAAACTGGTGGTGGACCGCGCGCGTAAAGTGACGCGTTTCCTGTCGCAGCCGTTCCAGGTCGCGGAGGTGTTCACTGGCATGACGGGCCACTACGTGCAGCTGGAGGACACGGTGGAGTCGTTCTCTGGCCTGCTGATGGGCTCGTACGACCAGATCCCGGAGATGGCGTTCTACATGGTCGGCGGCATCAAGTCGGTGCTGGAGAAGGCGAAAGCGATGGCCGAGGAGGCCGCTGCGATGGAGAAGCACCGCCGCGCGCGCCAGGCCGCGAACGCGGCGGAGTCCAAGTAAGCTGCCTACGCCGTGGAGTCACGAATCATGGGGCTGTATTCATCGGCGAACGGCGGTTTTACAGCGATGAGTGTTTTAATTTGCAGCAATGCTGTGTTTTCACCGTCGACTTCTGCCCAAGGCTTTCGATTGCGCTGTGGCAGTTACTGAGCTCTTTACTGTTTGGTGGATTATCTTTTTTTCTAGGGACTTAAGTAAAGGAGTGGGAGGGCTTATTCAAACGAGGAAGTCCTTCTCTGTTTTCTTAGAACTCTGTCTTTCTTTTTCTAGTGGTAAATGGAAATAACCAAGCCTTGTGTTTAGTTCACGTGCCTTGCTCTTCCAATCGCCAATTTCTTTTGCTTCGCACCAAGCGCTGCCAAGAGGTCTGCACAAACGTCCTCTTTTCAACGGTGCGAAATGGCGGGGGGAGACAGTGGGTTATTGGTAGGGCTACTTTTTAAAAGCTTTTTATGCAAAGTTTGTAGCAAACGTGAATCAGCAAAGCCCACGCTTGTGTTTGAGTGTTTAGTCAACTAGTGGATACACAGATATGAAACTAAGAAGCTGTCTGAGCTACTACGAAAACAGCAAGCTTGCTTGATGCGTTCTGAGCGCAGCTCTCTGAAGTCCACAACTGGCGGAGTTCAGTGGCACAGTAACCCCCTCCTGGCGTTGGGTCTGCTTCACTCAAGAAAGGTTGTCGATACGGTTATTACGTTTCCTCCTTTTTTTTCGCCTCCAAGCGACTAATCTTTTAATTCAGCAACTTGTGGCGTAGCAGTTGCTCAGTGTCATGCTGCGCTGGCGTCGCATACTCAGCAAATGCTAAATTTGCAGCTTTAAAAGCGATGGTGGCGAAATACAATATCTTGAGTGGCGTACCACTCAATTTCACTTTTTCTTTCTCGATCATTTCTCTTAGTGACGTTAAGCGTCTGATCTTAATTTGCTTTCTGTTTTGAAATTGCTTGTTACACACACTCACACACCAGAAGAAGCAGAGCTTGCTCTGTACTTCTGAGTTGAGTTTTGTGAGTGGTTTTGACGAAACTGTAAGTAAATCAAAAAAGTTTTTTTTTTGTAGGTTACGTTGCGTCTGGTTGTATCATTGAAGCTTGGCAAAGAGTTCTTTTTCCCCTGTTTCATTTCAAGTTGTATATCCGTGTAATCCATATCTGTTTTGTCGGCTTCCTCTTTATCCATATATATATGTATACGCACACTGTTGTACAGTTTGACGAGCACACTGCGAAAAAATGCTTAACTGGTGGCTTATTGTCCTGATCATCGTCCTGCCATTGATTTGCATCGGACTCACAGTGTACATCATTCTCTATTTTCAATCTGAAGAAGATGCAACGACCGACTACTTCCCGAAAGCCGTTGCTGGGCTGGGTCTCGTTTTAGGTCTTGGCTGCATTTTACTCGTGCCCTACGACGTCGCCAACTCCCCTGACCCTACCGTGCCGCACAAATACACCCAGACGCTCAACACGCAGCTGATGTGGCAAATTGTGCTCTGGTCCATGGCCGCCATGGCGGTTGTGATTTGTCCGTTCTTTATGTTTTTCTACGAGGCCTACGACCCCGACAAGCCGAGTGTGGGAAGGCAAGTGGTGCACAGTGTCATTTCTACCATCATCATTTTCGCCATTTTTGCCATCGTCGTGGGGCTGTGCTTTTACTACGTGGGGGTGGCGGATATCAAGTTCAGTCACTACCAGGGCACACCGCAGAAGCTTCTGCCCACCAGTGACGACCTCACCTTCGTCAGCACCTATACAAGTGAGACAATGACGATCAAGGTTGCATTCACCACCTACGTCATCGGCATGCTGTGCTTTTTTGGTTGGATTCTTTTCTTCTTCTACGGCGGTACAGGCATCATCTCGTACCCTCTCAGTCTCTTCCGCTCTTTCAGGGGCGCACGAAGGCAATCAGCGCGAGCCGTTTCACAGAGGAGATGGCCATCGTGTTGGCCAAGGCGGACACGCTGCTGGAGCTGTGCACGCAGCTGCAGCGCGACAGCCGTGGTACTATCCCCCGCGGGATCAAGAACAAAATAAACATTCTGCGCAACGAAGTGTACTACTTAGAAGCTCAGCAGGACCAGCTTATTTGGGCCTACACGAAAGCCGGCGGATCGCCGTTCGTCGTGTACGGGAAGCTTTTCTTGGGGGTAGTGTGCCTTGTTACGGCTATTCTCTGGATTATTCAGATCTTTATTTACAACACGTTCGATGCGGATCCTTTTCTCAACACGCTGCTGTTAAGACTCAACAACGCCTTCGCCCTCTGCGGCGTGTGCTGCTACGGTGTCCTGGCTTTTTACCTTACGTGGTCGACGTTTCAAGGTCAGATCGCGCTCGGCCTGCGTCTTGTCTTCTTCCAGATCCACCCCATGAAAAAACACGACACACTAGTAAACTCCTTTTTGTTTAACGTGAGTCTCCTCCTCATCACGTCGTATGCCGTCATCTTCTTCGCCGTGCGCTCTTTTCAGGACTACGTAGCGTACACGGCGATCAACGGGCTCATGAACGTGTTTGTCATGCATCTACGCGGCATTGGCGCCTTCATTAAGTGGGCACAGTTCTGCTTCCTTGGCATGGCGGTGCTGGCGCTGATTTGGTTCGCGATTTGCCCGAAGAAGAAGCGACGCGACCCGACGAGGATCCGACTGGACGACCTTTAAGTTGTCGCAGCTGCCGTCTCTGTCATAAGCGAAGAGGGACAGATGGGGTTATTGTGGCACTTTCCTTTTGAGTGCATTCGGGCAGTCCACGCAATCAAACGGATTATATTCGAATAAAATTAAGTTGAAAACAACTGTATTTCCCTCTTGTCTTCTCGTCCTTGATACCGGAAGAACTTTTCAGTATTTCTCTTTGTTTTTAATTAAAGCGGTGCGCTCTTGTGCTCTTACACGGGCTCCTTGTGCCGCTGTTAGCAGGGGAACCGTACCGCACGAAATCGCACAGTTCTGCGGTAAACCACACCTCTTGCGGCTCAGTTTTACTATTACTATTTCCTGCTAATTCTGTTTGTTTTACAAATGAAGAAGAGAATTGGTCTCCCTCGCCTTGTGACAACGAACTTGCTTTTTCTCTGCGGTGTTGCGTTAGCTCCTGCTGTTGTGTTGTGGCTGAAGTAGTCTCCTTGCTGATTCTTGCTATTTTTTTTTTTGTCTGTACGCGTGGTAGGATCAGACCCATCGAAATCGAAAAGCGTCCAGACAGTCTCATGCCCGAGCTCTCAGAGCCGCGAATCATATGTAGAGTTCAAAGTGCATTCGATCTGACGTTATCCCCGAATTTAACGAGAGGAAAGGAAAAGAGAATGTGAACACCGCTGAATAGTCAATCATTCTCTGGTTTTGTTTAGTTGCTTGAAGGAGTGTTTTGTGTTGATTTGTGGCAGGTTTTTTTTTTTTTGTCTTCTAGTCTTCTCTGTCGTAATGTAAATGTGTGTAAGACGTGCTTGGAATCCCTTTCCAATACTGCGCAGGTAGGTGTTGGAAGCGGATGGACCTGGCATGCATTTAAACACGTTGCGGACAGCAACGACTCGAAGGAAAGGTAAACGTAACATTCGAAGCAGCTCTGGTCGTCTACCAACCTTGTATGTAGCTATCCTCGTACGGGGTTGTTTCTGCTGAAATTCTTAATTTTGTGCGTCAAGTGTGTTGCTGCGCTGTTCCGTTACACCTCCTTCGGCGGATCCACCGTTATACGCTACTAGGAGACTAATAAAAAAAAAAGCAAGTGCGGATCGATGGTGTAGAAGCACACGTTTCTTGACAACAGGGTGCATTCTACGACTTTCCAGTCTTAACGCATTATGTGCTGCTTATCTTTTACTTCTATTTGTTCGGCTTCTCCTTTTCGCGCTGTGTATATCTTTTGCTCAGCATTTGTAGCTGCAGCTTGTCTTTGCTGCGTGGGTGCTGGTAGTAAATTCTAAATAACCTCTTCTGCCCTGCATATTCTAATTCAACTTTAACGCAAACTCTCTAGGTTTGTTTGCCGCCACCCGTGGGTTTGCGCCGACACCATACTACTACTTCATTCACGATTCGATCCTCCTCACTGTGGCTCCACTTTCTTCTTTTCCCGTGAACCACGTACCCTCTACCGTAGAAATTCAGCTCAGTTTACTCTTTTGTGGTTACCGCGATCATCGACGCTCATTTTTTTTTCCCTTTTCACGCAACCTTTCGCTGCTTCAAAAGAAGTGCTCATTCGTGCTATCGCCGACTTCAGAGTTGGACTTATGCCTCTTACCAAGATCAAGGCTCTTTTTCTCTGTTTTTGTTTTGTGTTTCCTCGGTTGTGTAATTCTGCGGTCGTGCCGTCAAGTTGTAGTGGTCTTTTGGTCTCGGAAGCTGCAAAGAACACCAGAAAAGAAAGAGAATAAGGAGCGGAGCACCGCTGCTTCATCAAATCGACCTTTTTCCTTTTTTTTCATTGGCCCTGAAGGCAGTCCAGCAGGTTGCGTTAATGCGGTGGCCACTCCCTACAAAAATGACGCTGGCGGACGAAGAAGTCCCCGAGCTGACGGGCCTGCCAGACGGTATTTCACGGTGGACCGGGGACAGCATTGACGAACTCCGGCGGGAAATCCGCACCAGCAGCACGGACCCTGGTATGAAGGACCTGGACACAAAGCTGTTCCGCACCATTGACATCCTCGGCGCACGCAGTCAGCGCGCACAGGCGATCAACGTCGCCCTCACATCGGTGGCGCGGCTGCGCGAGGACAAATCTTTTCGACTGTACCTCCTCACGAAGGACCACCGTGGGGTGGGCATACTGAAGATGGGTGTGAAAAAGCTCTTCGTGACGCACCCCGCGACGCGGTCGCTGGTCGAAGTGGACCCTCTCTGTGTGTTGGACTTTTACATCGACGAACGTTGCCAGCGCCACGGCTGCGGCAAGGCGCTCTACATGCACATGATGGCAGCGGAGGGCATTCGTCGACCGGAGACGCTGGCTATTGACCGGCCCAGTCCAAAGATGCTCGGTTTTATGAAGAAGCACTACGGCCTTGCGGCGTTTAGCCCGCAGGTGAACAACTTTGTGGTGTACGACGCTTTCTTTGACCGCACCAGAGTCACGGAACGAGGAAAGCTGATACGGGCCGCGTCTCCCACTCCCTCTCCATCTTCTTCTGGGGTTCCCACGAAAGACGCACCAGCAGCAAAAAACGGAAGGCCCGGGTAGCCACCGTCACAACAGGCGCTGTGGGGCTACCCGGGCCTTCTTCAGCAACGTTGACGCCTCCGCTGCTCGTGCCAACGTTTGTGTCCTACACACCAGCTTATGCGCCGACCTCTCTTCCGCCGCCACTTCCTCAAACCTATACGACTGCAGCTCTGCATAGTGGTAGTAGGACAGGAGATGAAAAACTCCTGAGCGGGGGTTCCGCCGCAGTCGCACCACCGCTCCTGAATTCAGCGCAGCGGCGCCGGTATCAGAACACGCGTCGAACGTCGTCTTCACAAGCCTCCTTTATTCCCACTCTGCAGCTGCCTTCACTGTCCCCCGTAGTCGGGGGAAGCTACACCTCCCATCTTGACAGCAATGGTGGTGTCCGTGGTGATCATGTGAATAATGGGCGTCACTCCAGCGCAAATTCGGGGTCGTGGTTGCTTCCACCAGGCTGCTTCTCGAATCGGCCGACGGCTGTCTACGACTTACCGACCCTCTCCGTCGCTCCCCTCGCGCCCGCTGCGGTGAAAGTGGTGCAAATGTCGCCTGCTGCTTCTCCAGCAGTCTCACAATCGCCGGACTGGGACAAAGAGAAAAAGTTGGTGGCCAAATCACGTATATTGATATGTCACCTACGTCGAGTGCAGCGGGAAGCAGCGGTGGCAATAGGAGTGATAATCGCCGGTTTGTTGTGGAGCGTGCGCTGGCAGCGCCGGTGCGACAAGATCAGAAGTGCAATGGACTCGTGTTAGCTTCAGCGGACGACAGGGGAGGACACGAAACAGCTGTCACGCCGTCCGCACCTCCTCCGTCGTCGTCTGGCTTCATGTATCGCCGCGGCGCGCCGTACAACATAATCAGCAATCTTCCTTAAGGCCTGGAAAAATGGTGTGAGGGAGGGTCACAGGGAGTAGAGACAAAACACCTGTTGCTACGTGTATTACGGCTTTTAGCTGCTCAATGGTGCGGTATACGTTTATCTCCCTTGGGGTACTCGGAAATCCACGATTGCACGTGCACACCAAAGAAGACAAGTGAATTTGGATGTCTGATTACCTCTGCTGACGTCTTTTTCCACATGCCCAAATAGTACAACGGACGAAAACAACACCACGATGAATTCCACGCAATTTTACCGTTGTTGGTTTTTACAACCCCCCTCCCCCCAAAAAAAAAAACCGCAAAATGCCCTCTTTCCCTGTTTCACCGAGATGATTGCCTTCCAACAGATAAAAACAAGCTCATGAATTGTAGTTTGTCTGTCGGGCGTACTCGACAAGCTTCCACTAAATGATGAAGAGAATAGTGCTGCTGTGGACTACTTGTTTTGACCTGTGCACAATGCTCTCACACATTCTCTCTCTCTCTCTGTTATTGGTCATCTTTTTATCAAACTTTGTGGGCATAACACGAACTCTCCACGTTTTGGCCTGATCTAGTTTCTTTTGAGTCCTTGTCTTTCTACCGTCACGTGACACACATCACTTTTACGTCGCTCACTGATTTCCAAATCTCGTCTTGCCGAGGCAGCGTTCGTGCACCGTCACACCAATACATTTGACACTGACGAAATAAAGAAGCCTTCGCGTTCTCCTTTCTACGAAGAAGCCGCAAAGCACAGTTCGATTACTTGACGTACACAGGAGTTCCACTTCACAAGCGTCCATCGGAGCCCCTAAAAAGAAGAAGCAGCACGTTTTGCCGGCAACAGCGACAACAACCAAGGAGACCCCCTTTTTTTTTCTTGGACTCTTCTCTATCTATCCTCCATATATACATACATACATACATACACTGACATCCAAAGGAAGTCACAGCTTTGTGACGCCTGGTCAAACAACACCCATCTCTAACACCTACGTTTCATTCACACACTAGTTCTCTTCATCCTAAGTGACACGGCAACACAAAAGAGGGGAGGGGGGGGAGGGGAAGATGCCGAAAGCGCCACGCACCGCAGACGTGGCACGGCGCCTTGTCGACGCCTACGTCACCAGCCTCCGCCAGCACCTTCCCACTTACTGCATTCGTCAACTCGACAAGCTTCCTGGTGCACAGGAACACCAGCTGGCGCGGCTACGACAGTCCTACCCGGGCGCACCCACTGAGCTGTTGTACTTCTTGCGACGCGTCAATGGAACATGCTGGGAGAGCTTAACCTCTCCGCCAGGCTCTACGCCTCTAGCTACTGCGGTGGGGATGTCGACGGAAAGGGCCGCTGCCGCCGCCGCAGTAGCGGCAACTCAACCACCTGTTGCTGCTGCTGCCCCTTCCTCTGATGCAGCAACTGAGCGTGCGTCAGTTTCCGCCAATGCACATCCTGAATCCGGGAAAGGTGCGAAAACAACTTTGGCTACTGCTGCTGATCCGACCGCTACAACAACAACAGCAACGCCGAAGCCAGGTGTGAAGGCCACCGCCGCGGCTGCTTCCATCGCCTCCGAGGCGGCCGCTTTTATTAAGTCGACGCTGACGAAGAAGGCATCGGGTGGTGCGGCGTCGACTCGCCCGCGTCGCCTACCGCAGTACGTCGCCCTGCCCATTCTCGGCTCAGCGTACACGAGTTGCCCTTATTATTTGAAGTCGGTTGAGCAGATGTTACAGGCGGAACAGCAGTTCCCGCCGCCGTCGGCGAACTTGCCGGATGAGGGTGAGGCGTGGGTTCCACCGGCCTCCACCCCACCACCGTCTGGAACAACGGCAACAGCAGGGTCATCCACCGCAATTGTCACTTCAGAGAGCACGCCGGCAGGACCAGCGAAGGAGGGCGGGCTGGCCGACGCTGCTGCTGCGGCAACCAGTGCGGGGCTGAACCAGAACACAATTGGGTCTGTGTTTGCGGCGTACAGAATCATATACGGAGTGCCACCGTTGCCCGGAGCCGGGAGGACAGCGGGTGCTGGCGTAAATGAAACACCATCAGTCTCAACAACGCCTCCGTCGACGACAGAGGCAGCGTCTGTCGACCTCGCCAACACCCCTACCTCTGCCTCCCTGCCGAAATGCGAGGGAGAAGAAAAAGTGGTTTACGTTGACCCTCGCATCGACATCAACGCAGGGTTTTATCACTGGCTTGTGTTTGCAGACAGCGTGCAGCCGCACGTGCGCGGCCAAGCGCCTGCTATCCCAGATGCAGATCCCGCAAAGATAGCTGCTGCTGCTGCAACAACTTCCGGCGATGCTGAGAAGGCTCCTTCAGGAACGGGCACGTCGCCCATCGCAGCTGCAGCTGCGGCTGCTGCTGCTGCCGTTGCACCTGTGAGGGTGTTTGCACCGTCGCGGCTTTACATTGACTTCAAGCCGGTGGAGGCACAGGGTGGCGTGTACGGTCAGGTGATCCAGTTTGTGCACGGGCCTCCCAGCAGCTTCACGGTGGTGGCCAATGACTTTGGTAGCTACTTGAAATACATAATGAGCGAGGAGTTCGAATTTACGGAGGAATTAGAAGACGACGAGGATGATGAGGAGGAAGAGGAAGGGGTGGATCTTGTGACTCCTGTACCCCCCAAAGCGAATGGAAGCGAAGATAGCCGTGTTACTGCCGCTGCTGCCACGAAGCCACCGCAGTAAACACTCGCCGTAAGAATGCAAGAAAGCAAAAAAACAATTGACGTCTTTGCCGTGTTGACCCTCTTGCTATTCCATCCCCCGGCTTTCTTTTCCTGATGGTGCTTGTAGACAGAGAGGCGAATTGTGGTGATTTGTCATGGATGCGTGATTTACGGTTTCTTTGGTCAATGAGTTTTTTTTTTTTGCTGTTTATATATTATTGCTGGTGCGTTGTTACAAGTAAATGCCGCTGTGCACACGTGCTAAGCCAATCGTTTAGATATTTCCTTCCCCTGCCACTTCCACTTGCTTTTCTATAAGCACGTTCCTCAGTATGTGTGAGTTGCGATTGTGTTTCCCTTTTCATGTCTGTTGAGCTGCGAAGAACCTTGGTCTTCAATTCTACCCGCTTTATTGGAAAGAAGCTAGCGAATACAGGTTTCAAGCTCTTTGCATTTTTCTTTCAACACCAAACCACAGTATGTCGTAACCGTAACCTGAGCATCACACAGGCATGCCCTACTTCCCTTTGAAAACACACTTTTTCTGAACGCTGTATTTGCTCAATGGCTTTGCGTGGGCTTAGCCAGCGTATTGTTTGTGTTGCAGCCCGACCCTTTAGACGACTGCATGTACGCGCTGCAATTGCTAGCCTACCGAATATGTTGCGCACGATGTAAACCTGGATAACTGCTTTCATTAGTCTCTTTCCCACCCCCTTGAATGTTCCCACTCTTCCATGTTGGCGACCTTGGGATCCGTATTTCCCTTCTTGACACCCAACGCAAGTGAGCCACACTAAACAGAGAGAACACAGCGTAGCAGTTCTTTAGCTCTAGTCTTACTTTTTTTTTCTTTTTCTTTTCTTTTCCACCCTTCCGCTACTCCTCTATTTACTCACTATGCCTCGTCCGTTTGGTGTTTGGGCTCCGGCGACCACGCTCGCCGAATATCGCGCGCGCATCCCGAACCCGTTCGCGTACAGCTTCAAGTGGGTTTACTCGATGAAGAAAGAAGTTTTCTACCCGCCGGAGGCGCTGGCGCATTTCAAGGACCCCCAGCAGTTCCGCGACGCCGTCGACACCGTTGTGGCGATGCGTGTGTCGGACAAGATCTTTGGCGAGGGCCAGAAGCTGCCGCGCCACCCCGTCATTTTGTTGGCCATCGTCCTCGCTATTCACGGCTTCATCGTCTTCAGCGGCCTCAAGTACTACTACGGCACCCACATGCCGGCAAACAACCCGACGTGGCGCAAGACCGTCAACAAGGAATGGGAGGAGGCTATCAACAACTCCCCGTGGGACCATATGTCACACGTGTGGCAGTACAGCGACGAGTACGCGGCCGTGCTCGGCGATACCGCCGCGCCGGGCCAGCGCAAGTTCTACATCCCGGCTTAACGTTGCTCTTACCTTGTGTGGGTTTGCGCTTCACGGACGTGGTGCTTTCTGTTATCCACGTAGTGCACAGAGTCGACATGTGTTCTAGTTCTACTCCTTGTTTGCGTGGGTGTGAAACTACGCCGCTGCTGTGGTTTATGTCGTCTGTTTTTGCTCGTTTTGTTTGATCGCGGAGTCGATGAGCCCTCTTCTGGAGCGAGGAGAGACAGCTTCTGTTTCGTTTTCCCGTCGCTTTCTTGTGGCTGCGTTGCTGTTGATCTTGCGTTAAAGGTGTGTTTGGGTTGGGGTAGAGAACTTCCAAAAAACACGGTTCTCTTTGTTGAAAAGAAGGGTGGGAAGCTGCTGTCGAGGTCGCCAGTATTCAGTCTGGCACACGCATTCACACGGTTGAAGCTACAGCTTCTTTTTCCCTTGTCGCTTGAATCACAGTGTTTTTTTTTGTTCGGCTCTTTTTTTCTTTTTCTTATTAGTAGGAAAACAGGTTGCCGCCTACGTGTGGTTGCGTATAGCGGTGCGGTTGGCTGTTCTTTGTGCGGGGCAGCACTTCCATAACCAAAACGCAGCCGCCAAAAAACCCAATGCCTTGCAGGGATCTTTTTTCCCACGTGCATTTCTTCAAGTCTGTACGTGGGCTTGCAAGGAGCTGAATGGAGGGGTCGTTTCCTCGTCGAAGCAGTCAATTACACTCACATACCTGCGGTTACCTGTTCTGTAGTACTGATCTTTTTGTGTCACACGTCTCATCTTTGCCGTTGTGTCTCTCTTGCTCTCTCCCTCCATCTCTCGGGATATGTCGGGCATTTGTGGGTATCTCTACCTATCTCCTTGCTCTCTTTTTCGTTTTCTGTCTCTGAGCGGGCGTCGAGCACCCGCTCAAATTAACGCATGTCAAGAGGAAGCCCAACAGAGGTTGGGAACGGCTTTGAAAGTCCAATTGCGAAGCGAGAGCGTTTTCAGATAGGATGAGAAACGGTGCCATAGGGGCTGTTGTGCGTGCACTTGTTGGCGTGTATGCGTGCCAAAAGATTATGGTTCTTACGGTGTCCTCTACCCTCCAATGTAACACACCTAAGTTTCCGGTGTTTGACACGCTGGCGCACATCCCAACAACCCCCACAATAGAGTTATTCAAGAGAAAAAGTGGAAGCGCTTTGTTCTTTTCCCCTTTTTACAACAACCTTAGCTCATTACTAGTCTCTTTTCTGTCTCTTGAGTCTTTTTCTTTTGTTTTTACTTTGACTTCTGTGTCAGTAGTTAGATGTCCTGTTAGCCACGAAGACGCAAATTCAGGCGGTGTCCAAAGCGCTACTTTCAATTTTCAGAGTGATGCTTGTACATCTTTTCCGTAAAAAGACGTGTTAGGGAGAAACTGTGCACTGTGGGCCGCAGCGATTTAGCGTGTATGCGGCCTTCATCATTGATGTCCACTACACGTACTAGAGCGGATCTTTTTTTTTTTTGTATGGTTGCTTGTTGCCTGGTGAGGTTACCAGCCCGGTTTTGCTCAAGCAGTCTTCGCTGACGTCGTACCGATTGAGAGCGGGTTTTCTTGCGTTTTGGATTCAGCTGCAGATTCTCTCTGCAGCGATGGTGCCTCCACGCATTCATAATTTCTATCACTCACTCACTCTCTCTCTCTCACACACGCGTTTTCTCATCTCTATTCCTTTCTGGACTCAATTCATTTTCTCTTTTGCCGTGCAGCTTCTAAGCGCTGCCACTGTTTCTATTTTCATTGTGGTCTTTCGGCATCTTTTAGAAAATCGCCTTCGTCTCTTACCTCCATACTATATTCCATCAGATAGCCCCCTCTTTTTTTTGTCTTACGACTGCTCTCATTTGTTTCGTTACGATACCATTCGTTCGTTCGTCTCTTATAACTACACACACATATATATATATATATATATATATACATATACATATACATATATTCCCGTTTCCATTTTACCGCAGTTCTTCGTCATGCTGCGCTCCACGCTTCGTCGCCTGGAGATGGCTCCCCAGGTCACCCACATCCAGGACAAGCTCCTTATCAACGGCAAGTTCGTTCCCGCCCTCTCCGGCAAGACCTTCGAGGTGGTGAACCCAGCCGACGAAAAGTTAATCGCCAACGTGGCGGAGGCCGACAAGGCTGACGTGGACGCCGCCGTCAAGGCTGCCCGCGCTGCTTTCGAGGCGTTCCGCAAGACGGACTGCAACTGGCGCCGCGACGTGATGCTGCGCCTCGCCGACATCCTCGAGAAAAACAACAAGGAGATGGCCGCGCTGGAGAGCCTGGACAACGGGAAACCGTACGAGGTTGCACTCAACGCGGATGTTGCCCTCGCTGTCGAGTGCTTTCGCTATTACGCGGGCTTCGCAGACAAGGTCGACGGCTACGCCCCGCCGCGCGCCGGCAACTTCCTCGCTGTGGTGAAGCGCCAGGCCGTCGGCGTGTGCGGACAGATTATCCCGTGGAACTTTCCCCTGCTCATGGCTGCGTGGAAGCTCGGCCCCGCCCTAGCGTGCGGCAACACCGTTGTGCTGAAGCCGGCCGAACAGACGCCGCTGTCGGCGCTGCGGCTGGGTGAGATGGCGATGGAGGCAGGTTATCCCGACGGTGTGCTGAACATCCTGCCGGGTTTCGGTGCAACGGCGGGTGCCGCAATCGCGAGTCACATGGATGTCAACAAGGTCGCCTTCACCGGGTCGACGGTGGTCGGCCGCGAGGTGATGCGCTTGGCCGCGGAGAGCAACATAAAGAAGGTTTCGCTTGAGCTGGGTGGCAAGTCGGCTCTCATCGTCTGCGAGGACGCTGATGTGGAGCAGGCGGCGCAGGTGGCCACGACGGGTATCTACTTCAACATGGGCCAAGTCTGCACCGCCTCCTCGCGCATGTACGTGCACGAGTCTGTGTACGACGAGTTCGTGTCTCGCCTGCGCAAGCACGCTGAGTCGCGCACAGTCGGTCCAGGCAATAACACGGCCAACAACATGGGTCCGCTCGTATCGAAAAAACAGCACGAGCGCGTGCTGGCCTACATCCAGGACGGCGTGAGGGAGGGTGCCACTGTTGTCACGGGCGGCGGCAGGATCGGCAACCTGGGTTACTTCATCCAGCCGACCATATTCGCTGATGTGAAGAGGGACATGAAGATATACAAGGAGGAGATCTTTGGCCCCGTCACGTGCGTGATGAAGTTCAAGGACATGGATGACGTGGTGAAGCGCGCGAACGACAGCATCTACGGCCTCGCCGCAGGTATCTGCACGCGCAAGATGGACACGGCGATCCGGTACGCCACGTACCTAGACGCCGGTACGGTGTGGGTAAACACGTGGAACAATTTCGACGCCTCGGTGCCGTTTGGCGGCTTCAAGCAGAGCGGTATCGGCCGCGAGCTGGGCCGCGACGCAATTGACCTGTACACGGAGTCGAAGGCAATCCACTTCGCTCTAGAGGGTCCCATCGTGAAGCCTTAAACACAAAAAAGGGGAACGCTCCGTCACAAGAAGCAATAACTCCCTCCCTCAGCTGTCTTTGTGCTTTTACACCAAGTGTGGAACTGAATCAAGGCTCCACAAGTAAATATACACACACAGAGACACTGCGTGGTGCAGAAGCGAGTGAGCGTGAGTGCGTTTATAAACCGATACAAGACAGCGAGAGACGGACAGTTAGCTGTTTGTGGTAAGTCTAGTCGCGGTTCTACACAAGTCCTTTCTTAGGGCTGTAGAAGGATAACAAGAATAGGGAGGGAGAAGGGGAGGAGATAGGCATAAATCAACAAGTCAATAGGTGGGGTATACAGCGTATTGCTAAATATACACGCACGTAGGTATATATATATGTGTGTGTGTGTGTGCATATACGGTTCCTTTTTTCGTATGTTGTTTTTCGTCCTGTTTACACCGCAGATCAATTCGTTTGACTTCTGGTCGCTTCTGTCCCTCTCCATTTCAGTCTTTCAGTGCACGTGTCCTCCAAAACCTTAGGCACGTTTTTTTTTTTTTGTTTGTCTTTCCCTTCTTCTGCAGACGGCTGCGGTCCCTCTGGTCTTCATCTTGTGCATTTTCTGTCACGCTCCTTCTCTTCTTGCCTGCTACCAACTGCTTTCTTTACTACACGAACTTGAAGGACGACACCGGTTTGTGTCAATGAAGGCGGGGCAGATATGCAGGGGAACGACAAGCACTGCTTTACGCGCCTTCTTTTTCTTTTTTCTTTTTTTTTTTCGTGCATTTGTCTGTGTTTTTCTTTACGGCACCGACAGGATCGAAGTACGGCACGTGGTGTGTTATCGCGAAGTAAAGGGGGGAAACACACCTTTCGTTCCATTTCCTTTTCTTTCCACTCCATTCCCGTTTTTTTTTTTCTTTGGTTCGCTGCAGCTGCCCCGCCGTTACGAGAGGAAAACCAAGAGGAGGTGTTTCTGTGCCTTTGTTTTTGTTCTGTTCTTGAATGTATCTTCGCGTACGTGTTGCAGCCCTGCACACGGTGCCGGTCATTACTTTCGTAACTGTTTTCTTTTCTTTTCAGTAAGGCGCCATGTATACGCATCGATCACAGTGCCTCCGTTAAACGAGTACAGATTGGCTTCCGGGTGGGGCCTTTCTTTTCTACTTTTTAGCATGCAGTTTGCTCATCTTCTCTTCTCGCTCTCTTAGACGGGAAAAGCTACGCACCAGGCAAGCATTCTCGACTTCTTAGTTTCGTTGTTCATTCATCTTATTGCACGTACTTCACTTCTGCTTTTTAATTGAGCATCTCGATTCCCTCCCCCTACCACCACTGGTCTCTAAGCAAACAAACGTAGAGAAATAGGTTAAAGAAAGAAATAAAAAAAAAAATGTACGGCTAACTGCAGCACGCTAACGATTGCTTTCAACAGCAGCACACAAAACGCAATTCCTCTCTTTCTTCTTATTTTTTCATTTTCTATCTTGACCGAGCTCTCTGTTTGCTCTCTTCGATGCTGACATTCTCTTCACATTTTCGCGCCCCTTCACAGGAGCCAAATTGAGGCGAGACATACGCAGGCTCCTTTTCCGTTGTAGACTTATTTGACCGGTGAAGGAATGAGTGATCGAGCGGAAAAAGAGTGGGGCATGCACAATAGCAGAACCACACATCTTAGTTTTACGTCTTCGATCAACTCGTCTCTCATTTTCGTACGCTGAAAGACTAGATCTAGATTTTGTGATGTTCAGTTACTGTGATCCTAGTCCTGTTCTCTAGTTTCTTTGGTTAAGAGCACTCCGCATGTGATTTTGCTCTTTCCTCTCTTCTTTCCCGCATTCATTCGAGAGAAGCAGGTCCTCTGAAGAGCAAGCAAACAACACACGGAGCAGAGGTTGCTAGCGCTTCCTTTTTTCCATTTTCTTCTCGCACTTTTACTGTTTTTGGGCGCACTGTTTACCTCTCGCAAGCTGCCCTGCTCTCTCCTCATAATTACGGCTGTTAAATTAATGAGTGTTAGGGGCGCTGGTGAGGAGAACAATGTGATCCGTATATAAGCTTCTGTTTCTGAAAAGAGTACGCGACCAGCTGGTTTAAAACTGACAAGAACAACAACAGTGCAAAAGATACTCTTATATACAAGTTAACTGAAGATGATGACTACACAGAATGTTGATGTGTTTCGCTAAGATTATTGCGACTCGCCGGTGAGGTTAGGGAAGTTACTGAACTACTCCCGCAGTGCTTTTGTTGCGCACGCAGACACACACACACACACACACATACACACACTGAGCTACAGCTGGCGAACATAGCAGCTAGGCCCCACTGGATTTTTGTAGTATGCTCGCTCAAGTGCACGGTTTCTAAAAAAAAAAAAACTCTAGTATGACTCTTTTTTCCTTACGTTTTTTCCCTTACAAAAATTGTGTCGCTTAAAGCACGTCTACACCACACACACACACACTCACACAGACACACAAACCTGCTAAGAAGCGTGATTGCCACGCACCGTGCAAGCGTTCTACCATCGTCTGTAATATTACCCACAACGACCTTACGTCCACGCACGAATACAATTGCCGAGATTTTTCCGCTTCTGTCAAACATACCTCATAAATCGCGTGGCCGATAAAGCTGTCATTCTTGTTTCGGTTGGAGTTTCCGCTTCGACTAGAGTCTCTTACCATTCTTTGCATATCCGGAAAACACGCGTTTCCTTTAATTCTTGCATTGGTTCCTTTTTAGAGAGCTCAACGGAGGTACCGAAGAACGCACAGGAAGGTGAACTCTACCTTTCCCTTGCCCTGTCAAATGTGTTTGGGGTTAAGCTGAGCGTATTCCTCATAGAGAACAGTTTACACTAACGTGCTGGGTGAAGGTTTTTTCCCTCTGCTACTTTTCTCCTCTTCTGCTTTCCCTGCTCTGCTGAGAAGCTCCAGTACGGTGCAATAATGCAACGCGGTGAACTACTTTCATCGGGCTCGCAACACGCGCAGCACACGTTGTCCTCCGGCGGCAGCGGCAACGAAGGCGACGGCGTTGATGTGACCGCCACCAGTGCGTCTGTCGCCTTCGAGACGTCGGCGGCTTCATCCACAACCATCGCCAGCAGCAGCCTCTCCACTTTCTCTCAAACCACCACTGCGGAAAAGGTTGAGCATAACACCGAAGACGAGGAGGGAACGGCTTCGTACTTTGTTCTGTCGCACACTGTGTCCGCTGGCGGCCCGACGCCGGCGGCACCGCCGCAGTGGGTGTTACCGTTGAGGAGCCAAGCGCAGGAGCCGTTGCCGGTGAGAGGCTCTGTGCAACTGGCCGCGGTGTCAGACCCGTTGAAGGAGCCGCCCGGGGCTGTTCAGGATTCACCTTTTATCCAGGAAAAGACATTACCCGCCGTCGAGGCAACAGAACTTCGTGCAAGGCTGTCGGGGGATATACCTCAACGTGACGAGTTTGCCGCGTTTCAGCTCCCTCCTGGAGGCGAAGAAGTTGAAGCGGACATGGGCAAGGCTGCCAATAGAGACGAGGGAGAGCAGCAACAGAGTTCACAGGGCGGTTCACCGCTGTCACACAAGGCGAAGAAGGACGAAACTTGTGATGCTCAAGCTTCTAAGTCAACTTGTTCACGAAGCGAGTCTTCCACAGTCAATGGAAGTCACACTGATCGGACTATTCCGCCGCTTACAACAGCTACTGAGGTTTCTCCTATGCAAAGCTCACCTGCAAGTTACAGTAATCGCGATCAGCAGCCTCCGCTGAGCCCAACTCAGAGTGGTGGCACTGCCTCTCTTGCTGCATCGGCTACAGCTATTGCTGCTACGGTGGCAGGGTCAGACGGAGAGAAGAGCGTTCGCAACATTCAACTTAGTGATGAGTCTAATCCCGAAGGGAGAGGCGGTGGGAACAGAAGCGACAGCAAACAACTTGCGAGCCCATGGCACCCTCCGAATGGGCATTTCACATCCCATGCATCCACAACCGATCGTGTCGACGACGTTAACTCCGAAAAAGATTTTTGTCGTCGACACGAGACGGACACAGCGAAATCTACCGTTGAAAAGCAAAGCACCGCAGATCGTGAAGTCAAAGATGAATACGACACCGACGACTACAATGAGAGCTACGACGACACCAACAAGGATTATACACACGGTAGGGGAGAGACAGACGCAGAAACAATAACGGCAACGGCTCAGGAGAAACTTAGGAAGACGGGCGGCAGAACGCAAAGAACGCCGGCCATCCCGGCAGGTGCATCAATGTCATCAGCGCGTCGTCGCCACCTTGGCAACCGCCACGACACGGCAGCTCGGTGCCGGCCGCTCCAATCAGGCCTGCACATGCCCGCCACGGCTCGTCTTAGCGCGGGTGGAGAAACGGCACGGGGAAAGGGAGGTGGTCACACGAATTCAAATCACACCGGAGCACAAGATGCGACTGCATCACCGCACCACCGACCTCGCCTGCAGTTGTCCGCTGAGGCGCCGCCGTTGATCGCCGTTGACGCACCGGTGACAATGCACACGCTCGAGGTGGCGTCAACCCGTTCCAGCCTGCTCTTATCGTCAGCATCGTCGGAGGTGTCTATGCTCGCCGATATAGGTGGTTCAAAAGGCGAAGGAAAGGCTATTGAAAGGGAAAGCAGGGATCAACCAACTGCTGGGGATGTTGCAGTTGCGACGACGCAGGTGTCCTTGCCGTTGCCGTGCTCCAGGAAGCCGACCCACCACAACAGCTGGTCCGCACCGCTCTTTTCAAGCTGTGAAAGCAGTAACGACGCAGGGGAAGGCGAACATGCCGCTGTGGTTGCTGTGACTGGTGCTGCTGTGGAAGATGCAGCCCAACAGCACCCACCGCCTGCCAGCACAGAGGTTGCAGAGGAGAAGATTGTCGGTGAAACGGTGATCGTGCCAGTGAGCCGCATCTCTCCAACACCGGCAGCTGCACCCTTGACAAACACGCAGGAGTCCCCACACGTGCCTCACAAGATGACACAAGACAGTGCCTCAGCGCCTCCACAGACATCAGAGAGTCTTTCCGCACCTCTTTCCTCGCCACCCCCTTCAACGTGTCCAACCTCGTCACCTATACCAGTGGCAGCATGTGCGTCTAGCCTCGTACCTCTCTTCGCCGCAGAGGAAGAAGTTGTTGCTGCTGCTGCTACCTTTTCATCGGCGGACAATACGGATGCAAACAGAGGAGAGACGAAGCATGCTTCTGTGCCCGATGCCACCACTATCCCACTTGCCGCTTTGTCTATCAGTGCAGCCCCCGATTACACCTCCCAGCTGCCACCCCTGTATCCGCAGACATCCATTCCCACCTCCACCTCCTTCTCCCCCCTCCCCTCGGCGGAGCGGCAGTACGACACGGTCTTGCCGGTACTTTTCGCCGTAGAGAGTGGAGGGGAAGATGTGCCGCGACGAGACTCCTCGCCACCCACTAACAGTTCTATTGCAGATGCTGCAAACCGTCAGTTACAAAGCGCGACTTCTTCCTCATCCGCATTCGTGGAGTTCACAGACGCAGATGTTCGATCGGAATTGCCGGTTAAGCTGACGGCAGGGGATACCGTTACCCCTTCTCCGTCCACCTCTGGCTTGCCATTCCTCCGCACGGCGACGACTACCCAGCTGACAGAACAACACAACGGTCAAAAAAGCAAAGCCGCTGCGGACGGGGGTTGTACTGACGGTTTCTCTTCAGCGGGCCTTCGACTGCCGCCGCAGCTCTCCATCACCAACTCCGTCGCCACTGCTTCTCTCAAGACACAGAACTCGTGGACGCTCAAGAGCCCCGGATTGCCGGGCCTGCGACTGTCTATGAGCGGTTTCCCTACAAACTCTCTCGGCGGCCAGTCGCCGCTGACTATGGCGTTGTTCGCGAACCGAGGCACTGTGTCGGTCGACGACAGCTGCAACGGCGACCGTCGCTACAGCCACGGCCACCCTGCTGCTGCTGGTACCTTTGCGACATTGTCGTCGTACGGCTCGCACTCCTACTCATATTCTTACTCCGGCAGTTACACCTACGAATCGACGTCCAGCAACACCGGCTCACCACCACGCACATCACAGCCTGGTGCAGCGCAAACACTAGTAGCATCATCAGCAGCAGGAGTAAGAGGATCAGTAAGGGACAGCTGCCGAGGCTCGACCAGTCTTTTGTCAACGCAGCACCAACAGGAGTTAAGTGTGACCCGCGTTGGCCCTACCGACGGCGCCGCTGGTACTCACAACAGCGGCGGCTGCAGTGACTTTGTGACACTGACAGCGTACGAGGAGGTGGCAGCCGTGACAGCGGACACTGCGGTGAAGAAAGGCGAAGGGAAAAGCACCATGCCTACTAGGCGCGGTAAATTCAGTTTTCTGCGGTGCTTGTGCAGAAGGCCACCAGAGGAGCAGCAGCGGATGTGGCGCACAGAGGAGCACGCTTCTGCAGACACGTTTCCCCACCCGACTGCTACGCAGCCTTCGCGTTACACAGCAACAGAAAGCAGCATCATCGTCAGCAGTAATGAATCAGATAAAACTGGCACAACTCCACCACAACAACTAACAGCGGCGGGGAGTGACATGCAGCACACAGGCAGCACGGTCGATCTAGTGGAGACGACGGCCTCCGCATCGGTGAAGAACGATTGTGGAGGGAAGGAAGAGCCGCGTAGCTCGCCTGAAGTCGGCACGACAACGGAGGCCGGACGCGACCGCGACAGCCACCGTCAAATCAGTGAGGCGGGAAACGGTGCTTACAGAGACAACATTGCGATGAATGAACGACAGGAAAGTGAAGGAAGTGATGAACTGCGCGGAGCTGACACCGTGTTTCCAGCGCAGCACGAGGGGGGTGACGAAGAGGATGCTGCTGATGCAGCGTCAAGAGTGCCAGAAAGCGCTTTATCAAGTGCTTCGTCAACGTGCACTGCAGAGGAAGGTAACTCAACTGAGCTTGCCACCGCTGTCGAACAGACTCTCTCATCGTCACCGCCGCAGCAGCACCCTCTTGCCGCGGATGATGTCGACAACGTCAAAGCCGTTGCAGGTTGTGAGAACACCCCTGCGCCTTCACACCGAGCAAAAGAACAAGCCGTAAGCTCGCTGAATGGGGGACCGTCACATGGAGACAACGTTGTGCCATCCGATTCGGCTGAGCCCAATTATCAACGGCAACAAGCGGAGGAAGAAGGGGAACAGAGGCTGCAAGTGTTGCTGCTATATCCTGAACAGGAAACAACATCGGAAGGTGAGAGGGGAGAAAGGGAAGAGAGGTTGTCCCCGCAGCCTTCTGCGCTAACGCCGTTGTCCACGTCCTCGGCCGACCTCAGCGAAGATGCCAGCAAGTCGTTCTTTGCGGCCGGTCGCTACGACACGGCTTTTATCAACACCGCGAAGGAGAACACCGATGCTGAGAATATCGTCGTTGGAAAAGTAGTTGATGACGCTAACCGCACTGAGCAAGTGGACGTTAATGAGGGGGAAGAGAACCGAGTGGCCTTGACGAATTCGGTGCATGACAGGGAGAGAAGTGATGCGCTCCATCGCAGCCCTGAAGCACCAGGTTCCGCACCCACATCACCGCTCTCGTTGCTCCCCTCACTGCGAGCTGAAGAGGAAGTACCACCACTGGAGCCGCTGAGAGCTTTTTATGTGTACGATGAGGAGCTGCCGCGCTACTACGCCTGGGACGCAGAGCCGCCGGTTGCCCGCGTCGAAGGCGGAGACAAAGTTCAGAAAGAGAGGAATGAAAAAGAAAAGTTCAAGATTCGTTTACAGGCAGAGGCGGCGGCGGCTACCACGGCGGCGCAAGTGGCCTTGCATCGGGCTCTGTCGGATATGGCCGTCTACCCACCGCGGCAGTGCCTGTTCGTCGAGGTGCACGGCCTTGAGCAGTTGTGTCGCACTGTGTTGTGTCCTCGTCAGGCAAAGGTGTGCGCTGCACCCGCTTTCCACGGGTTCTCGAACGGCAACGGGCCGGCTGCAGCAGCGACCGCAATAACGACGACGGACGTGTGGCGTGGGGATGATTGGAAGACCGCCGTGAACAACCGCGCCGTTGCTCCCATTAACGGCATCGTAAATGCCCATGACATGATTGAGATGATGGAGGACCCAGAGTGGGTGGAAGTGCGACTCGCTGTGTACTCCAACGATCGCCAGCACCTCGTGGCAACAGGGTCCGTCTTCAAGCTACCCGTGAATACCGCGGCGATGCGGCGCAGTTGCACTTTACACAACACCGACACATCCCAAGGTGTAGGACATTTTGGACTTGATAGCTGGTCAGACGTGCTTGTGTATCAGCTGGCAGAGCAGCAGCAACTGCAGGAACTTCGCCAGCATAGCAACGAGGGCAACGATGGTTGCACCATTACATCAGCACCACTTCCTGCTTCTAAAGATAGATGCAAGAGCGGAGCCGCGTCGGTGTGCGAACACGAAGTAGCAGACACGCCGCTGCTTTTGACTGGTTCAGCTGCTAAGCTGTCGTCACGCGGTGATTCGGTCAACAAGGCTTCAAGTGTTTTCAACACAGCAGCTCTGTACGTCCAGCTAGAGGAACGAAAAGAACGCTGGGTAGGAGTGGACGAAGGAGAACTGGAAGAAGGAAAGAAAGAGGTGAAAAGAGATGAGGGGAGAGAGGAAGGATTGGCACTGCAGACGTCGCAGTCGAGAAGTGGCACGGGCGACAGTGACGAGTTGAAGACGGACTCTGAAGAGGGTGGCAGTGTCGCTGCTACTGTGTCGGCGTCGTCCTCGCCGTCTGAAAAGTCTCCGGCGGGGTGGCACACGCGTCGTGTGCTGTGCAATGATAAACATGACAACTCACTTTTCCCATTTCAAAACGCGGAGGGAGGCTTGGAAGCTGCACACGAGGCGCAACGTGACGCCATGAATGAAAAGCAGCAGGGGCAGCAGCTACGACGGGAGGAGTACTGGAACTTTTTGGCTGTTTCCTCGCCACTACCAATGGCAGAGTTGCGCCAACTCGCAACGGACGGGCCGTCTTACGCAGCACAAATGACTGTATCTGGCTCCGTGTTGGACGCGCCAGGGGCCGTTCATGAGCACGTGACCTTGTCTTGCCGTGTCCGCTGGGCTGTCGAGCCGCCACCTTCACTAGCGCTCTTTAGTGCTGCTCCTCTGGAGGATAAGGAAACCAAAGAACCCACATGGGCGGCTATCGGCTCTGCGATTTATGGGTACGCGCGCACCATCCGGGGGCGAGGTGACACGATTTTCTTTGACACTCACGCTCAAGGTGCTTGCACTGAAGGTGAACAGGATGGACGTCAAGGGGCTTCTCTGGCAGCTCCGCTTACCGTTTTATGGAACACCATCCGCCCGCCGGCCGCGGCGTTGCAGTGTCAGGCCGCCAAAGATACAGCGGTGGTCACCCCTGCGCACCTGCCAGAGGAGCAGCAGCAGCGCTGGCGTATTAGTAGTAGAAACACACCAGCTTTAAGAACGAGTGGATTTGCAGTGCAGCAGCGGCTGTCCGTATGTTCTGTCGTGATGCACTGTGGCGCAGCGGTGCTGCTACCCACGCCTTCTGTTACTTTTGGCACAGGGAGTGGCGCCGCACAGGTCCCTCCTGTATTTAGGCAGTCCAAGACCTACTGCGCCTCAACCGTACTCTCTGTCACGGGCGGGTTGGACGGCTTTGTGGGTTGCACAACCGCAGCGGCGATAGACGCAGAAAACACCACCGGTAATCTCGCGTGCCGCACGCCCGTCATGCGCTACAACCTCGACTTCCACGCACTGCTTACGCGCGAAGAGGCGTCTTCACTGTTGCTGACAGTGCAGAGCGCAGCAGCCCCTGCGGACGTCTTTGGGTTTGCAGAGTTCAACCCATTCGAGTACGCAGCACCGTCGACACCGTACGACACCACGTACAGTGGCGTCAACAACACCGCTAGTGTGATGGAGTTGTGGCTGCCACTGTTCGCGCCCGCGGAAGCCGCATTGACGGCGGCAGAAGCGCAGGAGCGGCGATTGCGATTGTCCACTTCGCGCACACAGGCAAATGGCGGTGCTGCGGCTGCAGTAGGTACCTCTGTTGCAACAAACCTTGACGGGTGTTCCCACCGCAGCCAACGTGTAGCCGATGGAGGCATGGTGCTCACCGGCTGGCTGCACTGCGATGTCGAGGTCGTCTACTTTACTTCTTTTAGCGAGGCGGCAGCGCAGCGACTGTGGAATGGTTCAAGCCACAGCCTCACCTCACTGGATACCGAAGCCGCTGCAGCAACAATAACAGGTAGCACGACGGTGGCTGATCAGAAGAAGCCGTGGATGCCATTCAACAACACCTGTAAGTGTAATGACGGCCAAAATGAATTGGATTGCATAGTGGATTTTTGCGTTGTTGAGGCAGCGGGGCTGCGACCGCTGGCAACGCGGTTTGGTGCCACGCTGCCGTCTGTACCATTATTGTGGAATGGTGCGAACATGAACAACGGTGATATTGTTGAGGATGCAGCCACTGCAATTTCATCTCAGCGGTGCACGAACGTGTACTGCGAGGTGCTTGCGCTTCAACAGGATGAGACGTCACAGGGGCAACATTGGGAGGTGCAACACCGTGACATCAACGGAAGCGTGAGTGAAAGAGGAAAAAGCAATGTCGTCGGCGGGTCAGCAGCCCGCGACAGCGGCGTCCTCATTTCTGCTTCGCAATTGCGCACCAGCGCTGCTGACACGTTTTCCCTCTCGCACGGCTCCGCAGGGCTGTTGTGTGCGTCCGCAAGCATCCGTGGTCGAGACGAAGGTGGCCAATTCACTGCAGCAGGTACAACCGGTTATGGCAGTGCCAGAAATATCGGTGCGAGTGCGCCAACAACAGCCCTCCCTCTCACGGCTGTTGTAACGGACACGAACCACCCACGATGGCAGCATACCTTCCGCTGCGGCCTCGCCTCCCTCAGCACTCTGTGTCTGCGCGTATTCGATCGCGCGGCTTCTTTGAAGAGTAGTGAAAGTGGGGCATGTAGTGTGCCGCCTCTAGCAAGATCCACATCCGCCAACCGGTCGTTGATGTTGGGGACTGCAACGGTGTCGCCGTGGATGCTGCGTCGCCTGGCGGCCAGTGTCACGACAGGGCCGCCGCGCTACGAAGGCAGCCTATGGCTGCCGCTGCTCTGGATACAAGCCACGTCCAATTCTGCTGGTTACAGAGGCGGTGGTGACAACGCTGGTCGTGGTGGTGTTGGCAACGGTACCGGAGGTAACAAGAAAAGCAGTGGTCAAATGCTGGACACTTTTTCCTCCGCTGTAATGAACGGTTATGTGCTTGTCCAGTGGCGTCGCGCATCGGCACCACATCAGGCTGAAGCGTTCTCTACACCGTTGCAGCTGCCGCCCCTGTCAGGTATGGGGCATGGTGAAGCGAAACGGAGCTCGCATTCTATGTCGGTCACGCGCCGCTGCGTGCCGCAAGAGCCGTCACCATCGTCGGCGCGGCAATGGCGGGAGTGCAGAATAAGCGTTGATCCAGGTACGCAGACGATGCGTGAAAAAGCAGATATCCCAAGCTTCCCGATTGCGTGGTATGACGGTATGGACCATTCGCCGCGTCGTGCGCAGCCGCTCAATTGGATGAGCCCCGGGTTGGCGCCATGGCTGTGGGTGCATCGCTTGCGCTTGCAGTGGCCGTGGCTGCAGCACGTCCTGGCGACACGCGGTGGTCACGTGCGACTCAACGTGGTCTACTGGACCGCGAACGACGAGCACCGCAAGGCAGACCAGCTTTTGCTGGTGCCGCTGAACCGAGTTCTGCGCTGCGGAGACGGCGATATCAGCGACATAGGAAGGATAACTACTGCAAGCCGACGCAAGCACATTCGCTGGAGAAAGGAAAGCCAAGACGATTCGGGCACCTTCAGCGCGGTGTCCGCCGCCTCGCTTTCCCCCTATGCGTGGCAACGCTCCGCAGAGTCTGTTGGTGCGCCAACGGAGACGACGTTTTGCCTGCCCCCGAGTCGCCGTGTCGACTTTCAATTATGGTGGTATCCGAACACCACCGTATTTCCGGCAATGGACTCCGTCGCAACTGCATCAGCAGCATGTCAACCGCCCCATCTGCTTGGTGGTGGCTGCTGGCACTTCCCGACGTCAGAGGCAGATACAGGCGACTTCGGCTCTGAAAGCACAGACGACGACACTGGTGAATACAACACCGGTTCCAACGTTTCCGAAGAGGCCAGTAGGAATGGCGTAGTGACACGCGAAGTGAGTGCACGTCCCGTGCTGCACCGCTTTTTTATTCCGCACGAGGCGGATGTACGTCTTACCTCCGTGTCGAGCGCGACAGCACCGCAGCACGTGGCGGACGGCGTGCTGCGGTGGCAGCTGTCGTCAGTGCCACGTCTTGTGTGCACAGCCCGGGGAGGTGTGCGCGAACAAAAGAAAGACCGTGCGCGTACGTCTGCCCAAACACCACCGACGCCGCGGTTAGATCGAAGCTTATCAGCTGGTACGAGTGGCACTTCCGGAGAGTCACAGCGGTGGCAGTGGCCCGATGTAGGCATTCCTGCTGTTCTGCAGGTGCAGGTTCACAACCTTTTGTGGTTCCATCGCACCGACGAGGCTGTCGTGGCGGCCGCGACAGGCCACATGGAAATCGTCGTTGGCGAAGTGGCATTTCCTAATGAATGTAGTGGAGCCGATGGGAGTGAAAGTACGTGTTGGATCGCGCCGGCAGATACACCGAATGTTGAAATTCCTCGCCTGCCGTACGAGTTATCGGGCCAGATCAACACCCTGAATACTGCTGAATTTGACGGGGGAGGCGGTGCTCGGTCTGACGCTCGGAGCAGCGCACCGAGCAGCCGCTCACCCAATGATGGATTGTCGTCTCGTCGAGTTGCATCGGTTGATGCACGCGCAGCACGAGAAAGACAATCCAAAATGAGTGCAACGCCGAATTACAATCATAACAACGATCAGAACGAGATCAGCGCGTCTTCGCCAGCAGTGGAGCTGCGCTGGGCACCTCGTCGCTTTGAATGGCTCAAGGACGACGTCCCGACGGTGGCGCTGTGGGTGCTGCTGAGGGAGGACAAAAATGAGAACACATGCGGCATTGAGGGCAAAGCGAATGCCGCGAAAGAGGGTGTTTGGGGTGCAGTGCAGTTGCCCCGACTCGAAGCCCTCTCTTCCAATACCGGCTTGATGTGGCTGCCGCTGTTTAAAACGTATGCTCTGCCGTCCCTGTCGGCACCGCAGTGGAGGGACGTGAAGGGGGATGCCTGCCACAATGATGAAGGAAACATCGAAAAGGTGGCCATTGAGGAGGAGAACGGCGAGGGCAATCAACGCTCCATCACCAACAAACTGAGCCCTCACGTGGAGTCTCCCCCAGAAGGGCCATTGCATGCAGCGACACACACACGAGCCGCACCGCAGTCGTTTGAAACAAATGCCAACCGCACTGACGACGTCGTGGTCGAGCACGTCGGCTTCGCGGCCGTGAGCTACACGCACAACTTTGTCCACGAGACGCCAACTACTGTGGCGAAGGAAAGTCTGACTGACAAAGGTGCAGTTGCGCTTTCCGTCAGGACGACGAGATCACGACTGTTGCTCTTACAAGCAGGCCCACTGCGGTGCCGGCATGTAGCGAGAAGTGCTTTTACAAAGACAAGAGAAGAAAGTGGACTTGCATTTGACGCACACAGCAATGAAGGCTCGGTTCAGGTTGAAGAAAATAGATGTCACACGCCTCACTCGCAATTAGTGTGTGAGTGTGCCGAGCCACGCAACAGCACCGCCGCCTCCGTCTCGTACAGCTTTGAGGACGCCACGGCGTTGACGTCCACGTCTGCGGCACAGCCGTCACTTCCCGCGCAGTCAAGCTCCTTTTCTTCTATGACCTCGCCAGTAGACGACACTTTTGCAGCAGAGGTACTCCTGGGCTTCGAAGATTACCAAGCGGCGGTGTTGGTGCAAAAGGCAGTCATTGCTCCTGTGGTCCATGACAAGAGCGCTTTGTCCGAGACGGCGTTCTCCAGCTTTAAGGAGTCAGCCGCAGATCCTATTGTCGTGTTTCCTTGGAGGGTCGCGGGCGGTGACAGGCGTGCGGTGCGGGTGCAGGCACGACTTCCTGATTACACAAAGGCGATTGTCACAGTCGGAAACACGCTCATCGTAGGCTTCACCGGTGAAAGCGAAGAAAGCAACTCCAACCAAGGTGCGCAGTGGGTTTCTCTCATTTTACGGCATGGTGGACCAAAGTCCAACAGGACCAGCTCGGGTGCGACGGAGGCAGTGGGAGACGGAGATTGTGTTGTCGGCGAGGTGCTCGTGCGCTGGTGCGTCGCAGTGCCACCGTTAACAGATTACCCAAACGGGGCAGACCGCTGTGCGCCAATGGAGGAGCAGCTTCGGTTGCATCAACTGGCTAAGGAGTATTGCGGAGGCGCTGGGGCTCCGTGCTTGTATGCAGTGCTGCACAGTTCTTTTGCCCCTGCTGCCGCAGCTCCCCATCTATCGGTGCCGAACGTTGACGTGGTCACGAGATCCACGGTTGTTGGCATCGACCGCGGGCTGGTCAAAACCGCAAACAACAACAACGGTGCCGCCAGTGAAACCGCAGGGCGAGTGCGTGCGTGGGCAGCAAGTCTGTCAAATGGTTCTGCGTTGTCCTCGGCGGCATTGCGTGCTGCGGCGCTGCATCGGGCGCTGGACAGAATCGGACCAACACAGCACCCGTGCATGTACCTTCTTCTTGACCATCTTTGCTTGGAATGTGACGATGCGCAACTGCGAGGGTTACTGCAGGAAGGAGGCACAAAACAGCAACAGCACGAAGACTGTCGCTTTCGCTTGCAGGTGACGATGACGTGGCCGGCGGAATGGTCGGCAAAGTGGCTACGCACTGTGCCTTCTTCTGCGGCGGCGGTGGCGGCGGCAAGTGAGTGCGCAGACGAGGGCAGCAATGCGAACTCAAGTGTAAAAGGAAACGAGGACATGACAAGCTTTACAAACAAAGTATATACGGTATGGATAGATGTCGTAGAGGGTTTACTGGTGGGTGCCGCAGCTGAGTCATCGATTACAGCAGACTCGGCAGTGGCGATGACGCAGCGTACGTTAAGGTGTAGATGCCTACCCCTTTGCCTGCCACTACCCTCACCCCAACATATTCAACACGCCCTCGGCTTGGCTGGGTTTGCCGCGCGCTTCCATATGCTATTCCGGCTCTTCACTTTGCGTCGCCACGTAGCCACCTCGGTCCCCAAGACGCAGGAATCAATCGAGGTAGAAAAGGACCCGTTGAAGAAAGCAAAGGATGAAGAGAACACGATTGTTGTGTGTGTCGGTGCTGGCCGCACACCGCTGTCGTTCCCCCACTTCGTACATCACGGTATGACGTCGCTTACGTCTCTTCAAACGCATTGCAGCGGGAAGTCGGAGGCTGACAAAGCTGGCGGTTTGACAACAGCGTCACCCACCCAGCCGCTTCTTCTTTCATGGCGGGCACGTGTCGCGGCGAATGTACCCTTGCCTTTTTCAGATTCACCGTTAAAGCACGCTGCAAGGGCGGGTGCGGTAGCACACGAGAGAATTACGGACGATCAAGCCTCTTTGTCACTTTCTGAGTCTTCCCTGGGTACACAGAACCCTGATGCGAAGCGTAATGACGGTTACAGCGCGTTAATGCCACAGGCGATCCGCAGCCGTTGTTACGGGCGTTCTCTGCTGGCTCGGCTAACGGTGAGACGAATCGAAGTGTTTGGTGTAGACGTAAGCCTGGCGTGCGGAGCAGCGCAGAGGCATCGAAAGGCGCTGGCCCCTGTTACCGTTGCTGCACTGGTTGGTGATGAGGGAAGTGAAGAGACCAACAACAAGAACGGGCTCGTGTCACCGATACTGGACTATGCGAAAAGAGCTGCTGGTACATCCGCTGGAACTACTGTTGTTTTGCTTGCCCCTTTTCTTACGTCGAGCTCATGCAGCTTTGAGTTGCCGTCTTCGTCACTGCCGCAAGACACACACGTCAGTCGGACGTTACCACAACAGCAACGTCAACAGCGCTACAGCTGGAGAGCCAATGTATGCGTGCCGACACAGTCACAACTCGTGTTGTACGTGCGTGTGGCCGAAGCCGCCCTGCGCGCCGCGCGAGGCGAGGAGATGTGGAGCACAATAGATGCCGAAGCTTCGATCCGAGAAGCAGCCGGCCCGTCCAGCTCTGTTCGCGAGGCTGTGAAAGGCGGCTATCTATTCGCCAAGGCTACCTATACAGTTGACGCGGAAGCCGCAAAGTGGGTTTTTAGTGGCCAGGAGCAACAACAGGGAAACTTCCGCGGCCAAGAAGCTAACGGACACGAGGTGCTGCTCGACCTCGAGAGCCTCACCAAAGGACAGTGGTTGGGACGGCTTTGGCTGAGCGTGGCGTACCTCGCCGTCAGTGCCTCCTTTTGCGACCCACGCGACATCTTTTTCTCAAGGAACCTGTCGGTAAATGTCACCAGCTGCAGCGGCCTCGTCGTCGGTGAGGCGGCGCTGTCGCGCAGGGTGGAGGCGGCGTACCAAACGTTGCGTGCGCGGGTTCGGGCGGCGTATGAGAAACATGGCTGCGTGCCTCGGCGGCTGCGGCAGCACGTGGCGGAGGTGCGCCAGATGCGACGTCAGCTGCGCAGACAGGAGGGCCGCGGCGTCGACGTGCGACTTGTGTGTGCTTCAGAAGGTACCTCGACAAACGAGCATGCCACAACTTATGTTTCGCAGTCCTTTCAACTTGTGTCATCGCTGGAAGTTGCACGAGCGGAGGTTGTGCAGCAGTCTGTCAAAGGCACGAAAGAGAGCCACGAGCTCGTGATGAGAGAAACCACCGTAAGCACATCAGGCCCACTGCTGAGCCTATCTCGACCGATTGATAGTCAAGCAAGAAAAGAAAGTGGTGGCGCAGCGGTTGCGACATCCATTGAGCTTCAGTTGGTGCCATCCGAAAATACAAACAGCGCCGACATGGGAAGTGGGAATGAGAAACACAACAACATTATCTTAGCTGTTGGACTGGCCCGGCTCCCGTTGCCTACAGAATTTTCACTTCACAGCGCCCCCTCCTATACACGACATCTCACCGTGTCGTTGACGCCGTATCGAGCAACCGACACTGCGGGAACATCAGCGGTAACGCAGCAACAGCATCGGCGAAACGTGACTGTCACGAGTGCTGTTGCAGGTTTACCAGGGTCGTTAGCTTTAACGGCTGCGTGGTCCGTCACGGCAGCGTGTGGTGACACCTACTTCTCCTGCCTCTCTTTTGATGCTCTTAAGGTTCGAGCATCCACTGCCGCGGCAGGATACCGCAGCTGGCTTCTACGCTGGGTCTACGTCTTTGAGTGGTCTGCTCACCCTGAGGTGGAACACGCGGTGGACATGCCGCTGCTTCTTCGACCGTCCCTGCCCTCATCTTATTCTTCATCTTTGCAGGACACTTCCGAAGCGAAGTCGTTGGGCACATCGCGCTTGCGAGTGCTGCACCAACATCGAAGGTGGGACACGGGTGTGCTATCTTATTGGTCTGGTGCCACAACAAGGCTGCCGAGCGTTGGGGCAATGGGTGCCACCATTCGCCGTGTGGAGCTGGTGGAGGCGATGCCCCTCAAGTCCAGCGCCGTTGGTGTAGCGGTGCAGACGACAAGAACGGCAACAACAGCTGCAGGAGCAAAAATAGAGGAGGGAGAAGAAGATGAAAATGCCTACACAACGACGCTTCTTGCGACGCAGCAGTGGTCGATTAAGGACGACTTGCAGCTCCGTGCAAAACGTCGTCATACACAGCGTTGCGGCGAAGATGCGTTTTTGTGGCTGCATCTCCGCAGTAACGCTGCGGGCGGTCGCGACGACCATCACTATAAAGTGTTGATTGGGGTGTATTCCAGCAATGCCGTCGCACAATACGAAACGTTGCGTTTGGAACAGCAGATGCGAGAAGGCGTAGACGCGATATCTTCGTTGACCGTTGACACTACAACAGGAGAAAGACAAATGCAGTGGGGTTCTGCAGCAACTTTTTCGCGACGGCTACCTATTAGGCCGCTTTCACTGTGCTCACAGGACGATGTGAATGCTGCGGGAACATCCCAATCAACCAACGATGCAAACACGAGAAAAGAACACTGTAGTACTGGTGAATTTGAACACAGCAGCAGGAAAAGCAGCAATTCTGCGGCAGAACGACAGTGCGGTGGTGTTGTGATGAAGACGGTGCACTTTTGCTGTGGTGGCGCAGCACTCACAGCGGCGGGGCTGCAGAAGAGAGTAGAATATGTTACATGTAGAGTGATACGCTGCCGCGATAGCTGCTGCTCCACAGGGAACACAAACAATAAGGTCGAGGAGGCAATAAGGGAACAACAGCTGGAGAAGGCAGTGGTGGTGCTTGAAGTTGGGCAGGCAGTCCATGTGTTGCAGACAGGAGGTGCTTCTCAAAAAACAGATTTTTCTATCACAGCAACTGCCGCTAAAACTATGACAACACCTGCCACTGCGACCTTATTATTATCCGCTGCACACATCACCGCTACTTGGGGATACGTCGACCGAGTCGACTTGACTGCTGCTTCTCGAGAAACACAGGCAGATGATTCTAGTGCGTCCAGGTGGTTTGAACAACCAAGGCAGAACTTGCTGCGGCTCGACATTCCGACAAGTGCGATAGCAAATGCAGATGCATTTTCTCACTTCACGGCTTTAGCAGACTCTCTTTTCAATAACAATTGGGAAGCTGCGGTAGTAAAAGAAGAGCAGCTGTGCCTTGAGGTGTGCGTAAGCGACGGTGACACGTGCGTACGGTACGTGTCTACACCTTTTTCAGCCCACTCAGTCCTTGACGCCACGAAAAGTGCAGAACACGACACGAGCGAGAATCGTGAGGTGACTGTGGGTACGTCGTGGACCACACGTCTCAGCATGCGTCTTTCCGACGAGCCCTTTACAAGCGCATGTGCCGATTTAAAGAGTGCATTTTCCACGAGCAACGCTGCCGGTCAGAGAGCGAACGTGTCTGCTGTGGCAGATGTGGAGGTGCTCTGGGGGCTCGACGTCCTGGGCATCCAACCGAGCCTCGCGATCGTGCCCTATGTAATCTTGGACTCAGACAGCAAGAGTAAATATGACGACATTAGGAACCAGCGGCGGCGACGGAAAGCAAAGTCAAACGGGGTTGCTCGCTCAAGCGGCCCTGGTAGCAGCAACAGCGCAAGAGTAGGTGAAGTCGAAAGCGATGATGAAAACGAGGGCGAGGATCTGGAGCTGCAGCAGCTTGAGGGCTACGCCGCGTGGAGGGACTTTTTTACCACATTGCAGTCGCAAGATGAACTTCGGGAACAGCAGGCGCACCTCCGCCATTGGTGTTGCCACATCGCCGCAGTGGAGGTGGAGGGCCTGACGTTGCCGGCGTGGCCGGCAGGCGGGGCCTCGCAGTGCAGCGCTGGCACAGGCGGCTTGACGACCCTTCTGGCGCAGCTGAGTTTTGCATCAAAGCGGAGAGCACCAACGGGAATTGTTGAGACGACGAAGGGAATAAGTAAATATGAAGCAGAACAGCAGGATTCTGGTTGCAGCAGATCAGAAGATTGTGTACTTCGTTTAGCACGTACAACTGCTGTACGCGTCACACCGATACCAAAGAGTGGCAATGGCAGCGATGATGATCACAGCGCATGGATGACCGAAGAATATGCAGCAGCGCAACGGCAGTGCATCCTTCCGCACGAGATGGGGTCACTTCGATCATACGCCGCGAAACACACTGCGACCTACTGTGCTTCGTTCACACCGCTGTCATGGTGCATTGCACTACGCGACATAATACGAAACGAACAGGTAACACAGCAGCAAGTGAATGAGACGAAGCAAAGTGTAGCGGTTGAAGACCGCACCACACTACCATTACCACCGCCAGGGCTGTCTCTATGGCAGTTGTTGACACCTACTGCCGCCGCCACTGCTACGACGACAGCAAGAGCGCACAGAATAGGAGATGCAACCAGCGTCGCTTCTGCGCAGGTGGTCTACGCGCTAGGTTCGGTGCAGCTGTCTCAGCTGCTGCGGGAAGGCGCGCTCATTCTCGTGCAGATTCTCGAGCGATGGTGTAGTGGCGCCTGTACACATGAGGATCGAGATGCGTTGCTGCGCGCGGCATCGTCGTTTCCCACGCAGTGGGTGTCATTAACAAGCACGACGACAGCAGCAGCACTGCCGGAACGATCAGCACACGCAGCTTTGGGATTGAAGAGCGCTTGCCAACAGGGCAGTCAAACCGGCGGCAGTCAAGGTCCTCGAGTGCGGTTCTTTTACTCGTTCTTCTATGACGGGCCGGAGTGCGCCGCATCACCAGCGGCCGGGCCAATAGCGCTTCTGAAGTTGCCGGCTTTGCTGCCTGCTGTGCCAGTACCAAATGCGCTGGCAGATGCGGTGTTCTGCGCACAGCTGGACCACGTTAAACTCACCTACCCAAGTTATCTTTACGATGCAGCAACGCACTACTTTTCGAAGAACAACGACTGCAACAGTGAGAGGGAGGTTGGCGGCATTTTTGGCATGAATGAAACTGAGGAGGCGGCGGCGATGCGGTGGCTTAGTCGTTTGCAGCTCCGCATGCGTGTAGTGCTGACAACGGTGGACACCACGGCAGCGGCGACGACGGCGACTGACGAGCAGTTTGTTATTGCCACACAAGTTGTGGCACAGTGGGCAACACGCCTGGCTCCAGTGCCGTCTCGACTTTGGCCAGAACAGCGCCAGCAGCAGCTACAGCGTCACGCGTCAGCACTTCTCCCGCAAACTAAGCCAACACCAGTTCCAGTTCCGGTTGCTGTGTCGGTGCCGGCTTTGAAAACAGACAGCGCAGTCGCGTCACCGCCGCCGCCCACGCCAGTTCCCGTGACCCCTGGCCCTGCTGCTGCTGCGTCTATCGCATCTGCTCCAGTTGGGGTATTGGCAACATGCCAGAGTCACGAGCTGTCAGAGACAAATACAGTAGATGACTCCGCCCGTCAGCAGCTATCTCAACCTGTTCCTAGTGTTCGCACTGCGACCATTCCCGCATTGCCGACGACCAGTTGCTTCTACTGGCAGCCGCCGCCTACAGAGCACAATGTGCACACAAGCGACTCTGCCTTCGTTGAAAGCGCTGATGTCGCTGCGGCAATGCGAACAGCGGTGCGCATATCAGTCGAAGTGGAAGTTGTTCTCCTTCCTGAATCCGCGAAAGCAGGTGCATCTGTCATAGAGCTGTGTACTCATGGTAACGTAGACGTTCAAGTAGAAGATGGAACTGAGGGGGAAGAAATTGTGGGAAGCACTCACGTGAACGTGGGACGTACGCAGCCTAACGCGCGACGGTGGGATAGGGTAGAGGGGCGCCTCGACGAGGGCTGGCGCCTCACTGAGCCCCTGTCCGTCAGCGTGCCAGTGGAGAGGACACCTTTTGTGCTAAGTAGCTCCAACGCCCTTGTGAGCACGGCGACGAACTCACCTGCAGCATCATCAGGGTGTGTGTCCTTCGATTTTCTCCCTTTTACCGCACCAAGCTGGGGCCTCGTGAACGCCTTGCAAGCGGCGCAACGTGCGAGCAACAAGCGACGCCTGCACGCACTGGCATCCTTGCAGCGCACCGAAGCGCGTCTCCTCGCTGCAGTGGCGGGCTTTGCCGGGGTAACCAGCTCGCCAATCGGTTTCATGCCACAGCGCATCATTTCAAAATCTTCGCCATCTGCTTTTACCCTGCAGCGGCTCTCGGCAGCGCTCGTTGCGCATCCGTACCGCATGTTGCGCGTACCACCTGCGGTTTACCAGCTTGACTCCTTTGCCGTTGTAGACGTGATTGAGCAAACGGAAGAGGGGTGCGGTGCAGTGGGCAGTGATGGAAGTGTGTCGCTCTGGTCTATTGCGGCCACTGGATCGAATACTAACGCGAGGGAGCCAACAACAACGCCAGGAACCATCAATAACAACAGCGAAAACAACAGAAGCAGCCGTGGCGTCATGAATCGTAAGACATGGCTTGTGAGCGCGGCCTCTGGGGAGGTTTACACGCCGCAATGGCGCTTACTGCCGACACTGACAAATACCGCTACCACGGCGTTTCACGGTCAACACAACACCGGCATTTCTCGCCAGCAAAAGCCATTGTCCTGGTTAACTTTGCCTGCAGGTAGGTTGCTTCTACAGGAACGGGCTCGGCTGCGTTTGGTGTGGCGCCGCAGTTCTAACGATTGCCCGGTATCGTCGTTGGCAGGCTTGGTTGGCGGCGCTGCTGTGTCCTACACGTCCGATGCTGGCGACGGCTGCTTGTGGGTGAGTGGGGGCTTGCGTCTCGCCGCAGACTCTAGCAATAGAACAGTGGTAAATACACAAACCTATCAGCGGACGCGTGACAGTGTAGCTAATTCTGCGAGAGCCAAAGCACCTTCCCCAGTGGCGGTACCTCCCCCGCGAGCAGGTTCGGTCCTAGCCAAGTCGACCCTGCATCGAAGGCGATTTTTTGTTGCGAGTGGGGAGGCATTGACGAGTAATACAACGCCGGCAGCTGATTCTTCCTATCGACTGTACGCATCACATTTCCTCTGCCAGAAAGCCCCTGCAGAAAACAGCAATGGCAGCGTACACAGTCTTTTAATGAAAGGGGCGCGACAACAACGCCAACAGTGGAAAGTGGAAGTGGACGTGTCCGACTTCCCTGCCCTCGCTGCATCTGCGTCTTCAACGTCACCGTTGAGCAGCACTCGTCTTTTCCACACGGCAACGCAGCTCACCGACAACCGCGTGTGGCTGCTCGGTGGGTGGAGTGTCAGCCATCGCAGTGGGTCTGCAACACTGCCCGCAGCAGAAGACTTCTGTAAAGTTGGTTTAGTCGCGTCGTTGCTGCCGGTAAGTTCGGGCTTGGTGGAACGTCGACGCAGCGAGGTACGACACGCTGTCACGTCCGCGACTACTACGACTACACTCGCTCAGGAAACGGTGCCTGCACAGCTGCAGTGGTGCGAGGCGGTGAGCTGCGTGCGTTGCATGGCAGATGGTACGCCTGCTCCACCTGTCGATGTTGTCCCTGGCAAATTGAAACAGGAATGGGACAGTGATAATAATAGCCCTCGTTCTGATTCGGTGGCAGCGCCACGCATCGCCTGTCACGTCGCAGCTGCGTGCGGAAGCCGACACGTTGTTCTGTTCGGAGGGTTGATGCCACGCTCAGCGACAGGCGGAGAAATATCACCGCCGCTGCAGCTGTCGCTGTTGTCGTTGCCAGGAGACTCTGCGACCGCTACCGCAGACCTTCACATTTACGACACTGTGCAAGGAGTGTGGACACGACTTTCCGGGGAGAGAGGGAGTGGAAGCGGAGAACACGAGAGCGGAGACGGAGGACGGCTGTGGCCGATGGCGCGGTACGGCCACAGCTGCGCCGCGATTCCCGGCACCGGCGGCACTCAGCCAGGGAGCTACTTTGTGTTTGGTGGCGCCACCACAGCTCTTCATCATAACCGTAACTCACGACATTTTATTGATGTAGCGGAGACGGCGACACGCAAGCGCGTGTGCGATCTGGTGCCGCCGGAGGAACTGCTGTGGATTTGGACGCCTTTCGTACGCAACGACGGACAGGTGCGGTGTACTTGGCGTCAGGTGCAGATGCCAGCAGACTTGCCATCTCCGCTAACTGCGCGGTTTCTTCCGCAGCTGTTGGCGCTTACAGCGGTGGAGGTGATGGCGTCTATCGCGACGTCTTCAGGAGATCCGGCGGCAGTTAGAGTTTATCTCGCTGAGGATGAAGGAGGCACTGCGACGACTGCTGCTGCCGACACCGGACTCGCCTCGCTGGTCCTCTGCGTTGCGGGTGGCATGACGACAGTTGCCAAGCGCCGCGGCGCTGTAAACGACGGTAGCAGGGTGGCGTCAGAAAACATCACGAAGAGCGAGGAAAGCAGAGGAGACGGCGCACTGATTGCTTTTCAGCAGTTCGTTGAGCCGTGGCTGCGGAGTCCCGCAGGGAACGTGTCCGTTGTGCTGCTCACATCTATGTGCGAACGTCCCATGCTGCAGTAGCATTTGAAAGCCGTTTCCTAATCAAGAAGTGCAACAAAGAAAGGGAAAAGATCTGCCACTCTGCAAGAATTTCACTGCCGCAGTTTGTGTCTCGAAGGAAGAGGTTTCTACCTTGAGATTTAGTTTCAGCAAATTGCAAAGCAAATGCTGAATGGAAAAGCGTGCCCAGCTTGTTACCGACTGCCAGTTCTTGTTGATTACTATTATCATCATTAACAACCATCTTGCATTGTTGTTACGCGATACGCAAGCCATTCTGCAAGTGGGTAGAAAGGCTCCTGGCACACTGTCTGCCGCGAAGCAGCGGTTTTCAGCTATTTCATTTGCTTCTTCAGGCTTCGCTAACTTTAACGGTCGGCTCGCTTCTCGTGATCACTTCTTCTCCCTTCTACGGTGTTGTTGTTTTCTTACGGCATGTATTTCGGGGAGATTTCACTAAGATCCGCCTCACGCGCTGGGACACTTCTCGGTGCATTTGCGTGCAAGGATAATTATTGTTTCACACACACACACACACACACACACAAACACAACACAGGTTTGTACAGAATGACGGCACAGCTCCGCTTTCCCCGTGCGGTGCCGACATTGCTGATACTGGCATGGTTAATAGGTCTGTCTTTTCAGCTACCTCCACTGCAACACGCCGCAGCGGCAACAGGCGAGGACGCCGAGGCGATCAAGAAGATTTTGAGGCTCCCAGAGGACGACTACTACGGGGTGCTGGGTCTCGGCGAGGCTGGCGAAGACGCCACAGAGAGTCAAATCAAGAGCGCTTTTCGCCAGCTCTCGCGTAAGTACCACCCTGACGTTGTTGCCGCTGGAGATGAGGAGTCGTTTCGCCAGGTGTACCAGCGCATCCAGCGTGCATACGAGGTGCTCGGCGACCGCCGCAAGCGTCGTGTGTACGACATCCTCGGCGTGGAAGGCGTGAAGAAGCTCGAGCAGCCTCAGCAACAACAGCAGATGAACCCGTTTTTCGCCCTCTTCGGCGGCGGCGGCGGCCAGACAGGCTCGGACCGCGGGCAGGACAAGGAATTGCTGATGGTGGTGCCGCTGGTGGATGTGTATAAGGGTGCCACGCACACCTTCCAGTTGGCGAAGCGGAAGATCTGCCGCGCCTGCCGCGGCAGCGGTGCCCGCAGTAAGGAGGACGTGGTAAAGTGTCCGCACTGCAAAGGCAGCGGGCGGCTGGTGCAGCGAGTGCAAATTGCGCCTGGGTTCGTGCAGCAGATGGTGCAGATGTGCGGCCACTGCAACGGCAAGGGGGTGCACGTCGCGCACATGTGTCCTGTGTGCCGCGGCAAGGCGGTTGTGTCGGGGGAGGCAGCTCTGAGCGTGGAAATCGAAGAGGGTCTGCCGGAGGGTCACGTGCTGAAGTACGAGTTAGAGGCGGACCAAACGCCGGGGCAGGTGCCCGGCGATGTGCTGCTGACGGTGACCACTGCCCCGCACGCGGTGTTCACGCGCGAGGGCAACGACTTGTACATGAACGTCACGATCACGCTGAAGGAGGCGTTATTAGGGTTTGATAAGTCATTTGTGCACTTGGACGGCCACGAGGTGACGCTGCACCGCAGCGGTGTCACGCAGTACGCCGAGCGGGTGCGCCTCCCCGGCGAGGGCATGCCACGCCACCACGTGCCGTCGGAGCACGGCGACCTTTACGTTACGTACAACGTGGAGCTGCCGCAGACGCTGACACCTGAGCAGCGGGAGCTGTTCGAAAAGCACTTTAATTAATCAGCAACGAGAACGAAGAAACGTCGTCGACGAGAAAGAAGAGTTGCACATCTACACGTTCATTTTTTCTTTCTAGGGCTACTTCCATGCTTCGTGTTAGTGCTGCCTCGAGGTTTCCTATTCCTGTTGCTGTGATCATGAATTTGATGGCAGTTATCTGCAGCTTATCCCACTCGTACACTATTACGGTTGTCTGAGCCCGGTTTTCTGTTTTTTTTTTTTTGAGTGTTTACGCCCATATTGGTTGCGTAAACGAAACGGAGTCGATGAGGCTACCGAATGCACGTCTGTGGCACGTAGTCTCTCCTAGTGGGAAAAGGTGGCGTTGTCAGCGTCGATGACGACTTCGCCCTCCGCGAAATACTTGCCTTAAATACTGGAGGAAAAGAAGAAGTCGCTGGGCTTGCGATTTCTTTCTTGTGGGGGTATCATCTGGGTTGTGCCGATAACTCGACAGATAGGTAATTACTGTTAGTCCACGCACTAGTGGCGTACTTCAGGAAACTAAAGAGCTTTACGTTGAGCAAACCTCAGCAAAGTGGCTCATGCGTACACCGCTAACGTTTGAGTGTATACGTGGATTTGTATAGATATGTAGGGTCGCAAAAGCGGAAATATCAGGGCTGGTGGATCTTTCTCACACCGTCTTACGTGTTCCAATCGGTTCATTTGCTATTCCGAAAGGTGCTGCGTGCGCACAGTGACGGCTTTTGGCCTCGCATTTTCTCGCCTTCCTGCTCCGTCATCCTCCACTCTCCTGACCGCTCCTTCTAGTTTACATTACGCTCGTATCGTTGACAGAGTGCCACTCTGACGCTGCCACCATTTTTACTTTTTATTTTGTTCTCAGCTCTCTGTTCCTTCCTCCCTGACGTTCACCGACCACGCTGAGGACCACTTTTTGGGATGATTGCCGTTGTTTAGAGTTGTGCGTATCAGCCACACTGGTGCCTTTCTTTGCTTTCTACTACCTACCGTAGGTACACCCCGTGTTCCACCGCCGTAGAAAAAAACTGCGCTGTGCTTATCGCAGTTTCTTTGCGTTGTAGAAGAGACGCTCTTCCCTTCTAGTACCGCGCGCTTTTTAGTAGTCACCACAGTTCCTTTTTCCTTTTCTTCCTGACTTGCGCTTCTCCAGTAACCCGTCGCGCTTAACCAACCCTAACCATATAAAGTATATAAAGAAAAAAACACGGCCATCATGCGGCCACAGTTCGATGGTGTGGCGCCGGAGCTCAGCGCCGAGACGGGCTCGCTTCTCACCTCCCGCAAGCGTTTCCTTACCTTCAACCGTCACAGCGGCTCGTTCTGGTTCATCCGACGTGACGTGATGTTGAAGAACGTCGAGGTGAACCAGGAGACAACGCTGTGGGTCGATATCGAGGGCGAGAGCACCGCGGACCGGCGGGCGCTACTCGGTTCGCTGCCGTGGCGTGTGCCGATCCCGCCGGCCGTGTTGGATGCGGTGGCGCGGCCGACAGAGAGTGATGTGGTGGAGCTGCAGCCGACGCTGGCGCAGTACGCCTTCGGCGTGCTGAGCTGCGCCATCAACCCGGTGTACCGCGAGGACGGTGACGCGAACTCCGCGGCCGGGGCAAACCAAGACAACTTCAGCGGCGAGGCCTTCGATGCCGCGCGCGGCTTCGTCTGGTGCTCGGTGCTCGTCACGAACAGCCTCATCGTCACCCTGCACGACAAGCCCCTCCTCGGGCTGGAGGAGGTGGTGCGTGCGCTCGAGATGCGTGTCAATCCGGTCGATAACGCGGCGAGCTACGAGGTGTTGAGTCCGAGTATCGTTCTGGCCACGCTCGTCGCCTACACGAGTGAGATGATGCTGCCGGACCCGACGGCGCTGCTGAGCGAGGTGGACTGTATTGACGAGATGGTATTGCTAATTGCACCTGGCGAGCGCGATCAGCCAGACTTGCTGCGGCGTGTGGCGCTGCTGAGGCGCCGCATCTCGTCCTTCCGCGGCGTGTTGTACCTAAAGGAAAAACTGCTCCGCGAACTGGTGACGCCATCGATGCGCGGCAGTTTCGTGTCGTGTGACATTCGCCAGGTCATGCCGATCTACAGGGAGGCACTGGACAAGAACACGCAGGTCGCCGACCGCCTCGACGACGCGCGGGACGTTTTGAACCAGGCGAACTTGAACTTCGTGACGGGTGTGTCGATGCGCATGTCGCAGAGCTCAGCCAACATGGACTTCAAAATGCAGATTCTCGGACAGGTGGCCACAATCTGCCTGCCGCTAAACTTAATCGCGTCCATCTTTGGCATGAACTGTGAGGTGCCGTGGCAGTCCGACACACACGACAACCTGCACGCTTTTTGGGGCATATTGGGCTTGATGGCGGCGTGGGTCATCATTTGCAGCATCCCCACGATTCGGGACTGGATGCGCGGCAACGCCGCCAAAGCCATCGTCCCAACGGACGGTTAAAACCCAAACGCTGCCATGTAGGGGCGCGAGCGCCGCGGCTCCCTTTTTTTTCCGTTTCTCCTTCTTCCTGGCGTGGTCGTTTTGCTCACTGCCTGCTTGGTGCTCGCGCGGCCCCCTGGGGGCGCGGGGGTGGGTGGCGCGCTCCGGAGCCCGCACCCCGCGCGCGGCCGCCCGTCCTTGCCGCGGAAGGAGCGGCCGGCGCCCTCGGGCGCGGGCCGACGCCGGCCGCGGGTTTCCCTTTCGGGGCGGGTTTGGGTTTTGGGGAGGGGGGGGGGGGTGGCGGGCGAAGGCTTTATTTTTTTGGGGCGGGGCCCCAGCCCCGGGGCGGCGCGCGCGCGCAAGCGATTTTTTTTTTTGGCAAAACCAACCCCGGGGGGGGGGGCGGCGCAACGACGGTAGCAAACCACGTTTGACTGAGAACTGCCTGCCCGTTGCGTTCACAAAATACTGCTATCGCAGCGGCAGCTGGTTGAGAATCCACCCTCACTCATTAATTATTCCTTGTCTACTTTTAAGGTGGTGTTATTGAACAGAGGTTGAGAAGAGAAAAATCGGCCAAATAGGTGCACTAGAGTAAAAAACAAATAGAGCCGCGCAAAGAGCAAAAAACGCCTTCCGTGAGGAGAAAAGACGACAGGAATCACTTGTACGCAGAAAACGTCCACAGGAAAAGTAGCAATCAAAAACAAACTGCAAACCCGAGGAAGACAGGGAGAGAGCCGCTATCGAGTCTTTCACCTGGTCCCGTACAAAGACGAAATACATACACATATCACACACACACAACACAGCATCAGCGCATCAGGAGGTATGAAAGCTGAGTGACTTTGCTTTCACTGCTCGCTGACGAACCGTCCGTTTTTTTTTTTACTTTTTTTTTTTTTAGCATTAGCAATCGGTAAAGCAAGCCTCCACAATCTCGATCTTTCATTGTTCTTCTTCGCGAAGAGGCCTCACGTTTGCCTGTGTCTCTTCTGCGCAGTCGTCAGTGCGCCCACTAACTGCACCATCTTCTTTCTTCTGCTCTTTCCTCTTTTATCGCGTACCTCCCTCGTTTTATTGGCCCTCCCGCCGCTGCAGCCGTTTTAGCTTCTTTCAAATACCTCGCGTCGGGAGAAAAACAACAACCGGTCAGATCGTTTAGCATGGGGGGAAGACCTTTGCTGTTCAGACAGAGGCACACGCGAGCAAACAGGGGAAGACGATGATGAAAGCACACAGGCGATTACAGCATTCAACGCGCAGAGGAAACGGATGGCAAAGGAGAGAGGGACAACGAAAAGTGCACGCGTACGAGGGTTTTCTCGCGTTTTATTTGCTCCAGCGTCCGAAGCAACAACGGACTGGGAAGTATATGTTCAAGGGAAGCACATACAAGCAAAGGGAAAAAAAAAGAGGAAACAGAGGAGAACGCTGCGTTTTTCTCGTAGCTGCTGTGCGTTGTGTTCAGCAGAGGCGCCTTCCTCGGCCTAGAAGTCGCCACAACAGAATCCGCAAGAAGCACACGGACAAAAAAAAGAGAAAAGTGATTACCAATTACATAGATTACGAGAAGTGTTAATTAAGGCTCACTTGTCTTTAAGGAGTGAGACACGATCACAGCAACAACAACGTCGATGGCACACACAGGTTAGAAGAAAAAATGTGTCAGCCCCCTTTCAAAGACAAAAAGCAAGCTTAACGGCGGAGGTCAGCCCATTTATCGGCGTTCACCGGACCAGCGTTCTTTGGCGACGCGTTGCGCTCACCCGCCGGGGCGCCACCGCGCCCGCCAGCGACGCCGCGACCAGAACCGCCACGACCGATGCCACCACGGTCACCAGCACCGCGACCGCCGCCGCGGCTGTTGCTCGCCGCGCTGCCCGAGTTGGCGCCGGTAGCCTCCTTGCCCTCCTTCTCTTTCGCCTCCTTCGCCGGCTCCTCCATTTTCGGTGCCTCGGCGCGCGGGGCGTCGCGCCAGTTGCCCATCTCGCCGCCAAACGGGTTCACTCTCGCCTCTGGCACCGCCGCCGGGACAACCGGAGAGCCGACGGAGCTGTTGTTGCGCCGCAGGCTCGCTGCACCCATGTTGCGCCGGTCCAGGTTCTCTTCGCTACGGTTGTTCTCGCGCAGCCCAGGGAACTCTGGCTGCTGTTCCGGGCCGTCGTTCCGCCATGAGCCGAGGTTCACCGGCGATCCGGCGCCGCCGAGGGGGCTTGCGGACGTTGGTGAGGCCTGCTGGACCGCCGAGCCGAGCATGTCGCGGGAAAGATCGCCGAGGGTGTGCAGATCCACGCGCGAGCCGAAATTGGAGCGGCTGCCCATCGCTGTCATGCCGGAGTGGTCGTCCGGCTGCGGGCCACCGAAGACGTCGCGAGAGAGGCCCATCGCAGCGAGACCTCCCGGCTGCTGCTGGCCGGCGCCGTCGCGTGAAATTCCTTGGCGCTCATTGTTGCCGCGATTCAGCAATCGCTCCACCTGCTTCTGTGTGGCGAGGTCGACGTGCATTAGTCGACCGCGCTGGAAGGTCTTGTCTAAGGAGAGTGCCACAGTCAATGCCTGAGCCGTCTTGAACTCAACAAAGGCGAAGGACTTGCCATCCTGGCTGATGAGGCGGTGTGTTGCGATGGCCTCGCGGCTGAAGAGGGACAGGAAGTCTTCCTCGGTCGTGCCGTTGCGCAAGTTACCGAAGTGCGCCACGAACGGGGGCTGCAAGTCTTCGATTGTAAACTTCTTCTGCGGCTGCGAGGCGGCGGCAGTGCGGAAGCTCTCCTGCTCGCCTAACGCGTTGTTCGCGACGCGGCTGTACTCTTGACGCTGCTTCGCGATCTTCTCCGAAAGCAGCGCCTCACCCTTCTGCTCATTCGTGACCCAGTCATCTTCAGCCCAGTCAAGCGCAGATTCCGGGATGAAGTCCTCGTTGAACTCCGTCAGATTCAGTGTCTTTCCACGTCCCTTCTTTTGCTTAGCGGGCATCTTTCGGGTGTGTGTATGTGTGTTATGCGGGAGTGCGTGGAGTTTTACTTTTTAAAGGAACAATAAGAGGATTAGTTGAGGAAGCTCGTGAGGCAATCTGCGTAGGGGGAAACGAGCATATCGGTGTGTTGTGAAGATCAGAGGAGAAGGGGAAACAGTAAAAGGAGTTGAGTTCATAAAGGGTGCCTTCTGCCATTACACGTACAGAACACAAACGGTAGGGCATTCACCGTCACATAAGCGGCGTATCACAGGCGTACGAACGTCAAAGAAAGCGGGAGGACATCGGCTCGACAAACGTGATTCGAGCCCTGACTTGCATGCCGTCAACGGGTTAGCCGAGGAAGCAAAAAAAAAAAAAACAACGAAAGCCACAACCATAATTCTAGGCCCTCAAAGCACTTGAGCATTATTCGCGTGTTGGCAGGAGTTTTCCTCAAGCGACACCCATGGTACACTTGGTGCGCACTTAAACAACGCAGCGTTTTCTTTTGCTGCGGCCCAAAAGCACTTAAATTACGCTGGTGGTCAGTAATTTGTTGAGCGGTGCACTTTGAAGCAACGGCCAGGTGTCCAAGTACAGTGGCAACGGGACCAACGATGGAAAAAAGAAAAAGAAGGAGGCTTTATCGAAGAGAATGATACAGGCAACCCAACAAGGAAACAACAACAACAACAACGAGAACTTCAGACACCCTCATATCTGCTAACAACGATTGAGTCAACAGCGACAACAGCTCTCTAAATAACTAAGTAGGCAGTGCGCAATCAACAAGGACACGTGCAGGAATTCCTCTGGCAAAGAGCGCACGGAAACATTTCTCAAACAAAAACACACGTATTATTAACAAACAAATAAGGTGCGCACTCGCCGCCGGTGACGCCATGATCATTACGCGGTATCCAGCAGCTCCCAGGTGAATAAGCAGAGTTGCACAAGGTCAAACGCAAAAGAGAAAAAAAAATGGGAAACCCAGCTACGTGGAGGGCGGGTGCGACGCCTGCGGTGCTCTACTTGTGTGCGCGCGCACGTCTTTGCGTCTGTCAGTATGACAGACGCCAAACTAAGCGACGTAGTGAACTTCCGAAGTGACCGATATATATATACACACACACACAAAATAACTTTTCAGTGGTGAAACGAAGAACAACGTGAAACGACGGCAGGAAAATGCTAACGCTTTGCTGCACAAAAGCAAACAGCACAAAGGAACAACGGCGTGTGTGCACCGGTAGAAAGAGAAAGATGAACGTGAGAGTACAACAGACTTTTAAAAGAAAACAGAACGAAAACAGGAGTTCATTTTGGAAGGGTGGGAGAGAATCCAAACGGATCCATTATGACTTACGCCTGTATAGACGGATCTTTTGGCGTCGTGGACGTCGCACCGTTCTGTATGTCCACCGACTTGCGGCCCGTCAGCCGCGCAAACACGTCGCCGTTGTTCGCTTGACTGTCAGCGTGACCCCGAGGCGATCCACCAGGGCGGATGCCGCCGGTGATAGTGCCCCGCGGCGTCGCCGTGCGCGACATGCCAGCACGTGGGGTGGAGGCGCGACGCATACGGTTCTCGTCGCCGCCAGCTGCGTCAGCCATCGCAGCAGCGCGGTCCACCTGCAAACGGACAGCGAGAATGGCGTCGTTGTATTCACGCAACTCGGTCTGCGCGTTGTCCTCGTCGGACCACGAGGCCTCGCGCTCGCGCTTCTTCAGTGTCGCCTGTGCCTTGTCGAGCAAGACCCGTGCTTCCTCCACGCGGTGGCGGATCTCCTGAAGCACGTTATCGTACTTTTCCTTCGCTCCTCCTGCACTTCTTGCGCGTCGGTCAGCTCGCGCGAGTTCGTGTTGTGCTGCCTCTTCATCGTCGCTGCAACCATGCACAGGTTTTCGTATTGGTCCTTTGCGTTCGCTGCCTCAACATCCGCCTTCTGCGCCGCAATGCGCAGGCTTGTCAACTTGTCGTAGCCGTCGATGTCGACCTTTGTCTCGGTGCCGGAGGCGCGGCGGTCGAGCGGGCCGCGGCCGCTGGTTGGTTGCGTCAGCCTGATGTCCTTGATGTTTGAGCCGCGGCGCATCTGGAAGGACAGGTCGCGTCGCTCGTGTGCCAGCCGCGCCTTCTCTTTCCGCAGCGTGTGCCGCTCCGCCCGCCACTGCGCGATTTCCTGAGCAAAGTCTGCTTTTTCGCCGTTCGACATGTCCTCGTCGCTCAAGACACTCACCCCCGGGCCGCCGCGGCGCTGCTGCTTCAGCGCTATATAGTCCGTCGCCTGGTGGGTCTGGCGGGGGTACAGGCGGAGCAGCATGTACTCCTCCTTCGTGGGCTCCGCTGCCGCTGCGGTGGTCTCGGTGCTCTCCGGTTCCGCCTCGCGCCGCGCGTGCAGTGGCATGCCGGTGACGTCAGTCCCGTACTTCCGCACATAGGCGTCACGGATGGTGTAGAGCTTCTTGTTCAGGTGCTTCACTGCGCTTTCCTGCATTTCCTGTTGACTAAACAGGCGAGCGCAACTTCGCTCACGTGCACGCATCACCTCGAGGATGGCCTGCAGGTTTCTTTGTTGACTCACCGTCTCACTCCACGCCTCGATCTCCTCACCGAGGACCTGCAGCGGCACCTTCAGTACCGGGGCCGGCGTGACGAACTTCGCTGCCTCTGCTGCGTCAAAGACGTGCTTAGCTGGCAGCAGCGGCGCCACCTCCTTTGGCGCGTGTTGTACCGACGAGGAGGGGGACGACGACGAAGCGTCGGAGACAGAGGAGTCGGCGGCGTGCGGCAGGGGCGCTGCTCGGATGTTGCGAGCCGGCCGCTGCCACACTGGCTCCTCATCTGACGAGGACGAGTCCGGCGTGGCGGCGCGCCTCTTCTGCGGCGTCGTTGCCATCCCGGTGCGCCACGGTCGCTGGTTCGCCGGTTTCGTCTCGACCGGCTCCGCCTTCTTTGGGCTCGTCGCCATGTGCGTGCGCCACGGCTTGTCGTACTCGCCAGGCGCTCGCTTCTCCGCCACAGTTGACTTCTTGGGCGAGGTGGCCATATTGGTGCGCCACGGCCGCGCGTACACATCGGCGTGCCGCTTCTCCGCCTGCTGCTTATCGCGGCCGGGGGCCGCTGCCTGGCTGCTCGTGCGGCGAGCACGGGGGTGCGGCGCGTTGGTGTCCCACGGACGGACGTTCATGTACTCTGAGCGCTCCGCCAGCGCCTTCTTACGCCGCTCCTCCTCGGCCTTCTGTGTACGGCGGCGCTCCTCGCTCTCTGTGATTATTTCCTCCGGTGCTACAGCTGCCGCCGCCGCTTCGCCCTGGATGAGTTGCGCAGTGCCCTTTACCGGCACGGGCTCCGGCTCGTCGTTGTCAATCGAGAAATGCGTGACGCTGCTGTGCCGTGTGTTGTCGTCCGCGGTCGACTCAATATCGAACTGCAAACTCGTCAAGCTGTTCGTCGTCGCCTGGTCCGATATTGCCGGCACGCGCGAGCCCCTCAACGGCTCTACGTCGAAGTGAATCTCACTCGTCTCCGTGTTTGTGTGTGGCTCGACGCCCGTCGATTGCGCCGCATGCGACTCCGGCACGACGCTGAAGCGAATGTCGCTGTTGTCTGTCAATGTCCCGGGGTCTACGCTGACCCTCGGCTTGCGACGGTGCGCTGCAGATGACTCTACTTGGAAAGAGAGGCTGTTGGAGTCGGAAACTTCGTCATCGACCTGAAATAGAATCGAGTGCTCCCTCTGCGAGACGGATGACCGCGTCATTTGCGGGATGCTGGATTGCGCCGCCGCCGCTCCGTTATCCGCCGCCTCGTTCTCCACCTGAAACACGATCGAGCGATCACTCTGCGCGACGGAGGGCCGCGTCATCTGCGGCACACGCGATGCTTGCGTTTCCGGAATCAGCGACTTCGGCTCCGGCATTTCCCGCGATGTGGCGTTCACACCAGCACCAGCCTGCGTTCCCATGAGTGTGTCGCCGCGGCTCATACGGGGGGTGCCGTAGCGCGACGAGGTACGGCTTGGTGGGTGCTGCGGCGGCCGCGTGCTGTCGGGGCGAGCGCTGCGTGGAGTGTGGCCCGGGCCACGTGTTCGAGGCACCGGTGGTACTATCCCTTCGGTGGTCTCATCGACCGGGTGGCGGTCCGCCACTGCCTGCCGTTGCTCCGCCGCCTCCTCGCTCGCGGCGTCTTCCTCTCCGATGCGAAAGGACGGGGGGTCGGTGGATGCGGTGGGCGGCGGCGCCGTGGCTGCTACGGGCACCGCGGAGCGGGCCGTGGCGTTGGTGTTCGCCCTCCCAGCACTTTCAGCGGTTGCTGCGTCGTTGTTTTTGGCCACATCGGCTCTCTGGACAAGGCGGTGCGCCTCCGGCACCGTCTGCGTGTGCAACTTCTGCGTTGTTTCGGTAAAGAACTGCACCTCTTCCGTCTCCGCGTCACCGGTGTTGCGTGTGCGCTCCGGCGTCCGCTCGGTGGTGCCAGCGGGAGCACCTGCCGTTGCTGACGCTTGGCGCGGCTGCAATGTCTCGTGATTTACCTCGGAAAACGCATTTTCATCCGTTGCGTCTGCCAACGGCTGCGAAGGGGCCTTGTTTTTCGCTTCAGAGGACATACTTTCGTCCGTCGCCTCGTCATGGGTGCGGGTCTGGCTATCTGTGACGATGGACGGTGGTACAGGCGTGGGCGCCGAGCCAATTTCCTGGGCGATCATTTTTCGCATCTTCGTCGGCTGCGTTTTTCTTCCCTCTGTTTTGGCGATAGTATTTAAGTGGCTTTGCTGGTTGCGCAGGACTTCTTTATATATATATATATATATATGTGTGTGTGTGTGTTAGTTGAGAAGTCGGTGAGGGTTGTGGTGCACAGCCACACGTAGAAGACTATGAGGAAAGGAAACCGGGTAGGATGAAGAAATCTGCCACAGTAAAGAAAAGTGCGAGTTACACTGCGGTGTGCACACAAGCCGTGCGAAGTGGGTGTTTTACGGGCGAGCCTTTCTTCCTCGTTTTACCAGGATAAAGGTGACGGTTGAGGACAGCGAAAACTCAAGACGTGCCTCAAAAAAAAAAAAAAACGACTTACGAGCCTCTGAGTATCACACCTTTTGCTGATTCTGGGAAAAAAAGAAAAGATGGCAGTGCCAAGCGACAGTAGCGACGAAGCGAAAAGGGTGTGTGAAGAGGGTGGATGGAAAGGCATTAAGCAGCAGAAATAGTAGAACACGAGTTTTCCAATTTGCCGTAAGAAGGTGCGCTTTCGACGAGTGCACTCTGCCGCCACGTTTGAGTTTTGGGGATCTTAAATAGCTGCAGTGAGCTCCTGTGATTTTCTCGAAAAGGGGAAGCGGAGAGGTCTCCCTTACCACACAAACACGCACCCGATACCTGGAGAAGTTAGGTGTCATTCCAGTAAACGCTAAGCGCACCGGATCACAAAAGTGTAGAGTTCGGTCGTCTAAAGATGACCATCCAAACATTGAAAACCACCTTTGGGTGACGGAACTCTTTGGGAGACTTGCCAGCCCTGTGGCGCAAAATGATTCCATGTGGTGTCCCTACTTGAATACGCACTTGTTTCTCTCTTTCGTCGTTGCTGAGGGGGGAAAAAGAAAGAAAACAAACGAGATAGCGCTCAGACGTTTACAAGTGCACGTGTTGCAAAGGCACAAATCAGGAAGTACAACTGATAAACAAAAGAGCGACACCGTGTCGCGCTGCGTCGCCTTGCCTCGCTTTTGTTATCCTACTCGTCAGTTGTGCGTTTTTACTTTACCTTCTAATTATTATTTTTCCTTTGTGTTTCATGAAAGTGGCGTACACCGTACACCCAAACAAAAACGGAAGTGAAGCAACGCGTGTGCAGATACAGTGGCAGCCATTTCACAGTGGGAAGGAAAAAGAAAGAAGAAACCGATCGAGTGGGGGTGCGGTCAGCACAACGGTGGTGGAAGGCGTTGAAGTGTACGCGTGCTCACCTCTTCACTTAATAGGGATGTCAAGCGCGTACAACAACAGCAACAACGACAAACAGTGTTTGTCTTACAAGGAAAGGCAAACGGGCAAAATGAAAAGAAGAACTGGAGCCGAGGAAACAGACCAGTAAGTGCTTTTGAAGATGAAAAAGAGAAAAGGAAACTAGTCGATACAGTAGAGAGGAAGAGAGAACCCCCAGGGTGCACACAATGTCTGTTTTTATATGCGAAAACAAGTCGGCCAAACACACACCTGCTCAAAAGCAGGCAACGCCAATCACACAACAGAGAAAGTCATTACAGGGGAAGCTAGAAAGAAGAAGGGAAGCACGGAAGAAATACAAACGTGGCGTCAGAACGAATACGTAGGCCAATGTGCCGCAACCGCACCTAATCGACGAAATGAAGACACTTGAAGGCTCCCCACCTCTGCTTCTACGGCAAGTGCAGCATTTACACACACACACACACAACTAGACAACTTATAGATCGTAAAATTAAACGAACAAACAAAAAATAATCAGCTGTTCAGCTATCTCGATGTACCACGTCGTTGCAAGTTAGCTGAAAACACAAAACAGACAAAAACAAAAAGCGCATGGAAAAAAAAAAATGGGAACAGTAGAAGGGCAAAGTTAGGAAACCGGCAAAGACCACTTTCAGAGTCAGCATGAAGAACAGCAGCAGATGAATCGAGGACGAAGCTTCGGATGCAGCACAGCATTTAAACGGATTCGCAGCGTTCAGTCGCACACACTAAGACGCGCACAATTCTACACACGCGACACGGTTTCTTAAGTGTACCGATAAATACACGTCAACACATGAGCGAAAGCGGTCCTTTCATCCCAAAAAGACAGGAAGAAGCAAGATGCTCGAGAAGAATAGTAAGGAAAGAATGAAAAGAGAAAACGTCGTTTGGAATTCGATATCTAAATGTGTGCTGGCAAGACAGTGGTATACAAGAGGCAACATAACGCAATATATCAATAACAATAATAGTAACACACACACACACAACATGGACACAGAGACAAACAGAAACGAAAAGAGAGGTGTTGCTGGAGGTTTGTGGTCTACGGACTTGCAGTGCTCTAAAAATATATTACTGTTTTTTTTTTTTCTGAAACCGCATGGTACACAGCAGAAACAGGAAATCGAAAAGAGCGGCAGTGGCTGCTTTGATAAACTGTTGCTGGCGAGTGTGGTAGGGTGCGGATTTTAAAAGAAACCGAAAGAGGAGACCATCAGGCGTGCAAGTAGGCACACGCGAAGTAATCCGCAACGTTTAAAAGAACGAAGAAGAAAGAAAGGAACAATGTAGGAAGAGGTAAGGGTGAAGGTGAACACGACCACCACTCACTCCAATGAACGAAGGGGGGGGGGAGAGAAGAAAAAATGTGGCCAAACTTGAACGAAGGAGAGGAACAACAGCGAAAAAGTACCATCAGCGTTTTTCCTTCTACCTTGCTAACGAATTTGAGTACTTCCAACTCGGGGTGTACAAAGGTGGTTCGGTACGTCGAAAAACAATTGAAGCAAAAGGAACGTAGCTAAATAGCGGGATGGTACAACAGCTGCACGCATACATCCACAAGAAGAGTTGCGTTCTTTCTAAAGAATTCGAAACAGAAAATAGAATCGTAAGATCAGCAACAGGGTCAAAGGAGGACCAGACGACGACGACGGTATGCGCTGCGGAAAAAAAAAAAAACGAAACGGGGATGACTTAGAAGCTGCCCGTCCAAATTTGCACAACTCCACAAACAACAGCAGCAAAGGGATAACAATAAAATAATAATAATATTACGGAAGTCAATGCAAGAAGAACCAACACTAAATGATGTTCCCGAAAAGGGGGGAAAAACAGTAATACACAGAGCGGCCGCGTAGAGTGCCCAATAACCCCAGAAAAAGTGGGCAGTAAGGCGTAGGGGTGAGAACTACAAAAAACGGAAAGAGAATGAAAGACGAAGATGAGAGAATCGAGCAGAGGCACCAGACTAAATTAATCACCGGTTTTTGTCGCTTCATTGTTTTTTTTTGTTTTGCATTTTTCAACAGTAAGGGTGAGCTATTCGACTTACACAAATGGGTTCGGGGCTGCGGCGGGCACCGGATCTTCCTCATGGTGGCTCTGCTGCTGCTGCCCCTCCTCCGGCTCCCCGCTGTAGTCGTACTCGAGACGCTCTTCCTCTTCCATCGACGGGGCGGTGTTGGCATCACCTTCTTCCACAAACTCAACCTCGTCGCTGCCGTCACACGCCGCATCCTCCTCTGCAGCCTCCGCTACGTGCGCCTGGACAGCAGTTTGTGCCGCAGGCACCTCCGCGTGTAGGGCCACTTCGTGCTGCTTGTACACCTGCACTTCCATCGGCTTCTCCGCTGCGGCTTCCTCCGTCACGGGTACGGCGTCTTCCACAACGTAGTCGACCGACTCGCTTGAGCTCGAGCTGGCATCGTCACGGTCGGCGTCGAGGGTCAGCTGCTGCGGCGAGTGCGAGCGGATCGAGGCGGAGTGTGTGTCGGCTTGGTGCTCAACAACGTTGTGTAAAAAACTGCGGGAGTGCCCATGAGGCTCTGCGGCTGTGACACCTGAATCACCGGGCGGGGGCGAAAGGCAACGGAGGCAACACCACGCACGGTGTGTTGCGGCGGCAACAAGGCGCTGGTGGAGAGGGCACGGCTGTCGGCGCTGCTGCGGCGCGTGACGACGATTGACGCGGCGCGGCGGCTCGGCAACGGCGGAGCCGCGGAGATGGGTTGCAGGGCGGACGACTTGCGACTCACCGAGATGCGGCTGCTGTGCGCGTGTGTGCCGTCGCGCGACGGCGAACGCGAGGCCGACATGTACATCGTCATCGTCTCGCCCTCCTCGAGGCTCTCCGCACCGGGGCGCGGCGAGTGGGCGCGGTAGACACGCGACGTCGTTATGATGCGCGGCAGCGGCGTCTTCGGGGTGTACGAGCGCGCGGTGCTCAGCTGCGGTGTGGCGTTGCGCGTGATAGTGGTTGCGAAAGCCTCGTTGGTTGTGTTTTGTATCGGGGTGGCGTAGTGCGGCGCGAAGGACTGGCCCCGGGCGGTCTCGTAGTGCCGGTGGGAGTGGACGGCGGGCTTCGGCTTCGCAGCAGGTGACGGCTTCGTCTGAGCTTTTCTGTCACGAGCGGCAGCGGCGATGTTCTTCTTGGCCGGAGCGTCCTTCGCGACTCTCGTAGACGTCGCTTTTTTCTTCGCCGGTGCATCCGCCGCTGGCGCTGCTGCGGCCGTGGCGCTTTTCTTCCACACTTTCTTCTTCGTCGCGGTCGCCTTTTTGGGGTGAGGAGCCGGGGTCGGGACCGGGACTGTCTGCTGCGGCTCCTCGCACGCTTCTTCATGAGCGGTGGCAGCAGCAGGCGCAGCGGCAGCGTGGTCGTGCTGTTCCGCTTCCGCTTCCTCGGTGTCGCCGGCGTTGCGGGACGCCACCGGCTGCTGCCGCGTCGCCCGCAGCGGATCTTCGGTGTCCTCTGTCTCCTGTTGCTGCGAAATTGTGCACTGCGCCTCCAGTGTGCAGCCATTTCTGAGTCCGAGGTCGGCGCCGGTTGCGTTGTCGGCCAGCACCTCATCACCACGGCGCACCACTAGCTGACTCTCGTGCATGCCGAGGTACTTACTCAAGCAGTCCTTCACAAACTTGATCGACACGGCTGAGATGGGGCTGTCAAAGGTGAGCTCGAGGTGACGGTGGGAACCAAAGGGAAAGACGGAGTAGTTCAGCACAATAAGCCCCTCACCAACCTTCTCGCTAAAAGAGAAGGGGATGGCCGGTTTCACCTTATCCGCCTCCTCGGCCTCCTTCTGCTGCTCCACCGGCTCGCCGCGGCTTGTCACGAAACCCAGCAGCATCCGCGTGTTGTCGTAGCCGTAGTGCTCAATTGCCGCGTCGATCTGCTCTTTCGACTGTCCCGGTGCGTGACCAATGTTCATCTCACACGACATGCCTTTCTCGTTCGCCTCGATAGAGGTGACACGCACAAACTGTGCCTCCACCCCGGTCGCTTCGGCTGTCTCGTTCCCTACCGTACGCTCGATTATGTCGCGCGACGTATCGACCACCGCAACCCAACCAGGACCGGTAAAGGTATGGCGGTGGTTCGTCACGACGATGTTTGGCGAGGTGGGCGTCGGGACGGAGGCGACGACGGCCGCCGCGTCGTCGTGTGCGTCCGGGTCGACGACGGAGGAGAACTCACTGTTGTCGGTGGCGTTGCGGTCAAAAGACTGAGGCTTGGCGGCAACCTTCGTGGCTGCCGCGACGCGCTCCACCTGCGTCTCCTCGTTCAACGGGGCCAGCGGCGGCACACCAGAGGCCGCCGGGCGGTAGCTGCTGTTGGACGAGCGGGTGCGTGGCGTCACCGGGACGGTGCCGTTTGTACGCGGCGTACGGGCCGCTGTTGCCGCGCGCGACGGCAGATGTCTCGGTGGCAAAAAGGTGACGGAGAGACTGGGCGGAATATTGGCCGGTGCCTTTTTTGTGACTGCACTGTTCTCAACGCTCCCAGTGCGGGGCTTGGCCTGTGTCGGCGGCGACACCTCCTCATCAGATGCGACGTCCACCTCAACGTCATCCGCCACCTTCTCTGCAGGGGCAGCGGTGTCAGCAGCCAGGTGCTGCGTGTTGGCCGAGGTCGAGGTCGCCCGCTGCTGCGGCGTTTCCTCGACAAATTCCACCACACTCTCCGCTTCCGTCGTCGGCGCCGGCGAGGTGCCGCGGTTTACCTTGCTTGCCGGCATGCTGCCCTCGACCTGGAAGCGCACGCTCTGTACCGAGCTGGGCGCCGGCTCCCCGGCGGTGTCGAAGTGAATGTCGTCCAAAGACTCCGTCTGAATGTCGTGCGAGGGCGTCTTGCTGCCCTGTTTGTGCACCGACGTGCAGTGGTTGTGGCTGTTCGCGCTGTGCGGGTTCTCGGATTCCAGGTGGATGGAAACGGATGTAATGGTGTCCGGCTCGTTCTCACCCACACTCGCGCCGTCGGCTTGGAATTTGATGCTGCGCTCCGACACGATCGTGTCACGCAGGGGGTTCGTCTTCTCCGGAACTGCCTCGCCCTTCGCCTCGGCAAACGCGATAGAAGAGTTGCTCGACTCGTTGATCATCATTTCTTCCTGTCCTCTCGCCTTACTGTTTTTTCTTTTAATGGTTTCTCAGCTAGCTTCAGTGAATGTTGTGGCCTCTGGAATCTCGCTATATCTTTCTTTATACTGAGTAAACTAGCCGCTTTTCACTGGAAATTGTTATCGGAGAGCTCAAGACGGAGAAGAGGACATGATTTGAGAGAAGACACGTATGGAATGTCAACGAAGATCAACACCTAAGGTGGAAAGCAGTCTTTACATTGCCGTCGTCGAAGTTTTTTTTTTTTATTTTCACCAGCCAAAAAGCTGGTGGGCGGACCACTCTGGAAGCAGCTCCTTTTGCCGATTTTTAACGCTGTGTTATACACACGCAGAACTCTTAGTTAATACGACGCGCATTGACGACGGCTTAAAGGCGGCCAGACAGCAGAAGTTCGAAACGTGGCGAAGGCCAGTTAGCTCTATATCTGGCATGACTCTTGTTCTTCGCAGTCAGCTAGCACTTTGGTACAGCGCTGCCCAGGGTTTATGCAAGGAACTGCAAAATCCCCGCCACCAACAGAACAACATTTTCAAAAGAAACGCAGCACAACAGCTGGCCACATAAATTAAAAAATCTGTCAGGCAACTTTTTGTTTTCAACCAGATTGAAGACGAAGAGGAGCGTGGACAAAGGAGCCGCATTCAACCACCCCTCCCTCCCCATACGACACGGAGTTGTCTCCTTTCCTCATTCCGCGGTTAGATCGCCACCCCTGCTTAGTGTGTAGGGATCGTATTAAAACTGAATTCTGTCGCAGATAAATCGAGGTGTTGGAACCACGTGAAGCTGTATTTTCATATAAAGACGTCATCGACTTCGTACGCGTGTCCGTATGTGTGCAGACACCCACACCCTGATGCACAGACCGGAGTGGGTACTAAAGAGGGGTATGGAACTAAACCTAGTTGCCAGTAAATGAAGCACAAACAAGAGAGTCCTCTATCCGTTTTTCAAGGAAAACGCACACTTGTCTTATAACTGGAAAGGTTGGTGCAACACATTGCCCAGCTCCGCTTCCAGCTTCTCCTGCAAGTCATGCTGATCGTTGTCGGACCGCCAATGTACCGTCTCAACGCCCTCGTTCGTACTGGTCACCATGTCGTAGTGGTGCGGCCCCGACACGGGAGAGGAGAGCCACAGCTGCACGTTCGGTGCCTGCTTGTTGAGAATAAACGTCCCTTTTGACGCTGTCTCGATTGTCAGCACACCGGAGTTGTAGCTGATATCCTCTAGCTCCGGCGACTCCAGCGCGTCGAGCTTCGCCTCCACGTTTTCGAGAAATCCATCAGCGGCGGTATTGTACTTGACGTCGGTGAAACCGTCCATACCCAGTTTAGAGTAGTGGACCACCTTCGGCTTCGGGGCCGGCGTGATGCCCTCCGGGTTCCTCGTGGTCGACGAAGCAGTGCGATGTGCCGTGCAGATTGAGCCGTGGTGGAGGTGTGAGCCGCCAGCAGTGGAACTGAGGAGACTTGCTGCCGTGCCTGTCGCCACCGCAGCGGTGCGAGCCACAGTGGAACGGAAAAACAACGAGCACTTCATTTCTTTTTTTCCTGTCTTCTCGTGCACAAGTGTGCCATAAGAGATGGCATTCAGCAGTACGAGGAAAAGGCAGCTAAAGCGCGACAACGCGGTAGGTGGACATAAACTACCTGTTACTGTCCCAAGACCGTCGGAGCAAATATATATATATATATATATATATATATATATTGCTACAGCAATCGCGTGGAGCAAAAGACTACGGGTGAATGGAGGGAAGCGTGTGCAAAGCGGAATAGATGAGGACGCGTCAATCTTGTCGTGAGCCAGAAGATGAGAGGGGAGGGGGAAGGTGGCGCAGGCAAAGCGAGCGGGTGCCTTAAAGGCGTTTCGGTCACGGTGAGCTTTCAGCTGCTTGTTGCAGACCTCCTACCACGTGCCCAACCACCCGAACACACACACACACACACGTGTATATATTGTTCTGTAGAGTTTTCGTTTTGCAGGCATGCAGCTGGTTGTCTAATACGCCTCGAAGTCTGGGAACTCAATTGAAACCGTAAAAAGAAAAACAAGCACAACAAGACACGACACAAATCTAGTAATGGTACATTCTAGTGGCTCCCACAGCACGCTGCAGGGCTGGTCAACAGTTGCCTGAAAACTAGAAAAGCAAAAAAGCGATCTGCTCTTCATTCAAAGACGGGCAAGAGTCGAAGAAGCACGAAAGGGTAGACCGAGAAAGAAGAGAAAATGATTCCAACGAAGCAATAATAAAACAAGAAGAGTCCGTTAGTTCAGGCCATCTCAAAAGAAAGTCGTACCTTACCGCATTCAAATAAAGTGGCGCTCCCTCAGCACCTCCTGTGCCCACAGCCCTTGCGCAAGACGATCAGCCTTCAAGTCTGTCTTGGCATCTGCAACAGTTCGCCCTCGCGACGGCTTGGATGCGTACGTCGGATTGCCTCCACTTCTACTAATGTTGTTGGATGAAATTTGTTCGAGCACTGACTGCAACAGTGCTGGATCCACGTTTTCCAGGTGAACACCACGCCGACTACTATCGCCGCTGTAATTGCTGCAGCGAACGTCCCTACCCTGCAGTGGTCTATCCATCTCATCGCCCCTTCGTTGGCTGCGTCCGCGGGGTGCAGTACTGTGCGGCGTGGGTGTGCCTGCCCGTTGACCCACCGTGTGTTGTGCCGTGAACCCATCATCCCCGCTATGCGTCTTCATGACTGACGGTGAAGGCGCGGGCAACCGCTCATAACGGCGGTTCTCTGAGCGCTCGTAAGCACAGGAGCGTGACGCGCCACTCAGAGCCCCCGAAGGCCGGCCTTCCGCCCCTCTTCTTTGCTCACCCTTTTCGATAACGTCATCGCCCAGTACCTGCCGTGCCCGCTCAGCACGACGTGCAGCAGCGCTGCTGGAGTAGCGGTCGGGTCGGTGCAGACGACCATCATCGGCTCTGACGGTGCGCGGCCGGTTTCTGCCCAGCGCGGTCGCCTGAAAGACGCGGCGGGCTGTTTGCGAGTATGACTGACGAGGATCATTGCTGTTGTACTTGAAGTCGTAGTCGGCATCGTCGTTTGTGGTGGCACTGCTGCTGCTACGGCTGCACGGGTCGCGGCTGTCCACCATGCCGTCGTCCTCCACCCCGCAATTACCATCAGTGTTGGCATCCTCGTCGAGACTGCCCGAGAAGGCCATGGTGCGTTCCGCAGGAGGGTGGTATGTGCTGCCAGTCACACTGGTCGACCCAACTAAAGCGGCGGTCGGGTTTTGTGTTTGCTGCCTTAGCTGAAGAGAGGTGAGAAGCTGGGTGAGGGTGTTGATGTCCACAGACACTGTAGAGTTAGCAGCAGTAGTAGTAGCGCCTCCGCTGTTATTATCGCCCTCGGCAGACCAAACGTCAAGATGCTGTGGTGCGCGATCGCTTTCAATCTTGATTGACTCGACCCGCTTCAGCAGCGCCAGTTCTTCCATCAATCGCGATTCTCGTGCTTTGTGTGCAGCTTTCAGCTGCATCACACGCGCCTCGAAGTCGGCCTGCTCATTTGATCTCTGCTGCTCCAGTTCCACGACACGCCGCTGCGCCTCAGCAAGGGCGGTCTGCACCTGCCGATAAGCCGGGAAAGATACCGTGTCCTGGACAACCCCATCCCGCGCCTGCATTTGCTGTTGCTGGTGTCGCCGCTGCTCCACTGACGCGTAGCTGTCATAACGTTGGCTACCGATGCGGGGCAGCGCAGTACGGTTTGCTGAACTTCTTTCAACATCGCTCGCTTTTGTCAGCTGCGAGGAAGCACCCCCTTCCTCTTCTTCTGCCACTTCCAAGGTCTCCACCTGCGCACTGGGCGGACGCAGCGGCTGCGGCGACATCGCGTTCCACCAGTAATCCGGCTGGTACAACCGCAGCTCCGCCGCTGCACTCACGTCTCGCGGACATGGGGATAAACTCAGCGGTGGAGGGGCAGCAAAGGCGTCTTGATGGTTGGTGCCCCTGCCCACCGACACACGGGTCTCCATGAGCCGCAGTCGTCCTTTCGCACCGTACGGCAGCAGCGCCGTGTACGCCGGGTCGCACCCCAACATCCGCGGCACATCCTCGGCTACCACCTGCTGAAGTGCCTGCATGCTATTGCTGAACCCGGTGCACAGCACTGCCACGTACTGCCGCAGCAGTTTCATCTCGTGCTTCACCTGCCGCACGCTGTTGTATACGTTGAAGGCGACGCCTTTCTGTAAAAGGTCGTTGGTACGCCGCAGCCGTACCACCTCGCTTTCGAGTGTTTTGTTTTGCTCGTCAAGGCGGTGGTTCAGGCGGTGCATCGTCGTGAGGCGCTGTAGGGCGTCGCTGTACTGCTGCTCCAGCGTGTTCACCGCCTCGGAAGCGTACTCAAAGACGGCGCCACCACTGTGCCTATGCTGGTGGCATTCCCGGTGGTTGCTTTGCGTAGAACTTAGCTGCCATTGCGAGGGGCTGGCAGAGCAGGGGAAGGAAGAGGTAGTGCCAGCAGCAGCGCTAGGGTGCGGGATTAGCGACTGAACCAGACTGGGTGGAGGTGAGGATGGCCGATCGTACGGAGTGGGGAATAACAATGCGTTTTGCTGCTGCTGTTGCAGTAGCGGCATCGGCGTCGGAGAGGGCGGCGGAGGAGGCATGAAGCTTGGTAGCGGAGCCGTACCTACAGGTGCAGTGGCAGCCGGGAGAGATGAAGGGTGCGGGGACATTGATGTTGCTGTCGCTCCGTCCACTACTGCACGCGCAGACTGCATCGACGCTGAAGTGGCATTGCGTGTTGTGTAGTAATAGCCGCTGCTGTTGACGATATTAGATCGGGTAGGCGGAGTGTGCGCGGGCGGTCCAGCGACGGCCCCTGACGAGGACAGCACCGACTGACGGCGCATTTGAGAGGGCTGAGACGGGGACACTACAGGTGCTGTTCTTGCGTCTGGCGTTGCTGTTGTTCCTGGCAGCAGGGGGAAGCGAGAGGGAAGCGATCGTGGCGGTGACGGTGAATGTGTTTCCCTCGCTGCGGGGTGAGCAGCGTGGAACGGCACGCCTGTTGGTGGAGCAACCGTTGTCGGCGGTGACATGAAATGCTGCTGCTGCTGTGGACGGGGTGATGACAATCTCTCCCGCAGGGGTGGCGGAGTTCCATGGGTGGAAAGGTAGGGTGGGATGATGACGCGCTGCGTCTGCACTAACAATGGTGAGGGATGCTGTTGTTGTGGTTGTTGTGGTCGCTGCGTAGGCGCTACCGTTGAGTGCGTAGTAGTAGTAGCAGTACTCGGTCGCACGTCACCGGGCACCGGCATTGTCAACGTGTCCTCGTCGACGTCGTGGTCGTCAGTTTCTGAGTTGAAGGACATGGCGCGAGCATGGTAAGCGTCTGGCTGGCCACCAGCTCTTGCACTGCCTCCGTGTCCAATACTACTGGCGCTGTGTGGGCGAACTGGTTGGTACTGCTCCGTAGATGGGGCATCCGGTGGGGCGGACAGGGAACTGTTGATGGAGTTGTCGTCACCGTCTCTGCCGCGCGACATCGCTGAGCGGCTACGTTGAGAGTAGAGGGAAACTAGGTGAAAGGAAAAAGAAGAAGAGAACGAAGAAGGTTGTGGTGGCAACAGTGTGATAAGCGGCGGCCCTTCCTGTGACTGCTGCACCGATAGTTGACAGGGAGACCTGCGAAAGGGGGCAAAAGCTCGTCTCGTGTCGACTGCACGCAGGGCATCTGGCAAGCGTCGGACACGTAAAGAAAAAAGAGGCGAAGAGTGGTGGAGAAAAAAAAAAAAATCGTCAGCCACTGCAAACGCGGAAAAGGCGGAGTCACCACCTAGAAATGCTTTGGGTGAGCAAAAGGGTTACGCCGCGACAGGTGCCAAATGGTGACGCAGACATCAACCTAGAAGCACAACGCAGCTAGGATGTGAGGTCCTTAGTAGTGAAAGCGTACTCCAGCACTTCAGTGGTATAAGTCCAAAAGAGGCAACGTTTTTCCCTTTCCCTTTTAATGTGAGAGAGAGCGAACAGGAGAGAAACAATGAATAACAGAGAACAACGAGCAGTAAAAACTGGTTTTTAAAGGGAAGAACGTTTTTGAGTTTTCGGTCAAAAGATAGAGCTTGCCCTTTCATCAATAGAGAGGAATTCAAGTGCTCCGACTTCCTACAGGAAGGCGGCGTCAAATCGTGCACTCATTTCTTGACTCTGCGCAGCTGAGCTGGGGACGCGCGGCGCATCCTGAGTTGCTTCCATATGGCTGGACGCCTCCGCCAACGACATCTGAATCATCGTCAGCGCATCGCGCAGCGACTCCAGCTCCATTGGAGGCTGAGTCTTGTCAAGCGAGAGGGCCTGCCGACACCATTGCACGAGGGCGGGCGGCAGCGACGCAGGGATGCTGTAGCCCTGACCGCTGCTGCCTAGCTTCACCCGCACCCTCGCAGCGGCTTCCGCATCGGCTAAGCCGCAGGTACCTGCCGGGACGGTGGCCGCGACGTCAAACACGCGTCGCTGCACTTCGGCATCGCTGCGGTACGCCGCGTAGGGTACCTGCCGTGTAATGAGGGCGATGAGGAGCTGTGCGATGACGTAGCTTGCCGGCGCAGTGGCGCGTGGGTGCGGTCGCCACCGACTCCCCACGGGGTCGCTGCTACCGTGGTTCATGATGTTGTTGTCGTTACTGTCTGTCCAGCTTGCCGGCGGGCAGAAGCGGACGACGAAGCGCCGCGGGGACGCCGCGCCGGCTGCTGAGCGAATAAAAGTGCAACCGTCTGCCATGATCTGTGTGCTGCCGCGCCGAAACGTCTCTGGAGTAGAGTTTGGCGCAGGGTCGACGTGCACCGTAGGCTTGGCGGGGAGCTCGAGCAGCGGGGTGTGCTCCCGCTGTGCCCGCTCTGGGACGACCACGTCATTTTGGGTGTTTTCGTTGTGACTCTGACTGTTTTTGTTGAAGACAGATTCCGTGAAGACAACGCTGTCCCTCCTCACAGCCGCCACACGCGCAGGCCCGGCTTCAACGCCGCCACCAGTAAACTCAGTTGCTGCCACTGTGGAGGATGGCTTTCGGCTCAGCTGCAGTCGCTGTGGCGCCTGCTGGCTAGCAGGCGCGGTGGATTGAATGATGCGCACCACGTACACGTTGGAGGGGTCGAGCGTCAGCCACGCCGTGCGCACCGTGGCTGGCACGTCACCGCCGTCCTCAAGAATATACTGCAGGCCGTCGGCGAGCTGTGCGCAAATGTCCAGCGCTTCTGACAAGGTGAAGTAATGGCGTGGCGCTGTAGGTGAGGAAGCAAAAAGCATGTCGCCTAACGTAACACACGGCGTTTTTGTGTTTGACGAAGGCCACGATAATGTCTGTAACTCAGTAATGTAGCCGAGGGCCATGATGGGGGTGCCGGAAAGCGCGTCGATACGAGGCGACCACGGCAGATCCATCGTATGGGTAGACGCTGATGGAGTCTGCGCAGAGGTGTTCGATTTCAGTGGAGCGGGCAGCTGACTGTTTACCAAATCCACCACATTTTTAATGGCATCGTGCTGTGGCGGTGTATCATGTGCTTGGTAATCTGCCGTCGCGCATTTACTATCGTTACCACCTGTATACGGGACGAACTTCTCCGTGTACGCGCCGAGGCAGCCAACGATATGTGGGTGGCACCACATGCAGCGGCATGCGACGTCTTGTGAAAAGTCCACCGCGTGCGCCATCGCTACCGCTTCGGTTTCCGCGTCGCAATCGTTGCACCACAAGATGGACGCTGAAGCGGTGGGGCCGCTTGCGTGCAGTGGTGTTGCTGCGCAGAGGGCCTTCACAACGACTGGGACATTGTTATACAGGTAAACGGTTGGGAGCACACGGAAGCGGAAGCTTCTTTCTTCTGCCTCGAGTGGCGGCGCAGACGCACCCCATTGCGGAGGGGAGTTTGCGACTGTGTGGGCACCGCCGTTCACCGGCTGATCTGTCGGCTTCAGCTCCCGGTAGAAGACGCGCCACGGACTCATCTCCCGTCGTTGGTAGTAGGCCAGCATGTCCTTCTTGTATTGCGCTACTGTTGCGGCGGACAGTGTTGACTCCAGCGCAGGACTGCCCCCCGCGGCAAAGAGCAGCTGCAGCATAGCATCCGCGTCGACTTCGCGATCATGGGCCTCCGCGTCGACGTTCTCGTGCTCCAGCTTCGTAGGCGAATACATGCGCCACGCCGACCACAGTCGCTGGTAGGCGTGACGGAAGAGGAGGCGGGCAGTAAAGTGTTGGCGGAGTAGTACCTGCCAGCACTGCGAGGGCCCAAGCGGGTCGCCGTCCGGGCCGTACAAGAATCGTTGCGTAGCATCCGCGTCGCTGGCTCTTGCCTCTCCTACTCCCGCGGGGTCGTAGGCGCACTGTCGCGCGAGGAGGCAGAGAGATTGTAGCGCCGTTAATAGCCGCGGTGAAGGAGCGGGATGCGGCATCTGGCGCAGAGTGGTCGAGATGAGCTTCATACGTCGGTTGACGAGGGCGACCTGATAGCGGTTGACGCGGTTCGCGTTGCTAGCGTCGGACGTGGCGAGGACGATCTCCTGCACCTTATTCAGCAGAATCGGGGTGATGTCCACCTGCTGCTCATCCGTGTACGGGTCGTGGGCCTCCACGAAGGTGGAAGAGGAAGTGCGCGGGGGGAAGATGATCGTGGAGCTGGTACGCCGCTCCAGTGCAGGCACGGTGGTGGGCTTTACGGTAGCGGCAGTACTGCTGCTACTGTTCGCAGCGGCTGAGGGTAGCTTGGGTGCTGGGCGAGGGCTGCGCTGTGGAGCGTAGGATGAATGTCCACGTGCCACCAGACCCGCGTACTGATTATCTTCTTCCTCGTTGAATAACATCTGCTTTTCCTTTTTCCTCGAGCCCACTCTTTCTCGATCGAGTTGCACAAATGAAGCGGCTCTTACAGTCCACGGTGAAGAGCTCGTTCTGTGACTACCCAGAAATGTACACACACATCGATTTCGTAACAGACGTCACGCCGCAAACAGCTGAGGAAACACTGTGAGGGTAAAAATAACTCAGAAAACAAAAACAAAAACAGCAACTCAATTCGGCAAAGTAAATTCAAAGAGGGTTGATAAGTGACGCTCTCGCAGAGGAAGGACAAAGCCGAGGTGAACGAAGGCCTGCGCCAAGAGCGGGTTATACGCGAGAGGAGAAGATGCAGTGAACAGACGAGGTCGAGAGAGAGGGAGAGAGGGGCAAAGGAAAAGAACAGCCTAGCAAATGTCGTACATCGTATAAAGGTGTTGAAGAGAAAAATGACCTTAGCTGCCTGTTATTTCACCTATGCGTCGTTGAGTACTTCGAACTGGGTGAGGACTTTTTTCAGTTTTCTTTTCGAACGTAGTTTACTAAGCGTTGAATGCAGGCTCACAAATTGGAAAGAATGCTTCGAATGAACGGCAACAACAACAGCACAGCAAAAGCTAGAGTGTATTAGAATATACAAAAATCAAAGGAAAAAACAACAACACGTATACGTGTGTATATTGGAATTTTGAATTCAAGTGGTGAATACGCCTAGGATGGAAAAAGCAAGGGGCTGCTTTACCTCGTGCTACGACGACTACATGTAACGTGCCGGCATGCGCGAAAATGTGTCTGCAAGTTCGCGTGGACCTCGCCGAGGCAGCCCATTTACTACATGTACGGAGGCGGCACCTTCACCGCCTGTGTTGCTTTGCACCAACGACACCAATCGAGGCGCAGCGCTGTCGAGGAACACCGCAGTTCGATTTTCCTGATGAACGCTGCTGTCAGAAGCACGTGCCTTCGTTGTGGAACAAGACACAGAGGGTTTATCCCCGCGTAGGACGGCGTTCTTCATGCGCTCTCTATGCCACTCGCTTTCCGTGCCAAGCAGCCAGTTTGCTTCTGAGCTGCACATGTTTTATACTCGGTATGTTTTGAACGCCTGTTTGCGGCAATAGCGATGGGGAGATTTTGGGAGTGTGTGTGTGTGTGTGTGTGTGATGCATAGAGCGGTAATCGAAGTGGAATCGAGTAAAAGCGCACAAAACAAACGGGCAGCGCGTGCGGAGCGCGACAGTACAAGTGCAAGCGATCAAGGTACATTATTCAAGGGCCATTTTATCCAATTGGCAGTCAGCATGGACGCAGAACGCTACCAAAAGGCGACAACACCGCCAGAGTGTTTAAGGAGGAGCAAAAACCCCTTTCTCCCTTCCCTTTCCGTGTTTTTTTTTTATTTTAGCCATTGGCTATTAACAAATATCTGTGAAATCAGCAAGCGAATGGGAAAGGCGCAAGTATTCTTCTAGCAAAGGGCTTCTTGCTGTCATCAATACAACAACACATCGAGCGCAGCGGCAGCATGCCGCTTGCAGACAATATGCAACGCGGCCAGCGCTAACGCAAACTGTATCAAAACAGTAACATAAACATTGCCTCAGCCTCCCGCAAGAGTCACCTTGTTTTACACTGGAACAAAATACGTGTGTGGGCAACTAGTAGAAATCCTCCATCGTAAACTCAGGCGTCTTCTCAGCAGACTCCGATGTACTGGTCGTGGATGCCGACTTCGTCGTTGGCGCTGCGGTGGGATTCGCAGTGGTCGGCTCAGCGTCCTCCGCACCGAGGGCATTTGCCAGTGCATTCGCATCCAACGAGTTCGCCTCCTCTCCCTCATCACCTCTTGTATGCACCGCCGACAACGGCGAAGCAAAGGGGGAGGACGGTGCTGATTCAGCAGAATGCGCCCCCGCTGCCCTCACGCGGCGATCGTGAAAAGCACCTGTGCTGAGGGCGCGCGGCACGACCTTCAAACCCTCCTCTGCCTCCATCGCGGCAGCTGCTTGTATGTAATGGATTACCGTGGACATGTCGCGGTCGCCGAGGCCCGACTCTGCCGCTGCGCCGAGCATGCGCAGAGAGGCGTCCAGCACGGGGAAGCGCTCCTCCTCCAAACTCTTTTCACGATCACTGCTGCCGTTGTTACTGCCGCCCTCGCCTTCCATCTTCGGTAAAGACGCGTCCAACAACGCGAGGTCATTCAATAAGTTATCCACGCTGGAGCCAGAGGCCGGAGGAAGCTTGTCTGGGTTGCGCACCAGGTCCTGCATCATCGGAGCATTGCGGCGTAGCATCGTGCTGGAGCCCCACGACGCGTCCAGCACCTGGAGCAGCTTCTGGTAGTCTTCAATGCCGAGGCGGTTCGCCATCGTCATTGCCTCCGCTGCTGCCGCGTTGTGCGACGCCACGAGGGCTTGCGAGAGGAGCTTGGCGGCTGTTCCACTGCCTGCCTGGCCCATGTGGTGGATGTTGTCCGCGTACATGCGGAAGATGGGCGAGACACGCTGCACCTGTTCCGCCGGCCCACCCACCATTAGGACGAGCTGGTTGTTAAAGGCCTGTTTTGGGCTGCCGCTCATCGGCGCATCAAGGAAGGTGGCGCCACGCCGCTCACACTCGTAGGCGCATTCGCGGGAGAGTTCGATGTCGACGGTGGTGTGGTCAACGATTATCTGTCCCGGACGCGCGTGTGTGATGAGGGCCTCGTTGTCCTCGAGCAGCACCTTGCGCGAAGCCTCGCGGTGGGCGAGGGTCAGTAGGATCACGTCGCACCACTTCGTCATCGTGCCGTAACGGTCGTGGATGCGCATGGCGCAGGTGGCGCCGTCGGCGCTCATGTCGTCACACACCTTGCGCGCCTTGGCGATGCTGCGGCTGTGCACCTGTAAATACATAGCGCTGCGGGCCTTGAAGGCGAGGTTGCGGGTGATGGGGATGCCCATGTTGCCCATGCCGACGACGCCGACATTGAGGGAGCGTTTTATGGCTGACATGGCAGCTGGCGCTAATTATATATATATATATATTTTTTTTTGGAGATTCTTGTCGAGAAGAGTGAGGTAGTGGACAGAATAGCAAGCGAATTGACAGCGATAACATTGCGCAGTCAACGGGAGATCCTTGCGTTGTGAAGCTTGCGTCACAGTTGTGTACGCATCCGTGCTTGTGCATCTGCTGCTACTCCGGCGGGCGGCGCGTATCATTACACAGCACCGCGTGGGTAGACACTACTATACTGCGAAGCACTCAACTATCAAAAATGAAAGACAAAGCTCTCGGTGCATGGAAAGCAGTGCAGATCTCGTTTTCTTCAGTAACCACGAAAAAAACATTTCTAAGATCTAAGCTGCTATCGCCACATTTCCATGTTGTGTAGCTCTAGCACTCTTGACTCAGCAAATGGAGAGGGTTCTAATTAGCTGCATGTAGAGGGTTTGCTTTTTGCTTAGTTCATTATCACTCACAACATCCACCAGAACACAAAAAGGGAGATAATGTAAAATAGAGAAAACCCAACAACATGCACCAGCACTCAAGCCTTGCCCTGGTAAAGAAAAGGTCCCGCCTTCCCATGTAGCGAGGCACCCGATGGCTCATGTACAAGGAACACCCAAAAGGCGTAGGCACACACACACAACAGCAACAACAGCAAAAAAAAAATCGAGTTCTGTTGGGTAGAAGTGACGCAAAACAACCCAGGCGATTCAAAAGAGGTTGTGTCAAAGAAAAGGAAGAGACGAAGCCACATCAAACACCTTTAGTCGCACATCTACATGCACTAGACAAATAGAGCCCACTAGTGCCTGCGGAGGTGTCAAAGTGCGGCGACGGCCACGAGGGTGGCTTTTTTTTCTCCTCTTTTTTTTTTGTTTCAGCCTTTTCTAGTATCTACACACCTTCGCTGATTACGTGTGATCCAGCGTTACCTTCTTTTGTCTTTTAGGCACCGAGAATCACGTTGTTGATTGGAATGAACACCAGCTTCACAAAGAACCCTAGGAACCCCATTACGAGGAAGCCGATGAGGGCGGCGATGACAGACGTAGTGAACTCATTGTAGTTCGGCTTCTGGCACTTGCGCACCAGCATGCGGCTGTTCTTTGCGAAGGCCGAGATGGGGTGAAAGATGATGTCGTCGAGGAAGTCCATGTTTATATATATATATATATATGTGTGTGTGTGGGTGAACACTGTAGTTGCCAACTGATGTCTCTTGTGAGACTACTAAGTTGATCAAATTAAATAAGAGAGCAATGAATATGCTCGGCGAAGGGAGAAAGAAATAAATCTCACGAATTAACAGACAGTGCACACCTAGTCGGCATAGTAACAATTAGAAAAGAGGGTTTGTTGTCGTTTGAGAAGTAGGGTTCGGAGCGTACAAGGAGAAACAGAGGATCAACGGAAGGAACTGGAGCACAGCAATTCGGACAGTGGTGCGTCATAGCAGTAGCCACCGTAACGATGGCAAAACACACGGGTTCTGCCTCCTGTTAAGTACCCCGTAAAATGTACTTATTCAGTTGTCCTCGATCAGTGACACGAAGAAGAAAAGTTCTAAACATGTACAGGGAAGAGAGAAAAAGTGGTTTCGTCTGCTTGTGTTTTTTTTACAGTTTTTTTCTATGTGGACGTGAACATTAAGCTAACAAAGGAAAACAACAAAGTGAAAAGCTCCACCACAGATTCAGTGACTCCAAAGCAACGACACCAACAGGAGCAACTGTGCGTTTGAATCACCCTGACAAGGGCTGAGGGGAGAGACAGCAAGGGAAACGCGAAACCAGCACCATTTTCTGAACACCTCTCGATTGAAAACCCACCCTAAAATCCACGAATAAAGCATGAATTACGACGCAAACACCCACGGCACAGATAATGCGCACTCGATGATCTGTTGCTGCGTTTCAAAGCTGCCTATTTGTTCTGCCCCCCCCTGCATTCATCCCTGTTTTGTAGAGGCGGCAACATCTAACGATTCGAATTGGCGGGAAACGAGGTAAAACAATCTAAAAAGAGGTGCAGGTGCACACAAGGACACAAAGGAAATGCGAAAAGAAGAGAGAAAATAAAGGAGGCATCGCAACGGCTGACATTTCATAGGCAAGTGTAAAAGGAATAGAGAGACAAAACACGGGTACCTTGGAAGCAACTTTTCTGTTTTGCCCTCCCCGCCTGCCCTTGTTTTTTTTTTCTGTACTAAGAGGAAGCAGGCGGCGTCGGCATCATGTCACCTGCCAAGAAGCTGTCCTGCGCGTCTAGCGCAGGGTTATCGTCCTGCTGCAACAGCGGCTCGATGCGGGCATCATGGTCGGGCAGGGCGAAAAAAACGATACTGCAGCGACTGCGGCCGCCCTGCACGTTGCGCACGCGGTGCGGAGTCGCCTCAATAAGCCCGCCCGTCCACTTCTCCAGGAAGAGTCCCGCGTTGATGAGCAACGCGTCTTCAAGCACCGGGACGGCGGTGTAGGCGCCTTTGTCCTCGTCCCACACCTCCAATCCACCGAGCGAGTCCTGAGAGAGTAGCGTGACTGTGCTGAGGTCTTTATGGGCATCCAGCCGCACCGTCACATCTTTCGCATCGGCCTCGCCGTTCCCTTCGCCCTTAACTAGCGGTTGCGTCTTGGCTCCCTTGCGGCGCAGCACCTTTACCCCGTCCGGGTTTGACGCGGACTGCTGGTTCTTGATGTCCACCCCGTTGCTTAGACGGGTGCCCTCGCCTAGCTGAGGATAGTATTTCGCCTGCAGATCGCAGTCGCGCTTCTGGTGGAATGCGGTGAAATACTCGAGCTCGTAATCCATCGCCGGGTCGGGGCCACCTTGCGGGATCGACGGGCGGATGCCGAGGCCGCAGCTGATGTGCCGCATCACATCCATGCTCACACTGTAGCACAGATCGTAGTAGGCCATCATCATGTCCTTGAAGTCGGACATGAAGTTGTCGTTGCGCTCCATCAGCGCCGCGGCTGTCGGGTTGCCTGTCGTCCCGGGCAAGGGTGTGTTGACGTGGTTCAGCAAAATGTCCCACGGGTTACGCCGACTAATCACGCTCAGGTATTCCGCCTCCTCCCAACCGGCCTGCCTGTAGTAGTCGCGGCGCAGCACCGCTGGGTCCGGCACGTCGTCGCGGCCCACAGAAAAGCAGTCGATGGCGTCGTCCAGTCCGCTGGCGCCGATGTAGCGGTAGTACCCGCGGAACCCGCTCGGCGACTTGATGCTCTCCAGCTCATAAGGGGAGAGGGGGGTGCAGTTGTAATGGTGGAGGTTATTGCGCTTCACACTGCCCTGCGCGGCGGCGGTGCGGAGTTGCAATATGTACTGCTCGAAGAAGATGCGGCAGTCGCGGTGCAGCTGTTCCAGGATGCTCTTTTGAATAAAGGGGTGCTGAATGTAGCAGTAGCCGTGGTTCTGCAACGACTCTAGTAGTGCGTTGCTCGCTGACTCAGTCACGTTGCTCGGGCCGCGGCCCAGCTTCACAAGCGTACCGCGTGAGAGGCGTGTAAAACGAAGCATCTATTCTTGTTGTTAGTGTTACTGTCTGTTTATGTGCGTTGTGCTAGCCTCTGTGAGGGAGTGCTGTCTGCAGGAACCTAAGCAAATTAGTGGAGGTACCCCTTCTCTCTAGATCCGAGCGAAAAGTGAGGTGGATGAACGGAGTTTCTTCAGCGTAGCTAGAACGGTGTCCTTTCTATGTCGTTGTGTCTCGCGCTCTCTCTAGATAAGTGTATTAATATATAACTAAACAGCGATATACACACACACACACACACACACACATATATATATATATATATATATATAGGTGGGTCAGCGTTACGCACGCGATGGTAAGTAGTGAGTCGTATGAAGAAGTGAAGACGAAAGTAGTGTTTTCCGTTGTTGAATTTCCGTCAAGTCCGGAAGTACAAGTGCAAAAGTAGGGTGGGCTTTACATTGAGTGATGTAAGAAGACACACACACACAGCAACAAAACGAGATTCTCGTTGTTGAGAAGATGAGATGGGGGCAAAAGACGTGACATACCGCCCTACAATAGGCATATGTAAACAGCGCACTTCGTTTTCCAGCGCGTACGACGACGTGCTGCATACCTGTCACACGTCGGCAGTCCATACGCACAGCAAAAAAAAAAGAAACGCAGTGCTTACAGGAAATTCGTGTACCCCCGACCACCTACAGGACTTAGTGAGAGAAAGGCAGGATAAAGGGGTGTGCCTGTATAGTGTGAGAGATAATCCCAAACCAATTGAATTCTTCTTCTAACTATCGTTGGTCTGTTCTTCGTTGCAACTTGGAGAATGGTCTTGGTGCTGGGCTGACTTCTTATTATTATTATTTGGGGGAGGGGGGAATCCTTCGAGAGGTATCAAAGTAAGAGAGCAAAAACACTGTAGTATACATACAGCAACAAAAAACACGAGTACATAGATAGAGCGTTGTTGGTGGAGCAAGATACCAGCTCAACGCTTTTTTGGCTTTTCTACCGCTGTTTCTCCACGTGGACTGCCAGTACATAGACTATACATACGGATAAACGAGAAAGGACAGAGTACATATTGGTTTCAAAACAACGACAAAATCGGTCGGTCTAATACGCGGTTCAGCGGCACTATAGAACAGAAAGAGAAAACTGAGGTTTCTGCCAGGTAGTAGAGAGACTACTCGACTCTCCTTCTATTGCTTTTGTCACGAAACATCAAACGTAAGGCCGCTGAAGGCAGCTGAAGTCCTTTTACGCAAGACGGTGACCCATAATGTTAATTTCCGCCTGCTGCTCCAACAGCAGCTTTTTCCAATCCACACTCTCACTCGCGTAAAAGCTGCGCTTGTGAATCGGCTTCAGCTCTTCTGCCTCACACGCCGCCTTGAAAGCTCTGTGCGAAGTCTGAATCGACGCCCCTGCCTCACCACCGGTGCTGCTCGCCATGTCGGCCACCAGTTTTTCGTAGTTGCGCGAGTACCGACGAAATAGCGTGCACTCCCGATGTTCCTTCGCCTCCAGCAGCGCGCTCGGCTTGACGTACTGCGTCATCTTAGGGTTCACGGCATTCCAGTAGTCGAGGCCGGCCAGGGCGTCGTGCTCGACAACGTCGCCATTCACCGCACTCGTCAGCTCGAAGCGTGCTGGAACAGTGGCTTGAAAATTTGCGACGTCCGCAGCAGGGGAGGGAGCGGTGGACTCTGGGGAAGGCACCACCGCTGTTGCCGCCCCTGTGGCCACCGGGAGTAAAGCAGTTCCACGTTCGCCGTGGCTCGCAGGGCGCAGCTGAGGCACCGCCGGACCACTGTTCCCGTGTCCACTCGGCCCGTGGGTTGCACGCCACGTGTGCTGCTGCCGCCCCGTGACTCGATAAGAAGCAGGAATTAGCGAGGAGGCCACAAAATCCGCTAGCCGACCGTCCACGTCCACATTCTTGCCCGGTGACATAGTTCCTGCCACCCCAGTGACACACCCACCGTCTCCGGCAGCACTGCCAAACTTATCGGCATAAAGGGATACGTAACCCTCCTCGGCAGTATGCGGCCGCGTCTTGTGACACGTCAAACCGCGCAAACGACTCGAAACATTTCGAATACGTGTACAACTTACTCCACCGCGGAGTGGCACGCCATAAAGATCAGTCGCTGTAATCAAAGGGGTACGACGGAACGACGAAAGACGCCTCTGTGACAACACATCACACTTCGACTCCGAAATCTTATCCGGCAACCGCCCAACACTACATTCACCACCGTCGTAGTTCCCGTTTTCACTCAACGCCGGAAGATTCTGCATTGAGCACAACAACCGACCCGAATTCTCACAAGCCACAGCCCCAGCAACACACGAGGTACAACCCACTTCAGAACGCTGTGCAGCGTCCTCCTCCGAGGCGAGCGGCACGGAGTCCTGGGCCTCCTGTGCCGTGAGCGGCTGCGGTGCCTCGTGTGGCTCCTCCTCGGCGCACTGTGACGGCTCCTCGTCCAGCTCTTCCCACTGACGGCCGTCGCCCGCGTGGTGCGCCACGGCGTCATCGTCCTCGCGTGCCGTGAGCGGCTGCGGTGCCTCGTGTGGCTCCTGCTCCGTGGTGTACTCCACGGCGTCACCGTCCTCGCGTGCCGTGAGCGGCTGCAGTGCCTCACTCGGCTCCTCCTCGGCGCACTGTGACGGCCCCTCGTCCAGCTCTTCCCACTGGCGGCCGTCGCCCGCGTGGTGCGCCACGGCGTCATCGTCCTCGCGTGCCGTGAGCGGCTGCGGTGCCTCGTGTGGCTCCTCCTCGGCGCACTGTGACGGCTCCTCGTCCAGCTCTTCCCACTGACGGCCGTCGCCCGCGTGGTGCGCCACGGCGTCATCGTCCTCGCGTGCCGTGAGCGGCTGCGGTGCCTCGTGTGGCTCCTGCTCCGTGGTGTACTCCACGGCGTCACCGTCCTCGCGTGCCGTGAGCGGCTGCAGTGCCTCACTCGGCTCCTCCTCGGCGCACTGTGACGGCTCCTCGTCCAGCTCTTCCCACTGACGGCCGTCGCCCGCGTGGTGCGCCACGGCGTCATCGTCCTCGCGTGCCGTGAGCGGCTGCGGTGCCTCACGCGGCTCCTCCTCGCGTGCTGTGAGCGGCTGCAGTGCCTCGTGTGGCTCCTGCTCCGTGGTGTACTCCACGCCGTCATCGTCCTCGCGTGCCGTGAGCGGCTGCAGTGCCTCACTCGGCTCCTCCTCGGCGCACTGTGACGGCCCCTCGTCCAGCTCTTCCCACTGGCGGCCGTCGCCCGCGTGGTGCGCCACGGCGTCATCGTCCTCGCGTGCCGTGAGCGGCTGCGGTGCCTCGTGTGGCTCCTCCTCGGCGCACTGTGACGGCTCCTCGTCCAGCTCTTCCCACTGACGGCCGTCGCCCGCGTGGTGCGCCACGGCGTCATCGTCCTCGCGTGCCGTGAGCGGCTGCGGTGCCTCGTGTGGCTCCTGCTCCGTGGTGTACTCCACGGCGTCACCGTCCTCGCGTGCCGTGAGCGGCTGCAGTGCCTCACTCGGCTCCTCCTCGGCGCACTGTGACGGCCCTCGTCCAGCTCTTCCCACTGGCGGCCGTCGCCCGCGTGGTGCGCCACGGCGTCATCGTCCTCGCGTGCCGTGAGCGGCTGCAGTGCCTCACTCGGCTCCTCCTCGGCGCACTGTGACGGCCCTCGTCCAGCTCTTCCCACTGGCGGCCGTCGCCCGCGTGGTGCGCCACGGCGTCATCGTCCTCGCGTGCCGTGAGCGGCTGCGGTGCCTCGTGTGGCTCCTCCTCGGCGCACTGTGACGGCTCCTCGTCCAGCTCTTCCCACTGACGGCCGTCGCCCGCGTGGTGCGCCACGGCGTCATCGTCCTCGCGTGCCGTGAGCGGCTGCGGTGCCTCGTGTGGCTCCTGCTCCGTGGTGTACTCCACGGCGTCACCGTCCTCGCGTGCCGTGAGCGGCTGCAGTGCCTCACTCGGCTCCTCCTCGGCGCACTGTGACGGCTCCTCGTCCAGCTCTTCCCACTGGCGGCCGTCGCCCGCGTGGTGCGCCACGGCGTCATCGTCCTCGCGTGCCGTGAGCGGCTGCGGTGCCTCGTGTGGCTCCTCCTCGGCGCACTGTGACGGCTCCTCGTCCAGCTCTTCCCACTGACGGCCGTCGCCCGCGTGGTGCGCCACGGCGTCATCGTCCTCGCGTGCTGTGAGCGGCTGCGGTGCCTCGTGTGGCTCCTGCTCCGTGGTGTACTCCACGGCGTCATCGTCCTCGCGTGCCGTGAGCGGCTGCGGTGCCTCACGCGGCTCCTCCTCGCGTGCTGTGAGCGGCTGCAGTGCCTCGTGTGGCTCCTGCTCCGTGGTGTACTCCACGCCGTCATCGTCCTCGCGTGCCGTGAGCGGCTGCAGTGCCTCACTCGGCTCCTCCTCGGCGCACTGTGACGGCTCCTCGTCCAGCTCTTCCCACTGACGGCCGTCGCCCGCGTGGTGCGCCACGGCGTCATCGTCCTCGCGTGCCGTGAGCGGCTGCGGTGCCTCACGCGGCTCCTCCTCGCGTGCTGTGAGCGGCTGCAGTGCCTCGTGTGGCTCCTGCTCCGTGGTGTACTCCACGCCGTCATCGTCCTCGCGTGCCGTGAGCGGCTGCAGTGCCTCACTCGGCTCCTCCTCGGCGCACTGTGACGGCCCTCGTCCAGCTCTTCCCACTGCGGCCGTCGCCCGCGTGGTGCGCCACGGCGTCATCGTCCTCGCGTGCCGTGAGCGGCTGCGGTGCCTCACGCGGCTCCTCCTCGCGTGCTGTGAGCGGCTGCAGTGCCTCGTGTGGCTCCTGCTCCGTGGTGTACTCCACGCCGTCATCGTCCTCGCGTGCCGTGAGCGGCTGCGGTGCCTCACGCGGCTCCTCCTCGCGTGCTGTGAGCGGCTGCGTGCCTCGTGGCTCCTCCTCGGCGCACTGTGACGGCTCCTCGTCCAGCTCTTCCCACTGACGGCCGTCGCCCGCGTGGTGCGCCACGGCGTCATCGTCCTCGCGTGCCGTGAGCGGCTGCGGTGCCTCGTGTGGCTCCTGCTCCGTGGTGTACTCCACGGCGTCACCGTCCTCGCGTGCCGTGAGCGGCTGCAGTGCCTCACTCGGCTCCTCCTCGCGCACTGTGACGGCTCCTCGTCCAGCTCTTCCCACTGCGGCCGTCGCCCGCGTGGTGCGCCACGGCGTCATCGTCCTCGCGTGCCGTGAGCGGCTGCGGTGCCTCGTGTGGCTCCTGCTCCGTGGTGTACTCCACGGCGTCACCGTCCTCGCGTGCCGTGAGCGGCTGCAGTGCCTCACTCGGCTCCTCCTCGGCGCACTGTGACGGCTCCTCGTCCAGCTCTTCCCACTGACGGCCGTCGCCCGCGTGGTGCGCCACGGCGTCATCGTCCTCGCGTGCCGTGAGCGGCTGCGGTGCCTCACGCGGCTCCTCCTCGCGTGCTGTGAGCGGCTGCGGTGCCTCGTGTGGCTCCTCCTCGGCGCACTGTGACGGCTCCTCGTCCAGCTCTTCCACTGACGGCCGTCGCCCGCGTGGTGCGCCACGGCGTCATCGTCCTCGCGTGCCGTGAGCGGCTGCGGTGCCTCGTGTGGCTCCTGCTCCGTGGTGTACTCCACGGCGTCACGTCCTCGCGTGCCGTGAGCGGCTGCGTGCCTCACCGGCTCCTCCTCGGCGCCTGTGACGGCTCCTCGTCGCTCTTCCCTGGCGGCCGTCGCCCGCGTGGTGCCCACGGCGTCATCGTCCTCGCGTGCCGTGAGCGGCTGCGGTGCCTCGGTGGCTCCTCCTCGCGCCTGTGACGGCCGTCCAGCGTGCCTCGTGTGGCTCCTGCTCCGTGGTGTACTCCACGGCGTCATCGTCCTCGCGTGCTGTGAGCGGCCGCGGTGCCTCGTGTGGCTCCTGCTCCGTGGTGTACTCCACGGCGTCATCGTCCTCGCGTGCCGTGAGCGGCTGCGGTGCCTCACGCGGCTCCTCCTCGCGTGCCTGTGAGCGGCGCGGTGCCTCGTGTGGCTCCTGCTCCGTGGTGTACTCCACGGCGTCACCGTCCTCGCGTGCCGTGAGCGGCTGCGGTGCCTCGTGTGGCTCCTCCTCCAAGGGGTACTCCACGGCGTTGTCACCTGTGTGAATGATGGGGTTTTCTTTTTTCTGTTGTTTGCGTTGTCCGTCTTGTGTTCGCTGCTGTGCCTTGTAATTATCTGCCGTTGTGTGCTGATTTGTGGCGTAACTGTGTTTTGTTGCTGTCTCTGCTGTGGTGGTTCGCGTATGTCGTTTCACTGTTTCCTCGGATTCCCACGCCGTGATGGGTTGTGTGTTGTTTGCTGTTTGTGGTTCCGGGTGTGTTGTCGCTTCCCTCGCTGTGTCCTGGTTGTGTTGCTGACTTGTTTGTTGATTTGCTGTGGGAAAAACCGCCGCGTGTCCAATTTGCGCGTCGTAGCGCGGCCGGGTTGCGTTTTCTGTTGCTGCCGGCGAGGGGACTGACGTCTTTGTTGACTCGCGTCGATGAAATGCACGAAACGGCCCGATAGGCTGTTTGTGCGGGACTTCTTCCTGTGCGTGGAAAGACAAGGTTGGCGTTTCGTTCGCGGTGGCCACTGACGCCGCTGCCGTAGGTTTCGTTTCTTCCCGGGTGATGCTGTTGCAAGGCGAGCATGCCACCGTGAACATGCTGTGACGTTGCGAGCCGCGACGGTTCGTCACCGACTCGCGCCTCTCGTAAGCGGTGAGTGGCTCCACGAGAGAGAAGGTTGGTGTGGCAACGGCGTTGTCGGGCATGCGACGTTGTGCTGGTGATGGAGGTGTCACTGCACTGTATTTGGTGGAGTACGATGTAGCTTCTTCTGTTGCTACAAGTACCGGTGTTGCAGTGGGTGCAGCGTCTTCAGTGGGATAGGCTTCTTCCGTGTTGTTCGGTTGCACCGCGTTTGGTGCAGTGACCAAGACCCGATCTTTTGTGAGGTATTCGGATTCCTTGTGTGTGCTGTTCGTTACGCTTTTGTATGACAGCTCTTTCGAGTATTGCCTGTCTGCTGCGGCGGAGGGAAAGGGCGGCTGCTCCTCGTGAGATACCAGAGCAGACGGTGCCGTTGCTGGCTCCTCAACAGGGTACTGTTCCACCTCCGCAATTGACTGCCGTGGATTTCTGCCGTCTTCTCTGGCGCGTGGTGCGGTTTTTCGTGGACTGCTTCACCGTTTCGCAGGGAGACGATGGAATGCTGCAGCTGATCATTCTGGCTTTGAAGACCGCTGAGTTGGCACCGTAAGTCTCCTGCGAGCGACGCGGCGCTATGTTGGGAGGTCATTTTTTGATTTTTTCTGCTGAGTATATGTATTGCCTGCTGACAACTTGTATATTTGCTGTACAGCTCCCGAGGAAGGAAGTAGAAGAGAACACGAGAGCTGAACTTACAAGCCCAGTAATAGGATTTACAAAGCACACACACACACACACACGTTTGTTCCAACGGCGTGGAAACGAGGCGACAAGAAACAGTAAAGGGTAAAAATACGTACAGGTTAACGGAGACTAATAGTTACAAAGTTAAACGACGGCGGCGACAGGTTCAAGTGAGGAAGAAGCGTCTGCTGTCTTGTGAACTATATACAGAGCAGAGATAGAAGAAGGCGTGTAATTGGATACTAACGCTTCCTTTTTCTTTTGATTATGGTGCCGGTAGCACAACAAATCGAGTTAGAAGGAGTTGTGGCAGAAGTGAGGACCAGCAAAACGTTTTCACTGTGCCTGTCTTTCCTCGTATGTACTGCCTTGAGGAGGGTGTAAAAGGGAAAAAAAACCGGTGATTTCGTTATAGGGTTTGCTGATGAGCTTGGAAACACGAAGTAGTCAAAGTGGCTCAAGCAAAGCAAAACCCTCTCTGTAAGCAAAACAAAATGCGTGGCATAAATGGTCGAAAAAGAAGAGTTTCGTTCACACACGACCGACGTCAAGAAGGAAAGGAGGGATGCAGGGAAAGAGAGTCGGGGAACCGAAGCAGAAGAGCGATTACAAACACTCAAGAAGGAAAGGTCCAACAAGGTAGTATTCAGCTGTGTAGTTCCCCGTCAGCACTGACGCAGACACTTCTTGTACTGCATACACTTGCGATATTATTGTTACTACTAATACTATTGTGATTATTTTCTAACGCCAAAACCCTGAAAGATGACAATGCATAACGTAGTGCACTTGCGGATGCGCGTAATGACACTGTGGTGTTTGAATTACAGCTGTGACAGACAAAGTGGATGAGAAAGATGCCAACAACAAATATTGCCAAAGACAGGAGAACAACAACAGCAACAACAGGAGCAAAAAAAAAAAGACAAAGAAAGAAGGAAAGAAAGATCTCTCTCTCGACTACTGCGTCACCGTCTCACTGAGAACAACAGCGACAAAAAAGAGAGAGAAGCGCCTTCCACTCACGCGAGTACACAATTAGTTTCCCTGACTGTTCTACCACTTACGCATCACGTAGGTGTTCCAGTACTCCTTCACCATCTGCTTGTAGTTGATCTTGCCCATCTCTAGAAACCCCATCTTGTGCAGGTTCAGCCGAGGCTTCGCCTCGGGGAACTTGCGTTTGGCTCCGTCAGCAGCCAAGAAGCGAAACATTGCAAGGCTGCGTTCGCACGACTGCACGGCGACAGCAATCTGATCTGGGTCGCGTAGCTCCGCCCCTTCGCGGAACTTCTGGCGCAGAATAACCACAAACCGCTCATTCATCTGGGCATGCTCGTTGAGGTCGCACAGCGCGCTCGGCGGGCATAGCACCGCCAGCTTCAACCATTGCCGGTAGGCGCGGCAGACGCGGTTGGGGTGGGGAATGCCCGGCAAGTTGGTACCGGCCTCTTGGATGACGATCTCTGAGACGGGTGCCACAAGGGCTTTACTGCGGACCACACTGCCGCCGAGGGCGAGCAGAGGCAAGCTAGAGCGCAGCATTGTTTGATGTAAAGGAAAACGGTGCCCGTTGGATGTAACAGGAAAAAAGAGGCAAACGGGATCAGGAATAGCGTCGCAAACCGTCTTTCTTTTTCAGGGGTGTTGATCTCAAAAGGTAGAACTTCTTTCCAGAAAACAGAAGAAGTCACAGAGGTAACGGCAATGTTAATCTGTGAAAAGAAAGCTCAGGTAATCCCTCCGGGCTGTCACAAGTGCGACCTCCTCAACACCTTTCAAAGACTAGCCGTGGGAACAGGCTCGAAGAATTGAAAAGAAAAGATTACTGTGAAGAGAATTAAAGTTAGTTACCTTAGTATGCATTCTCAGCACAAACGTAAACAAACGCGGTTTCAGCGCTCAATCCTGAATCGGTGAATCACTGAGATGATGGGTCGGACAATAAGCAGATAAGCAAAGCGCGACAGAAAAGATGAGAAGGGTGAGGTAAGCTTGGAACAGGAAGTGCAAAAGAGACCCGCATAAATACGCATGTACACTCACGTGGGCGCCACGCAGCGATGTGTAATGAGAAGCTCTCTACGCATTTGGCGTTGGCTGGAGAAAGTGAGCAACAACAATGAAGAGAATTACGTTCGAAGGCAAGCAGACACTCGGATCCATCAAGCAGTATTCATCCAAGCACCAAAGTGTGGTTTTGTTTGCTTGCGTGCCTAAGCAAGTCAAGCGAGAGCTTTTTGGTTGTGCCAGCCAGCCTTTCTCCTTCCCCTCCCTCTTTGAGCTTCCCTATGTTTCCTTTTTGGAGGCAATATGGTACATTGTAGAGAAGAATACATCGTAGTGAAAAGAAGAAAAGAGCTTAGCCGCGCAGGCCCCACCACTGTCTGTGAGGGGAAGAAATCACAAAAGTGAAAGTAGCACACTGCGTTACCTCTCTTTCTTTGTACGCCTCTACCTGTGTGTTAGTTCTGAACGGTAGAAGGGAGGTGAGACGACACTCATAATACAAGAGGCTAACTTGCATATATGCATATATAAATATATAAATATATATATATATACGTATATATATGTGTGTGTGCTTGATAACGAATAACAGCCCCACACACGCATGTCGATACGTAGATAACTAGATGCACTGCTGCCGACAGTAGCAGTTTTTTTTTTTTTATGTTATTGCTCTGCATCGAGCAAACTTAAAAGTGAAAAAAAAAAGAAAACGTAAATAAAAATAAATCGAATAAAGAGGCCGTATCTAAAAGATAATCAACCCGGGCAAAAGGTGGGGCAAAAGGGAAAGGGAAGAACGGACTCGGGTACGTCAAAGGAGCTGTTTTGCACAGCACGTCTCTTTCTTTCCATATCTGCGGTACTAACAGGACCATCGCAGCAGCAACAATTGCGTTGGTTCATTAAGCAGGTTCGTCCCTTTCCACTGCTTCCCTCCACCCCACCCCACCCCCACACACAGACAAACACACACACACCTCTCACACCCTGTTTTTCTTGACATTTTCCATAGTTTTAATCTGTCGTACCGAGCAGCGCCACACCGCGCATACGCCAGTACGCGTCATCTTCCGCCACTGGCAGGCGCACGTCGAAGATCCAATTGTTGTCCGTGCGGCTCGGGTACTTGTACACAGGACAGCGATAGTACTCCTGCTTCGTCTTCTTCTCCTTCATGCCACCGGGCTTCGTCGGCTGGGCAGCCGCTTGCTGCGGGGCCTCTTTGTTGAAGGCGGATACCAGCAGCATCGGCAGCTCCCGGTAAAGGTCGCCGGGCAACGGGTCCTTCAGCCGCTTGTTTGCCCGGTCCCACATCGCGCCCTCGAGATAAAGGCCGTAGATCACCACCTCACCCTTCTCAGTGCGCAAGTCGTCTGCCTTCGCCTCCTGTCCCGGGCGGTACTCGGAGCCGCGGACCTCGGTGCGCGTTTCAACCTTGTCCAGCGCCCACGGCACGGCTTCGTTGGCATGGCTGCGCGTGATCTCCTGCCGCACCGAGGTGAGGAAGCCCTGTGGGTTAAAGAACCCGGGCAGCCAATATACCGGCGGTCGTCCGTTCACCGCCCACGAGTGCAGCTGCTCGTAGCGCCGCACCAGCTCCGCGATCCAGAGAGCGATGTTCGATGAGGGCCAGCCCACTGCCACCCACGCCGCCGGCACACGGGCGTCGTAGAGAGAGTCCAGCGCATCTTGCAGCGCCGGCGTCAAGATGATGGTACCCGCCACGGCAAGCTTCAGGTCCTGGCAGGTCTTCCGTACTACGCGGATCGTCACGCTCAGGCGATCGATCTCCTGCCCGGCGAAGATGGAGAGCGGTTGGCGGTCGCCAAGGTGACCCTTGCGATCGACCGACCAGTCCACCGGCAGCAGCTTCAGGTAGCTGTCTGCCATTGCGATTACCTTATCCTCGCGTGTGACGCCGCCCGTTGTTGACGCGCCGCGCGGCTGGACGTCGAGAATGGTTGCGAGCACTTCTTGCGCCTGCCGGGTGCGGTACGTGATGTCCTGGTTCGGGTGCATCTGGAACACCTCCGGCGTGTCCACGTCCGGGTAGGTCTCGCGGATGAAGTCGCGGTGCTTGTTAATGTCGTCGAAGAGTGGGATGCCGTAACCCGGGTAGAACTCTGTCATCTCCTTGCCATCCTTGCATTTATCTGGATTCGTGATGTGGTTATCGTACAAAAACTCTGTTATCGCCTTGAAGAGGGCGCGGTCATTGTTGTCGGTGATGCGGCCGCCGTACTGGATATCGGCGACCATGTAGCAAACGGTGTCGCGGTTCACCGGGTTGCGCAGCTGCTCACCGATCGTCGTCATGTGATTGATCAGGAACTGCACCGAGGCCGTCCAGTCGCCCTGGTTGAACTCATAGGGGACGCTGAAGCCAATCGGACCAAACTTGCGCCGCTCCACCACGACAGAGTGCAGGAAGCACTGCGTGAAGAGCATAGGGCGCCACTCCGGCCGGCGGAACATCTCGAGGTAGTCTTGCGACATCCACGAGTAGGTGCGGATGAGGCCGGCCTTGATGCCCTGCGGCGGCTCGTTTGTCAGCTTGATCGCCATCTGCAGCAGCCCGATCGGCACAGACGGGTGCGGCTCTGAGGTGACCCAAATGCGAGCTTCTTCGTGAATGTCGGTCTTCTTCTCCCCGGGCGGCGCTGCCATCGATTGCACTCGCAGCCGCTCCTCGAGCTGGAGCAGGAAGGGCAGGCCAAGGTGGCAGTTCTGCAGCAGCGCCCAGTCGCCGTTCTGCCAGGCTGACGTGACAATATTCATAGCCGCCTCTTCCTGCCCTTGGCCCATTGAGATGGGGTAGATCTTCTTCTTCAGTTTCTTTGCGCTAGCTTCAATCAGCGTCGTCGGGTCGCTACCCTGCGAAAGCAAGAAGACTATCGGTGTCAGCCCCGTCGTCTCCTCTACCACGTCGGACAGCTCTAGCTGCTGCGCCTCAGCGAAGGTCTTGCCGAGTGCCGTCGCGATGTATTGCGTCGCCGCCAACATGGTACGGTCCTCTCGCAGAGCACGCACAAGCAGCAGCCGCTCAAACGGCTCCATCTTCTCGTTGATGTCGGGCGTCGGCAGCGACTCCATCGAGTCGGACTCGATGTAGGACCGCCACTGCTGCTCGTTGCGCATGATAAGGTCGGGCAGCTGCTTGAAGACGCGCGGGACCTGTTGCGCAATCGCTATGACGTTCGCCCAAGCCTTATCCTTGAGCCAGCTAAACGGCTTAGCGCGGTCGATCTGCACGCCACCGCCGCCCTTCAGCAGCGCCTCAAACGCGACGGGGTCGAGCTTGCCGAGCTTCATCTCAATCTTGCAGGCGAGCAGCAGCACAAAGAGAAGCTTGTGCTTAGAGAAGAGCATGCGGATTACGTACTTGAAGATAGCGAGAGTGAAATGGTCGATGATGCACTGAATGCGCTTCGCCGTCACTGGGTGATGCTCCGATTTAAGGATGGAGTTGTCAAAGATGCCGTTGAACTGGACCAGCGAGGTCTGGTACATGTGGTTTACGAGAGACATCTGCACAACGAGGAAGTACAGCACCGCACCACGGCTGGCCACCGGACGGTACTCCTCACGCGCACCGGCGATGCGCTTCTTCGTCTCCATCGCCGTCGCCAGCTTTTCGGCAATCTCGGCAGAAGCGTCCTTCGTCTCCTGCAGCGTTGTGATCAGCTCGACGTCGTCAATCAGGTTGCCCTGCGACTCGCTCAGCTGCTTCAGCAGGCGGTCTTCGAGGTTCTTGCGGCGCTTCTCGTTGCTGTTGATGTCCTCCGACAGCTTCGCGCTCTCCTCATTTAGCTCTGCCTTCTCGCGGCTAACCACCTGCGACAGCAGTTGCTGCTCCAAACCTTCCATTGTCACAGTAAAGTCGATCACGAGGCATTTTGCAAACAGCTCTGGCGTGAAGCTCGGGTTCGGCAGCTTTGTCGTCATGAAGAGCGAGAAGTTCTCGTTGTAGGTCATGTCCTCGCCGTTGATCTTCATCAGCAGCGTACGCCCGCTGCGCACCACCTGCCGCTCCAGCACTGGGTCCAGCATCGTGTCCACTTCCTCCGGAATGTTCTCGACGATCAGCGGCCGGCCCTGGTCCAGTTGCTCCTGCAGACTGTTCGAGAAGTTGCGGTCGTTGATCTGCACTACCTTGTTCTGCTGCTGCTCCGTGCGCTTGCGCACCCAGTTCAGTGCCTGTCCCTGTGGATCAATCATGAGTGGGTACTTGGAGCTCGTCGTGATCATGATAGCGTTCTGGATAGAGTGGTTATCGGCCGGAAGGCCCTCCAGTTGCCAGTCCGCAATCGTCGTCTCGTCCACGAGGAAGCGCACCACGTTCAGGTCCGGTGTGACCGGGATATTCAGCTGCTTGCATTTCGGATAGAAGCACTCGTATAGCAGCTGGTTGCGGAACTCCGAGTTGAAGGGGCCACAGTACGAGATGAAGGCGCAACTCAGCGCCACATCACCAACGAGGCGATCGATAAGTGTCTTGAACTCGTTGCTCTGTTGCGTCCACCGCTCTCGTTCGCCGGAGAGGGCATCGATGAGGCCGTTAGCGCTGTCCATGCGCTGTTTTGTCTTGTTTGCGTCTTCCTCGAGAGCCTGCTTCTTTGCATTCTCTTCGCTAAGCTGCGTGTTGAAGCCGTCGACCTCGGCCGTCACTCGGGCCAGCTCCTGCTCCTGTTCCTCCTTCTTTTTGTTCGCGGCGCGCAGCTGAATCGTAGCGATGCGCAGTGCCTCCTTCTTCGGGCCGACCACCTTGGCGATGTTGATGTATTTGTACATACTGCTCACCCATGTGCACAGACCAGCGACGTTACCGCATGCCTTACGGGCCGCGTCGGCGGTGAAGCCGTCCATCCACAGGTACGGCAGCAGCAGCTCGCACGTCTCCTCGTTGATGTAGTCTTTCTTCGTCTCTCCGAAGTTCTTCAGCTGGTCGAGCGTGCTGGCGTCGGAGGCAAGCTGGCGTCCTGAGAAGTCCCACGAGTCGGTGATCCACAGTGCTCCTTTGACCTGCTCCACGCCTGGCACGGCGAGTGGGCGGTGAAGCAGGATGGATACAGCGTCGAAAATACGTTTGATCAGCGCCGGCGGATTCGCCAGCTTCTTCAGCGTCACGAAATCAGCCGCCGTGATAGAGTTGAGCGACTCGATGGCTTCGATCAGAGCCGGCTCGGCCGCCTCAAGATCCTTCTTCGCCTCCGCCTCGCCCTTCGCGACGATGGCGGCGTCGTGTGCCACCGCCTCCTTGACCACCTCGACCTCCGCGCGCTTCTTCTGCGCCTCTGCGGTGCGTACCTCAATCTCCTTCACCAGCACGTCTGTCTCCTTGCGCTTGTTATTCAGCAGCACCTCTTTCTCCTGCAGCTGCGTCCGCATAACTCGCACATCCTCCGCTGCCTGCTGCAGCTTCTTCAGGCCGTTGTTGATCTTCTTTGCCTCGTCGTTTAGCTCGTTGAACTTCTTCGTGTAGACAGTCGTGTAGCTCTCGATGAAGCTGAGGTACGACTTGGGCGTGCTGTAAACGCTGCGGCGGTACCGCGCAAGGTATTCCTCGGAGCGCTCAAGCATCAGCGTGTGGATCTCTGCCATCAGCTCCACCAGCGCCTTCTTGTTCTTTTCCTCTGTAGCCATCTCGAAGTTCTGGATGGTGCGGGAAGACACGTCCAGCAACGCCTGCTTCGGCCACGGGAAGAACCAGTTGATGATGCAGGACGAGATTAGTGCAGGGAACTTGCGTGCGCGGGTGCGGAAACGGTCCCCGACCGGCGAGAAGCAGAGTACAAAGTGCAGCCGTTCGCGGACGCGGCCGATGAAGTACTTCCACAGCGACTCCGACATGTCCTCAAACTTTGCGTACGGGTCCTTCTTCATTATGGGGCGCACGTCGTTGATCGCCGAGTCGCGCTGGTCACTCGCAAAGAGGCCGGCAATCTCGCCATTTGACAGGAAGGAGTTGATGTACTCGAGGAAGATCTCCTGCTTGATGTCGTTGTCGGTGAAGAGCATTGTCACAGGCTTCTTCGTCGCCGCGTTTACGTACTGCTCGCGAATCGCGTCGAAGAGCTGGTTAACGCCGAAGCCCTTGGAGATCGTCAGCGTCGCGTAGTCCTGCCCGTTCACGAAGGCGGCAAGACGTGCCAGCGACTGTTTTCCGCTGCCACCGACGCCGACTAGGAGCAGGTTGCCACGCGGCAGCGAGAGGCCGCGCGAGATCCGGCAGACGTTCTTCAATGCAGCCTCGAACAGCACCAAGTTCAACTTTTTGACACGGCCCGTCGGAGTCTCGTTGTGGGCCTGCATAGCCGCCATGAGGCGCTGCAGCACCGCGTCCATCGACGACACCACCTCGTAGATGCGCGGCGCAGGCTCGGCCTGCTCTCCGGTCTCCGGATCAATGATCGGCTCCCGCATGAAGTTCGCCATGTAGACAGGCTCGCGAGCCTGCTCTGCAAGGTCCTTATACGGTGTAGGTGCCAGGTGCTCCGCCATGCAGTTCTGGATGTTCTCGTCAAACCAGCGCTTGTCACTGACGCTATTGAGTTTGTCGCTGAAAACGCGCGCCGACTCGTGCTTCCACACCCGCAGCAGCGTGACCGGGTCGGTGATAATCTCCCACGGCTTGCTTTCTGCCCGCTTGTCGGGCCGGTCTGGGTCAGACTGCATGCCCGCCAGCATAATACCCTGCGTAATACGGGAGAGGTCGCGCAGGTTGAAGAAGTAGTGGAACTTGTCCGGAGTGGGCAGCATGCGCTTGCCGATGGCCTCCCAAAAACTGATGGACATCTTCGTCAGCATCCGTGCCACGTCCTGCACACCCTGCGTGTAGTTCTCGTTGCAGAAGCGGCCCTCGAAGATGGTACCGAAGATCTGCTGGATGTTCGCCTCCTCCGGCAGCGGCATGTTCAACACCGTGAAGTGGCGCTTCAGCCGGTTCGGAATGTCGTTCTTGCCGCCCGACGGGTGCGACATGGCGGCCATGAAGACGAGTCCCTTGAACTCACGGCGCAGGCCTGGCTTACTGAGGTCGTACACCTGGTTCATCTCCACCACCTGCCGCACAATCTCGTTCGTGATCTGGTCACCCCACTCGTTGATCTCGGGCATGTTGATGTCGTCAATGAATACGGTGAGCTGCGTGCAGTTCTTCGGGCCGTAGTTCGAGCCCATCTTCTTTTCAGTCATGTCCTCTAGGGTGTTGTAGAAATTCTGCGGCAATGTCATCGAGGAGAAGTTCACCTTGCGGAAATTGCTCTGGTCGTCGTTCGCCTTCACCTGGCCCAGGAACTGTTCCACGGTGACCGTCTTGGCCGTGCCGCTGACACCAATGAAAAGTGTCGGCCGGCTCTGCAGGAAGTTGCACTTGGCGAGGTAATGGAGGCGCACCGAGTCGGCCGTTGGAATGAAGAGCGACGAAAAGTCAAGGCGGTCGTCACCCGGGTAGCGCCACTCCTCGAGGTAATGCGACCACGGCTCCCAGTCGCCTGTCTTGCAATTGAGGGAGAAGTCAAAGATTTGACCCTCCGCCGGTGCCGGCAGAGCGTTGAACTTGCTGCGCACGAACTGGTCGAACCGCATTCGGTCCTTTAGTTCCAGCGTGCCACCGAACGACCACGACATGCAGAACCAGTAGATCTTCTCTGCCATCTGTTGTGACACGTTCGCGCCGTCACCCAACTCGTCGCCGAGGGCGACGGCGAGGTGGAAGGCATTCTCGACGAGGTGGGCCACCGAAGTCCGCATCACCACGCTGCACTCGCGGCTGTAGAACTCGGCAATTTGGTTTGTAATGCAGTTCTCCGGCACGACTTGCGTGTCGGGATTGCGCGGCAGAAAAATGGCGAGCAGCTTCTCTGCCAGCTGCGGGTTGCAGCGTTTCACCACGTCGCGCGGCAGCATCTGACCGTCCGCGTCCATCTTTGCTCGTAGGCGGGACTCGAGCACTGGCATCCAGCCAAGAATGACATCGGAGATGTAAACAATACCGGCGCGCGACACGGTGGCCGGCGAGGCATTCGCCAAGTTCTCAACCTCGAAGCAGCACTTCATCGTGTCGCTCATCTGAATACGGTCGCCGTTGGCCAACGTGAGCAGCTTGTTGTCGTCCAGTACAGTGTTGAGGTTTTCAATCCAAATGGCATCCACCGGGCCATCGCAAATGATCCAGAAGTTCTTTTTCTTGGCGTTGCGCACTGCCTGGCGCCAGAGAGACGAGAAGACGCCGTCGTGCCAGTCGCCGGCTACGTCAACGCGGCCGAACATCTGCGGCGCCGTAATCGCTTTCGGGTTCATACGCAGCTGCTGGTGCGGCACCGTCGTGCGCGACAGCGTGTCTGTCATGACGTCGTAGCACTGCGTCTTGCCGCACATCGCCGGTCCGACCACCATGATGCCGTGTCGCACCAGCTTTGTCTCGTACAGCTGCAACACTTTGCTAATCCAGGGCGTCCAGTATATGAGGCCCTTCTCCTCCACTACTTTCTTCAGTTCCACCTCGATCTCCGGGTGGGTGCCCTTCACGAACTGCCGGCCTGGGAACATGTCGCGCAGCAGCGAGTCGAAGAGATCGATATCTTCGAAGACGAGCTTCGATAGATTCATGTCACGCAGTGTGCGCATGAAGAGGTCCTCCTCGTCTTTGCCAGGGTTGCGCCGCAGTACCGCACCGGCGGTACGCAGCACCGACAGAATGTTACGCAGACCAAAGTCGTAGTGCCGTTGTTTCGACAGCTGCTCCTCGCACAGCTTGTACAGAATGAAGAACTTCTTGCTCAGCAGCTCGTCCTGGCTATAGCCTTGCGAAGCCAGCTTCACCTTCATAATCGTCTGGCGGTCTGGCACCATCATCGTCACACCGCGGAAGAGAATCTTCAGGTTCTCCGGCAGCTCCTGACGCCCGGCGTAGCCCGGGTTCATCGTGATGAAAAAGCCCACTCCTGGCATCAGGTCCGTCACCTGCCCGTCGATGAAAATGAACTTCTCCTTGTGCTGCTTCAGCGCCTGCAGCACGCAGCTCACCTGCTGGGCCACGACAGAGAGCACGGGGAGGTCGATGCGGTTGAACTCATCGAAGCAGCCCCACGCGTTCGCCTGCGAGAGACCACGAATGATCTTGCCCATCGCGTGGCGGTCCAGCTGATCGGAACAGTTGAAGACGACGCAGAATTTGCCGTAAGTGCGGGCCAGGTCCTTCGTCGTCTCCGTTTTGCCGGTACCAGCCGGTCCAGCTGGGGCACCGCCCATGTACATCGCCAGCGCCTGCGACAGCGTGATGTAGCAGCGATCCGTCAACGGGGTGATGACAAGGCGTTCCTTCACGCCGAGATACTCGTTGCTGTACTCGGTGTCGGAATCGGCGATGGAGATAATTGTGGCGTCCCGCTCCGGGCGGTAGTAGAAACGGGCCTGCTTCAGCCAGTCGAAGTGAGTGATGTCCTTGATGCCGGACTTCTGCAGCTCCATAAACACCTCCTGCTGGTGCACCTGGATCGTGATGAGCGTCTCGATGTTCGTGCGCATGCGCAGCGGCTTCTTCTCCAGTTCCGGAGATGTGGTGATGTTCACAAGGTAGTTCTTCACAGCGTCACACTTGGAGCGGGCGGCGACGGCCTCCTTCCCACGTGCCCGCATTGCGCCACGGTGAATGCATTCCGTCACGTCAGCCGTCCAGAAAAACTGCAGCATCAGCAGCGACACCTGCGCGGGGTAGCGGTCGATGATCGTGCCGAGGTAGGCCGTGTTGTTCAGCAGTGTCGGCAGCTCCGTGACGCTGGCCTTGACGACCTCGCGGACGGTGTCTGTCATACCGGTGCAGAGCCGCGTCAGCCAATCTTCGACGTTGCCGACGCACGGTGTGGGCTCATGCATCGCGAGCACCTGGCCCTCACCAGACATCATCTCCATCACCTGGAAGTACGGCTGCGCCCCAGCCTCCTTCGGCTTCACGCGCTCGAACGTCACAGCGGACATGCCATCGAAGATGGAGGACAGATGCGGTTGAATCGACTGCGGGTCGCTGGCCTGCGAAAGAATCTCGAGCAACACGGTGTCAGACACAAAGTAAAAGCGGGGGAAAAGGTTGCGCTTCTGTTCTAAGTAAAGGGAGAGCTTGCGCTGGCACTCGTCGAGCTGCTCTTTCAGCGTCGGCAGGTTCTGGAGCAACTCGTTCTCATAGCAAAAGCCTATCACGTTTGGTGTTTCGTTCGCCTTGTTCATAATCTTCTGCCACTGTTTGTCAATCATGGCGAAGCGCTTTGCTTCCTGGGGCAGCTGCTTCATAATGTCACCGCCGGCGAAGACGGCTTCGAGGTACTGCCAGGTGAACTGCACCTCCGTCCAAATGGTGATCGTCTCACTCACCTTCACGAGTTTCTGCAGGAAAGTCTGTATCGACTCGCGCATGAAGGCGCAGTAGCGAGAAGACAACATAGAGTTGACGGCGAGGGACGACTCCTCGAGAGCCTCGCGAACCGCACTCGTGTCGTCGCCCTTTAGGATGATCGGGCCGCGGTGCTTGAACTCACTGAAGTGCAGCTCCTGGTCTTTCCACACTGCCTCCTGTGCGCGAAACTTTGCCTCAATCTCGGCTTCGCGTGCCGACGAGGTGGCAATATCGACCACCTCTTCCACGACGGCGAGCAAGTTCGCATCGACGAGGTCCTGCAGTTTGAAGAGGTCCGGGTCGGTGCGCCACTTGTGGCCAGACACCTTCATGATCTCCTGCCAATGCCGCTCTACCACCGCAGGGCTCTTCAGCTCCTGGATGACAGGCTGCAATTCCATGAAGTTGTCGAGAATCGTCTTCAGCTCCACGTAGGCGTCCCAGTCGCGCAGGGACTTGGGTAGCCGCTTGCACTGGCTGACAAAGACACTTACCTCGTCGCAGACGGCGTCGAAGTTGAGGTCGCTCCACAGAATGTCGTTATAGCCGTTCACCTTCTGCAGCACGTTGATGTAGAGCGTGTAAAGCTTGTCAAGCAGCTCCAGCTCCTTTTTAGTCTTTACCAGCTCCGGGTACTTGTGCACCGGCAGGCCAAAGAGCTCCTCGCCGGCCATGTAGGTCATCCACTTGCGGTACTTGTCGTCAAACTGGCGCTGGTAACGCTTCAGCCGCTCCATAGCCTCCTGTGGCGGCAGACCCTCCACCATCGGCCCGTTGGCATCGTAGTCGTTGCGGAACGCGATCACCTCCGCGCCAAACTTCTGCACCTCCTGCGTGAGGCCTTTCTTGAAGCCGTGCTGCATCATGTTTATGTCGTCTGAGCGTTTTTGTGCCGCCTTATGCAGCTTCAGCCACTTGATGCGCAGGTCCTCGACACGGTCCGTCTCTTCCTTTGGGATGATCGACGTGTAGCGCTGCAGCATAGCGTATGACTGTTGCACCGGTGCGAACTGGAACTCGACGACCGACTCACGGTCGCGGATGTCGCGCAGAGTATTCATCAGCACGCGCAGGTCCTCTAACTTGTCTTGGTCTGGGATCGGCATCTCCAGCTGGTGGGCCTCGTCCTCCATCTTGTGCGTAAGGGTGTCGAGTTGACGCTGAGCTTGGGCGTAAAGCTTGTTCACGTAGACGTCCTTCCAATCGCGGATTTGCTGCAGCAGCTCCAGCTGCAGTGGCTTGTTTTGCAGGGCTAGGCTGCCCACATTGAAACACGAAGCAACGGCGGACACCTCCTCCTCCAGTGCCACGTACTCGCCCAGCTTCGTCTCGTAGTCGTCCAAAGTTGGGTGGGTGCGCAGGAAAGCCTCGTACGCCTCGTCCTTGTCCTCCTTCCAGATGGCCTCATACTTGCGGAAATAGCCCAGATACTCCATGACCTGCTTCTTCAGCCCGTGCACGCTGCCCGTGAGCAGCAGTACCACCTTCACCACCTCCTTGTTGCGCGCGATCTCCTCGTAGAAGTTGGGGCCCTCTTCGTTAAAATAATGCCACCGCGTCATGTACTTGCTGCACGACAGCACCGCCGTAGCGCACTGGTTGATCGTCAGCTGCACCTCGTCAAGCGATGGGTTCAAAAACAGGTAAGGTTCTGCGCTCAGTAGCTGCACGTCAACGTCGAAGAGCGGCGCCTCGGAGAAAAGGAAGGCGACACGGTTGTGCGTGCCCACTCGCTTCTTCAGCAAGTTCAGCGAGCGAGTAGTGCAGGTGAGGATAGCCTTAAACATGAGGCGGTGGAAGTGGCCCTTTAAGGTGCGCACTTTCTCCCGTGTTGCAGCGTCCATCGCGAGGCCGCCGCTGTTGCCGTCCACTGCGCCATTCGACGTGGGCACAACCGCCGCCGACGTCCCGCTGACGATGGCGTTGTTGTTGCTGGAGCTCGTGTTCGCCTGATTGTAGCGAACGATGATGGAAACCACGTCGTCCACGGCGCTCTCGACCTCGCGGTTCTTGACGTTCATCACTTCGCATTGCTGGCGAATGTGGCGCTCCTGTAGCTGCACAAACTGGTCCAGCGAGACGTGCTCCTCGAAGAGGTTCACGAGCAGCGTGGACGATACCGCCTTCAAGTTCGACTGGATGCGGTGCACCACCGTCTCGTTCACCTTGCTGACTAGGTGGTCCACCTCGTTGATCCCGTCGCGCACCCGCTCGAGGTACGTGTCGACGTTCATCGATGTCCACGTCAGCGTCGTCTCACCCGGGCGAATTGTGGCGTCCAGCTTTTCAATCGCGGCTTGTAGAAGTGGGCGAGTGATGCCGATGATGGCGCAGCGCGTTGACTCGCCAGGGCGGCCCACGACGCGCTCGTACTCTTTTACGAGGTAAGTCAGCTCGTTGAAGAAGACCTTCAGCTTCTGCTCCTGCATGAGCAGTGATTTGGCGGCCGGCGGGACATCGATGTCGCCCAGCAACATCAGTGAGCGCGTCTCCTTGATGAGCTCGTTGATCTCGCTGTCAAAGTTGACGTAGAGGCGGCCCTCGTGGCGCACCAGCAGCGTCGCGTTCATGCCGGCCTTGCTCGACTCTATTGAGCGTTTCCACGCGTCAAGCCAGATCGCCTCGAACTCGAGCAACGCGATGGAGACCTTGTTGTACGTACGAATCACCTTCTTGCTGTCCTTCGTGTTCGCCATGATTGTGCGGTTCTGCTTGAACTTATCCATCGGTTCCTTGATGTGGCGCAGCAGCTGTCGCGACCAGCTGATCGCGCCGGCCACGGGCGTCATGTTGCGCGCCATCGGCGGGTCTTCTTTGTAGCGTTCGTACGTTTTTTGATCTTTCTCCAGCTCCATGCCGTAGCTATGGAAGATAACTAGGTACTTCGACTCGAGGTCAGCAGCGAAGTTGTCGGACTGCAGAATCTTTTGGTATTTTTTCAGCAGCAGCAACGCGTTGTCGGTCGATGTTATGTTCTCAAACGATGAATTGATCGCCACCTGCATCGACGTCTCCAGCTCCGACAGCCGGCTCTCGAAGATCTTGAACTCCACATCGAACTTGTTGTTGTCATGCACGTCCAGGATGTCGGTCGTCTTCCCGCGCAGGTGGCCGAGGTACTCGTCGAAGCGCGGCAGAAGCCCTGCCATCTGGTCCACGTGGAAGCTCTTCAGCAAGCGGAACTGTTCCACCTTACGAAAGACAGTGATGAGTTTGTCGACGCGCTTCGCGAAGAGGTTGAAGTGGCCGAGGAAACGAAGCTCGTCAAAGTCGAAGAGGCGGCCGCCGCTGCTGCTGGTATTGGCAGCCAAGTATTCCTGTGCCTTGCGGTACTCGTGAACGTAGACCTCGTTCAGCTTCGCGCTCGCCTGCAGGCGGCCGATCAGGTCCTGCAGTGAGGCCGCGTCGAGCGTCATGTCCCAGATACGAGACCGATTGCCAGACGGGTTGATGGCCCGCTTGCAAGCCAGCACGATCTCGTTCGTGATCTTGAAGAAGAGCGCCGTCATGTGCTCCTGGGTGGGGTAGTAGCGCGCGATGGTGTACATCATGCGGATGTTCGCCATCAGAGTAGGGATGATTGTCATGATGCGCTGCAGATTGGAAGTATATAGTACATCGAAGTAGGTGTCCAACGACTGCAGGTATTTCACGTTCTCCTGCGCCTCGGCGAGGGCCTCGGTGAGACCCACATCCATCTCCGTCCACTGCTGCACCACCGGGTTGCGGGCCTCGCGGAGGTACTGCACAGCCTGGGCGGCAGACACGTTTTGCAGCTGCTCATCCAGCAGGCGCAGCTTCGCCAGCCGCGTCTTCCACAGCTCCTTCTCCGTTTTCGGGCCGGAACGTTCATCCTGTAACTCCGCCTCGTAGCTCGGCACCTCGGTGACGGCCCCGTTTACCGTCTGAATCCACGACTCCACGGTCTGGGCGAGGTTCGTGACAACATTATTGTCGCTGATCCCGCTGCGCTTGCTGACACCGCCGCTCTTCAGCTGCTTCCACGTGGCCTCATCCACGGGCGTCAGCGTCGCTGTGTCGTCCTTCAGCTGCTGCAGCTCGTTAACGCGGTCAGCGTACTGCATGAGGCCCACAATGAACTGGTTCTTCTCGTCCGCCGTGTTCTTGCCCCAGTGCCGCATGCGGTTCAGGAGTGGTGTGTACACCTCCGTCAGCAGGTGCTCGTAGCTTGTCAGCACGTTCGCCTGCATAACACCCATCGAGATATCTTGTACAACCTGGGCAATGTCCTTGCTGTTGATCGGCTTGCCAGTGTCGGGCCGCATGACGTAGACAAAGCGCTTTGTAATGTGTTGGATGACGTTTTTCGCGGGGTCCAGCACCTGCAGCACGTCTTCAGCGGCCGCTAAGGCCGCAGCGGCGTTGGAGGGATTGATCTTGTCCGCCGTCTGCTGGTTTGCCACGCCGTTCCCAGCTGCGGTAGCCGTTACCGCCCCCGTTGCGCCGCTAGCCGTGTTGCCGCCGCCAACGGGCTGGTAGGTGAAGAGGAGCGTGTTCGCTCCGGTGCCCTGCAGCATCTCGTGCACAACCATGAAGTTAGCGGTACCGTCGGTGAAGTTGCGATCTAGCTGCCGTGTTAGCTCATCTGCCTTTGCTGCATCACCGCCCGAGAAGAAGTCCTTCACACGGGAAAAGATGTAGTGGTGGCGGAGGTCGGAGCGGACGAGTCGGTTCATTTCGGAGGTGGGAACCGTGCTGCCGTACTCCATGGCACCCGTCCCAGTTGAAACCTGTTTATCTTCCATTTGAGTACACGCACGGGAGAAGAAGCTCTTTGCTCTCTGGTAGTTAGGTGTTTATAAGGCTCACTGGTTTGTAGAAGAGGGAGGGAGAGAACAAAAAAAAAAAACACAAACACACAAGTGCACAGAAACAGACACGCACAGAGAGAGAGGGAGAGAGACAAACTTGTAAAACTCTAAGTCAAACACATAAAATTATTGCAGTTTCCAAGAGGTGGAATGGAAATTTGGTCAAATCGACGAAAGCACAACGCTGGCAGAGCTTGTCTTTTGGATCAATAATTTCACTTTCACGTTTTCTTTTCGTTGATTTCTATTAAACGGAAGGAGCAGATCAAACAGCGGACTTTGTCTTGGGGGCAGAACTGCGCAATCAGCACAAACCACTTTTTTTCTTCTGCCCACCTTTCCCTTCAAAAAACCGTTTAAAATTGCTGTGAAAGTCCAAGTGAGGAAAGAGCGGAAAAGGAGGAAGCACGGTAACGACTATTCCAGAAAGGGGGTTGGGCAGCAATGGCAGTAAGTGCAGACTGTCTTTCAGATTTGAAACCTCTTTCGATGTTGCTGTTTTTCTTCTAATCGTGTGTGTGTGTGCTTGTGTGTATACGTGCTTTTATTGAGCGCTAAATACACAGTTGTTGTTGTTGATTACTTTAGCTGCCCGGTTTTCACGAGACCAGCAGTTTAGTAAAGTGGAAAGAGGGAGAGAGGGTGAAAAGGGTAGAAACAGAAAGGCAAAGCGACGTTGTTTTCATTTTGATTAATTAACGCGATGTGGGCGCTGATAAAACAGCTTGCAACACGTTATAGCGTACGCGAATGCATGATGTGCATGTCGTCATGCTGCACTGCGTAGACGGGCGAATTCAAGAGTTGTACATCAGTTGATCGATGTTGCATTGCTGAAAACGCTGGAAAGAAACGTTTGTGGAGTTTTGTTGTTGTTGTTGTTAAAGCGGAAAGAGGTGGCTCACCTACTCTTTCTTCTTTTGAAAGCAGAGATCATTGCGTTCCCCTTCGTGTGTGTGCTTGTGCGTCCTCCAGCGCACCTCGAGCTGGTGTCAACAACATTCGTGCTTTCATTGCAGCGAAGAATCTAAGCCAAGTTCCTGTAGCATATACGTGTAGTCGCACAGGGCGGAGGTGGGCTTGTTCGGCGGACTGCAACTTACACGGGCGCGAGCACTCTTCTCCGCAGCAGACGCAGGCTCTATCATAAGACCTCGCTGCTCCTGTGCCGCAACACGGTCAAAAGGCAAACGCGCCAGTTCAGTGCACCGATCCAATACCCATTGCGGGGCCTCGCGAGACATGGTGCGGCGAAACAACTCCGCCACGCAGGCACGCCAGACATGCTCGTGTATATACCCGTGATGACCTTCGTCGAAGGCCTCGAGGTAAGCGTGCAAGGCATCCGTGTCGCCACCGCACGCCGACATAAACGCAGCGCGCAGGCGTTGCTTTACCGCGTCGTCGCTTGCTCGCCCCCATTTCTCAATGCGCTCAGTAGCTTGTTGTACAGTAGCCGGATCTTTCGATGTGGTGGCGGTGGCGGTTTCTGTTGAATTCGCGGATGACGGAGTGACAAGCGATTGCGTCGACGGCACCTTTCGTTTCAGATAAAACGGTGAACCGTCAGAAGAGGGAGTCACCGCTACTGTTGCGGCGCCTCCTTTTTCAGTGAGGATTTCCTCTACCACTTCCGCGTACACGTCACCGCGGACAGCTGTGTGACGTCGACAGAGTCGCTCAATCCAGGCCTCCACCTTCTGTCGATCAGTTTCGCTCAGCGACGGACAGGCGCTACGCAGCACCTGCGTCCAGGCTCGACGTGATATGCAGCCGGAGTGGCGAAGGTCGAGTTGCATGCAGCGCAACAGAACATTAGTCGCCGCGCCTTGCACCGCCTCCAGCAGACGCGGTGAGAGACCTGACCTTGTGCACAACCCTGTTTTGCGGCTCTGGGACGCAGGTGTTGAGGTGGGGGTGGACGGCGAGCGACCGATGGACACACTGACTCGCCGTGGGGAGGACACAAAACGAGAGCAAGGTGTAGATAATGAAGAACGGTGTGGCCGCTGCCGCAGCGAGGAGACGGAACTGTGTAATGACCTCGCTGTGTCCGACACCGTAGACAAGGGTGATGCGCGGTCCGTGACACTCCATTTTCCTGTCCTGTCATGCGTCCGTGATCGATTTAGGTTTGTGTGCCACACCGGTTGTTTCCTTCGTCGCAGCGAGACCGCCTTTTGCCTTACCAAAGAGGAGGTCGTCGATGCTGCATTCGCCTGTAGCCGCGCGTGCTGATCGGAAGATGTCGTGGACTGCGCGTATCTCACCCGTTGCTTTTCTTCATACGCGCTTTCCTCATCGGTGTGTGGGGACCCGCGCACTGAGGCCGTCGGCGCGTCCTCCAATACCGAAAATTCCCTGTCTGAGGAAAGCTGTCGAGCCGTAGGTGGAGGATCCTCCTCCTCCATCATTAAAGAACGAGACAAGTAAGCAGCGCCGTCTCGTGTGTCGTGATGGGGTTGGCATTTCCGCTGTCGTTGCTGTTGCTGCAGAGGAACCGGACGGCGTGAGTCTACCAAAGAGGTGGAAGACCGAGTTGGACATGCGTCCTGGTAGGGACGGTAGGAAAGGGAAGAGGCGGGGTGGTGGTGAGACGGCGGAGTTGTGTTGGCGGTGGGCGGTGTCATAGGCGAAACAGTCACGTCAGCGATGCTCGGCTCATTGCTTTCCTCGTCGCTTGCAACAGTTGTGGTCGCTTTGTTGTTGTGGGAGTATTTGAGACGAGCGGCGTGATTGTGCAGATGCGCTTGTGGAGTTTCGTAGGACGCATCCAAGGTAGATGCTGACGTTTTTATTTCCGCACTTCTACGAGACGCAACGTCAGCAGCGGTGCTAATCTTCTTCCTCCTTACGTTGCCTGGAGCACCTTGCCCACTGAACCAAGTTGCGGGGCTCCGTATCCGTTGTATCACAGTCGGCCGAAGGCGAGACACCAAAACACAAAAGTCCACCAGCCCCAGCGCGCGATCTGAACCGCCTGTAATGGTGACTGTGGTGGTATTATCCCCTACAGTCAATGCCGACGAAGCGTCTACGGCTGAGCGACCAAGAGATGCGTTTTCATCATCATTTTTGAAGGAGGGGGTGACGTTGGACAAATTATCCGACGGCAGCTCCAACGAATCCACCACTGCCTCTAGTTCGAGTGGGTGTATGCCAATGCTGTGCTTCGCAAAGACGCTTTCGAGAGTGCTCAGTTGCACCGTACTTATCGGACTCTCCGCCACATCAGCGCCACCACTTGCAGCAGGAAGTAAGTAACGCTGAAACACATCCCGCAGCGAGAGCAACGTTGCTCCCGAGGTAGCCGACGTGGAGGAGAGCACGCTATCGCTTTGACGCGAGTTATTTGATCCACGAGGCATAATATGAGACGAAGACAAAAGGGAGGTGTTTGCTGCACGTTGCGGAGTTGTAGGTGGGTTGGGTGTGTCGTGGGTCATTAAACCACGTTGAGGCTCGATTGATAATGATGAGGATACAGGAGAGCTTGGGCTCAAGGACTGTCCGCTTTTCTTCTCCGCCTGCCGACTTCGTGCATCCTTGGCACTCCCGTCATTCGCGCGACGGCGTCGTCACGGATGTGAGAACGCAAAAAAGCCGACTCCACCGAATGCGCCGCTGACTGCCCCTGTCGACAAAGAAGCTCCTCCGAACCGACAACGGCTCCACGGGAAGCGCCTCCATTACGGGCTTGGTGGTAGGACTGTCCTACCGGTGGTGCCTGGCGCCTTTGTTGGTGATACGAACTGCCTCTATCTTTACTCTGACTTCTACTTTTTGACATGCCCTGCTCCTGTGCGGCCCGCAGCGCAGAGGCAACAAAGCGCGAACTCAACTGGAACGGCGTCCGCGGTGAACTCCCGCTGTGTCCGCGCTGCGCTTCAGTGAAATACACCTGCTGCTGGTCCTGTTGTCGTTGTTCTTGGTGCCGGTGTCGTTGAAGCGCTCCGTTGGAAGCGACAGAGGAGTCACGAGAAGTGGTGGGGACTGCCCCAGCAGCAGAAGCAGCAGCAGCGTTCAACGTCGAGCCGGCGCGGCTGCCTGCGTGCGTGACAGAACAAAGGAGCGGCGAGGTCGCGCCAATCGGACGGTAACTGCCGTTACTGCTTAGACTTCTTTGTTCGCCGTTATGTAGAGAGTCGTTCCGGCTACCCAGAGCAAAGGGCGATGTGCTACTACGTCTATCCACGGTCTGGGCGAAGGATGCCGTCGGTACTGTAGTAGGTGGACCACATGGCGGCGGGGGCGGCACCGGAGGTGGAGAAAACCCGTCTACGAAATCTGCAGGGCCTGTAAACGACGCGCCGTGCTGGCGCGATGCAGTGTTTTCCTCCTCCACGGACTCCGTCAGCTGTCGCAGCAAGGCTGCATAGCACACCATGCGTTGTGCTCGGGAAGGGACGGAGAACTGATCAATCAAGGCGTCTACCTGCTCCTGTGAGCCACCACTCTTCAGGATGAGGTAGGCAAACTCGCTGTAGGAGAGCAGCCCAGTCTTGGCAGGATCGGCGCTGTAAAAGAGCTTCTCGAGTTGCTGGATTGCACCGAGATTGTAGTGGAGTCAGGCGCCTCCATTACGCTAGTGAAATTCGCTGTGAGTGTAAACGGGGATATAAATCTAAAAGTGCAAATCTACAAATCTGCTTTGGCCGTTTTCTTTTTTTTCTTAGGAGCAGAGATTCTATGTGTGTGTGTGTGTGTGTGTATGTGTGTATGCTCCTCCTTCCAGAATCAGAAGTAATCTATGGCTCGTTGTGTTACACTGATTTCAAGGTCCAAGTTGCTTTGCGAAGTCACCACGTGCTTTCAGAAACTACCCTTTTCCTTTTTTTCATTCAAAGAGGCCAAGAGGAAAGAAAGAAGAACCCCACCCTACTTTTCCCCTCCTTTGCCAGTGCCACCTAGCTCTACACGGAGACTTACGTCAATCAAAGGCAACACTTGGCCTTTAAGCACAGGCCTACCACAAAAGAGGCGTAATGAGTTCGTAAATGTAGGGAGAGAATGAGGTGTTCAGAAAATGAGTGAGAATTACCAGCATAAGGAAGCTGCAACACTGAAACCGCAGTTGTTTCGTCAGTTATCCATGCTGCTGACATCGAAGAAGGCGTGCGGCTAAACTAGCATGTAGGAAACATGGTGTAATGGCGTGCACTACACGCAGTTGAAACGTGAAGACCTGCTTTAGACCCTTTTGTGCTGGCACGGTGCAGCTGCTCTTTCTGGAGGCACGTGCTATGAGCTTCAGATGCTGTCACAGCACCTCTTTTTCTTTTATTTTTTTGTTTGTTTCGTTCTAAGAAAACAGCTGAGAAGGGGAAGTAAAGGGAATATAAAAGAACGCTTCACATCAGCGCTCTCTGCTGCTGTCAACAGTAACACACAATACCAAACAAGCATACCAACGACACACATACACACACAGATATATATATATATATAGAGAGAGAGAGAGAGAGATAGATATGGAGTTACGCACAACAAAGCAATAATCTATGGAAAAAATGTGTGTGTGTGTGTGTGTGTTTAAGAAACAAGAAATCAGCAGCGGTCTTTTATTCCTGTTCTTTCTCTTAGAAGTTGCGGATGTAGTCGGAACTCTCACATGCTTTGTACTCGGCTACTAAGCTCTCCACCACGTCACGCGCATCGTTAAATTCGTCCAAGCTGTCCTTTGTGGGGCCGTACTTTCGGTACTGATCCAAAAAGACGCCGCGGCCGAAGAGCATATCAAACTGCTTCAACGTTCGGTGAAACAACGTGTGAATACTGGTGTGGTTTGCCATGACTAGCCCGCTCACGCGATGCCGAGTATCGACGTACGGGGACTTCTTCGACAAAATTACTTGAATAGAGGCGGGCCCCCACGGAATAAACGTCGGCGAGCGCTCGCGAATACGCTCGAGCGAGCGGTGCACCTGTGCGGGGTCGACGTCGCCCTGAATCAAATTTAATAGGGAAATGTAACATCCACTCTTCATTGAGGTCGATACCATCATGTTCTTCGGCATAAGCAGGCGGCGCATTACGTCATGCACAGAGGTCTTGCGAACGGCGGACTGAATGTTTGACGTGTCGAGCGTCGTCGGGGTGTAGCCGGTACACACAAAGTGGCAACGCGGGGTGGGGATGAGGGAGGCGAGCATGCTCATAAGATCGTTGTTCATGTAGCCAGGGTAGCGTAGCGTCGCTGTCGAGGCCGCCATTACAGTGCTGACGAGTCCGTTCATCTGCTCTACCGTCGGTGAGGCGATGTGCAGATTGTCAGTGACGATGCGGTTAAGGGCGGTGTTGTCGAGCACCACGACGCAGTCCGCGTGCAGCGTCAGCCGCTTCATCGCGAGGAGGCTGTTGTACGGCTGCACAATAACATCACTTTCCCCACCTCGTGACTGGTTCGGGAACACACTGTAGGTCTGGATCAACTTTTTGGGAAATTTGTCATTCAAGTTCTCGAGCAGGTAGCTACCCATGCCACTACCCGTCCCACCGGCAATGGAGTGCGTGAGCACAAAGCCTTCCAGGCTGTCGCTGTTTTCAGCCTCGCGCTCAATCATATCGAAGAGGGTCTCCTGCACCTGGTCGCCTAGCTCGTAGCCGTGCGACCAGTTGTTGCCTGCACCACCGCCCTCCTTGTGGATAAAGATATTTTCCGTGTTGAAGAGCTTCTGCATGGAACCGCGCTGCACTGCATTGATGACGCGCGGCTCCAGGTCCACAAGCAGCGCACGCGGCACGTAGTGGTCGTCGTCGGCTTGGTAAAAGAAGACATCTTTACGATCTTCCCCGCCGACGGCGTACGGCTCCACCACACCGTCCAAACGTATGCCGTGCTCAAGGCACAGCTGTCGCCAGAACTCACTCCCAACTTGGTTGCCGCACTGACCGGCCTGAATGGTGATGATCTCACGCGGCATCTGCTGGGTGAAGAGACGGACAAAGGCCGTGTAAGTTTTTTGCCCGTCAATACTTTTGTCTATCAATGTTCGTGTTTTTTCTTTTATGCGTTGGTGAGCGGTGTGTGTGTATGTGCATGTAGATAGAAGCCTCTTTACTTCTTCCTCGTGTGTCTAATGATCACAGTTTTTCTTTTAAAGCCAGCCGGACTCTTAGCTGTCGTGCAGAGACGCCGTCTGTACCGACAAACGCAAAAGGTGGCCAGTAAGCTGTACGATCCGGGTCTGTATGGCCTCAAGCAACAACTAAACCAGATAAGATCAATCGAGAGATAATGGTAGAGAAGTGGTGTATTGCGACACTTACCGTTCGTGCAAATGCAGTTTTGAATTACCTCAGCAGCGTTGAGAGTGTCGCTCGAAAGGAAAAAAGCAATCAAACAAGGCGAACGATACTAGCCCTAACTGGGTAACAAGAAAAGATCGGCTTGGCTTTTACGGCAACATACACGTTACTGCTAGCAGGTCTACAAGAGAATAGAAAAGAAGTTTACTACATACAGTTCCATCAGGGCAGCCGCCTTGCATGTAGACGTCGCATGTTTCTCTCCTTTCCTTTCCCGTGTGCCTCGCGTTACTCGTATCGGCAAACACAAGCGGTTTGCCATACTTCGCTTTCGCCTCCTCCAGCTCCGCCGTGTACTGTTCCTGCAAAGTGTACAGCTTCACCAAATCCCCGTCTTGTTTGAATTCGTCCAGCAGTCGCCGTGCCTCCTGTCGGTCTGCACGCACCAACCGTTGCGTTTCCGTCACCACGGCAAGCTGCTCCAGCAAACCGGCGATGTCGATCACGGCACTCTCACCGCGGTGCCGCTCTTCCTGACTGAGACGACGATACGCGGGTCCGGTGGAGTTGATGTAACACTGGTGCTGCTCTGCAAGAGCTTGCTGTCGAAAGCGTTGGGCCAAAGCAGCAGAAGCAGCAGAAGACGGGTGAGTTCCAAAGGGAAGTGGCCACCTGTAAAATACGGCATCGGAAACGTGCGTGGCCGCAGAGGCAGCTGCAGCAGCTGCTTGCTCGCACTCCTGCGATAACTCACAGAGGGAGGCGTTCTCCAGAAGCCATTGAATGGAAGAGTTGTTTGAAACACAAAAGTCACTCCTTTCCACTTCCGCATGAACACGTAACAGCCAAGAGGTTAGTGGCGGTAATGGTGTTGCAGCTGCAGCTGCTGGTGCTTCGGCGCTGTTGGCTACAGCTGTCGTTTTTTTCTCAAGGACACGCGACGCTACGAGCAGCAGCTGGAGCTGCAAGGCACGCGTGCACAGGCGGAAAGAGTCGTCGTGCAACATAAAGGTGCAACGGAGAGCGTTTCTGTATAACTCTATCAGCGCCTCACGAGCCTCGCCAAGAGATTTGGCATTGTTTTGTCCTGCTATCGTTGTTGTTAGAGAGAGGTCATCAATGCCTCCGCTAACGGTTGTTGCTGAGTCAAAGGGGCCACATAACAAACCCACAGGTGTGCTCCACACTGCCATGACACAACGCAGCTCTTCCATGCGATCATCCAGCTCGCCCAACTGCCCCGCCGAGGAAAGAGAGGGAAAGACGTAGCGTGAGCCTTCGGTATTCGGTGTGCATCCCATCCACGCCACGAGACGCAGGACGTACACGCAGGGAAGAACGCCCGCTTGCCACGCGGCGCTGACGGAAGAGAAGGACGCGTACGAGGCATTGGTCGGGTATTGACGGTGATTCGACAGCAGTCTCAGCAGAACGCGAAAACAGCGCTGCACGTCGGCGGGTCCTGATGAAACACTGCTGCGGAACACAGACGAATGTAAACAATCAACAAGTAGAAGAGAAGAATCGGTGCTCGCCGCCCCTTCTGCTGCTGCGCTACTACCACCGCGAACCTCAAACTTACTCATAGGGAGCAAGGCAAAAATGTTGGATCTGTGTCCCGCACTAGGTCCGTTCAGCAGCCTCTGTGGGATTAAAATGTCAAAAGGAGATCAGGGAGGCGTAAACAGAGGTAAAGAACGTTGTTGCGGATTTAGTCGATTGACGAAATTAAGTTCATCAGTATTGCGTAAACCGTGCAGCACCAGACGCACAGAGGCCAGCCGTTAATGTTCATCAGTTATCAAATCCGCTAAGTTGTGTTTACATGTTACATGGGAACGAATGCGCGTTACCTTTCATTCTTTTGTTTGATTTTTTTCGGGGTTGGTTTCCTGGTGCTGACGCAACGGTTTCCATGAGATGACCAAACGGATTCCGAAGATGCCACATAACCCTCGATTTAACCGCCGAATTGAAAGTTATGGCACCTATGATGGTGTGTTGCCCATTTAGGCCGCTATTCGAACGGGTGCTGACGCTTCCACTGAATGCGCATCTCTTTTGCGCGCGACACCAGAAACGAGTATGGGTCACGGCACACGTTGCGCAACTTCCCGCTGCTCATCACGTAGCGAGCGTAGCTCTTCTGCTCCTCCGCCGTCATGGCCTCCACAGGCGCCATTGGGTCCTCTGGGACGTCGGCGTCCACCTGCAGAACGGGCAGCGACGGCACTTCGGAAAAGAGAAGCGGGGGGACGCCGCCTCCCACGGCCGGCGTCACTACGGCAGCAGCATCAGTAGTCGTAGCACCTGAGACTAGAGGTGCCGCTACACCCACAGAAGGATTAGTGTTTGTCGTGTTGTCACCGGCTGCCGTTGTTGAGCTCACCGGAGCAGTGCCTGAATTACCCACGGAAGTAGTAGTGTGCGGCGTACCTATCGCAGTAGCTGCCGACATAAGTGCCGATCCGGTAACACCAGCAGGTGTGACGTTGCCCTGTGCGCGACGGCCACTGCTGCTGCGGCGCCGCTTCTCGCGGTAAAACTGCCACGGTGTCCACTGAAAGCCGGAAGCCACGAATGCCTCTTTTTCCGGTGCGCCGACGCCGTCAACGCTGGCTTGCGGTGTGACGGAAAACAAGGCTAGGGTGTTGGACGCCATACCGTGTGATGTCGGTGAAAACGACGATGATGAGGCTGGCGTGAGGGAGGCGACGGCGAACGGCCGTGGCGGACCTGTGAGCGCCGGTGCCGCCTCGACCCACTCCGACTCTGGCGGTTGGTACTCCACGTCGGCTTCAGTTTCGTCGTCGTTGTCGCTGATGTCGTCTACTCCTCCTCCCACCGCGTTTCTCCCGCTGCGCACCTTGCTGCCACCGGGCGCCGCAACGGCAAAGGTCGGCAGCGACAATACGGACTCAGATGTTGTTGTTGACTTGCGCATGCCTCTGTTAAAGGAGTGCCGCTGACGTTTGCGTTGGATGCTGTTCTGTGTCCGCTGCACCGCGATGTCATCCTCATAGCGGCACCACGCCGCATACACATACGCCTTGTCTTCACACAGCGCGTGGAGCAAAGGCAGCAACGGCTCTGGGTTACACTGCGGCAGTGACAGTGGTGACGTCTGCGGACCCGCCCCACGAGGTGCGGAAAAACCATCGCTGTTGCTGTTGTTGTTTGCATGTGTGTGTGTTGCTCCGCGCCCACGCTGCGGAGGTGGGCGGGGAAGATGCTCAGTAGGGTGTGTCGTAGCTGTCGCTCTTGTGCCTGTATGGCGGCGTGGGTTGCCGCCTCAAGTATTTCGTCGTGTTTGGCACGCGTAGAAGCCGCGAAGTTGGCCGGTGTGCTTGATTGCTTGGTCGATGACGCGAGGGAGGACGAGAAGTCGTGGAGGGGGGTGGGCGACGCCGTGGTAGGCTGCGATGGCTCTGCTGAGACCTCCTGGTCGTCGTCACTGCTGTTGTTGACACTATTGCCATTACTCCTCACATATTTATTGACTCCGTTTCCCTTTTCTTTGGCTTCTCCAGGTTGCCCTTGTTGACGCCGCTGGGTTTGTTTCACCCTTGGCTGCTGCTGCTGATGCTGTTGCGACTTGGAACGGCGCGTTGACACGCCAACGGCTGTGGGCAACGTTCGGTCGTGCTTCCCAGTAGATTTCTTCTTGTGAGGCTCTGTCTCCTCCTCTTCCATTTCCGCTTTCTCCTCGTCTTCTTTATCTGCAACAGAGGGTGTCGGCGGCATCGACGCGGAGTCATCCTGCGGTTCAGACTTCGCGCGGAAGCGAAGCGAAGGCGACGACACAGGGCCCCGCTTTCTGCCTTTTGGCGTGGAGGCAGCTTGCAGGTCTGCGGAAGGGATTAAGGGCTGCTGGTCAACCTGCGTGGTGCGTGTCTTCTCAGCTTCTGTCTGTTTCTTTTCCTCAAGTATTCCCTCTGCCGCCACTGCAATGACCTTCGTAGCCGCGTTGGTGGTGATGGTGTTGTCGTTCTCTTCGTTTGACAACTCCGCCTCGTGTGCGGCAAGAACTTCATCTCTTTTGCTCGCCACTGTCGAACTCGGACTGATCTGTGTATCGCCGTTGCTTTCTGCAGGTGGCACATTGTCGCGGCTTGTCGCCATGTTTGCCTCCACGTATCGGACGAAAAACAACAACAGGGAATTGAGAAATCAGCAACGGTGTATTCTATAATGCGTAGTACTGCGAAGAAGCGCAGCACACCCATGAAAAGAGAAACGCAGAAAGGGAGAACAGACACGACTTGATGGTGTCGTTTGGAACAAAATACAATAAAGCAATAATGTGGACGCACAAAGGGTTCGGCACACACCCTGCAGATACCACAGGTAGTTGCTAGAACATTCAGCACGCAAATCTGCTGGTAACGATAAATGCATTTGCAGCAAGACGTGGCATTGCGATAATGACGAGCTCCCAAATTTCAAAAAGCCGCCACGAGCAGACTTTTACTCCTTCATTTTGACTTCAATGTACATCAGGGGAGCACTTGAAAAACGCCCAGCACAAAAGGAAGTAGCTGGGAAAAGAACTAAACGTGTTTTACAGCAGAAATAGGGAAAACGCAGGTGCGAAGCCTTTAACCCAAAGACCCGCGATCTCTGTGTGTTGCCACTGTGAACACAAAGCATGTTGCCCCCATTTACGCAGCGGCCACGCGCGACGCCTCGGCCAGGTTCGCGTTCAAAACTGCGTTTACCGCGCGGAGCCGCTGTCGCTGCGGGAGGGTCTGGGCCACCTCGCAGTACTCCTCCGCATTGCGCTGCGTGAATGGGTAAACATATGTGGCGCCGTCGCCACTGCTGCCGTCGCCGTTCCACGATACCGTCAGCTGCAGGAACAGCCGTACCATGTGCACGTGCCCGCACAGCGCGGCGAGATCAATCGCGGCCAGACCGTGCTGCTCTTTCTGGAACGGGTCGGCACCGCAGGTGCGCAGGAGAAAGTGGACAACGTCCGTGTCTCCACGTACGGCAGCCAGCATCAGCGGAGTGCGGCCGGTTTGTGCGTGGACTGAATTCACCAGCCGCTGCGCCCCGGGGCGCCAACTGAGTTCGTGCGGTCCCGCCTTGTCCTTTTGTTCCAGCGGTGACGTCGTGGGCCGGTGCGGTGGAAATGGATGGTCGGTGGGTGTTGAAGACGCCTCCGCGAGGGAGGTAGAGGACAACGGGGTTTGGAAGAGAACCAGATGAATCATGGGAATGTCTGCACTCCACACGGCGCGGTGTAAGATTGTAAAGCCGTAACGGTCGAGCTGGAAGATTGACGCACCGCGGCTAAGAAGCACCGCGGCGGTGGGCAGGCGGCCCAACGAGACGGCCCACATGACGAGCGACAGGCGGTACTGGGGGTCGGTGTAGTTTACATTGGCAGATGTGACATTGTCCATGACGGATGACAGGTCGCCCTGAGTGACGGCCTGTAGCAGGTCGTTGATCCGAAGCCATGGTGTGAGCATTTTTGAATCGTTGTTGTCGACGCTGTTTTTTGTTGTAAAAAGAAAGAGAAAGCGCTAACGAGGAATACACCGGTGATGTAGATTTGGCGAGACTCACACCTATAACGCCCCCACACAGTGCTCTTCTGTTTTTTTTCCAGCGGTTTCGAAAGAAAGAAATCGGGGACAAAAAGGGAGCGTAGGTAACAAAGGTTTGGGGTGTAGAGGAAGTGCAGCACGCCGTCACGCAGCTGTAATAATAAACCCGTGTTTCATCTGAAGAGGTGGTTTCCTACACCCGCCACAGCTTACGTGTGTCGTGGCGCTTCCATTGACTTTACAGCAACTCCGGGGAAGTAACGCACACCTACTGACGGTCCCTTCCGTATTTCTTTTTATTCTATTTCTTTGAAGATAGCACCTATGACGCCCCCCTTTTGTCAATGTAGGTGCACCCCTACCGGTGATGACGGCTGCCTTTCTAACCCACCGTGCTGTCTTCCCCTTTTTGTGGGGCAACGCGAGATTTTAAGAAAGCGTCACCGAAGAGTAAAACACGTGTGCATCGCACGGGGAAATAAAACAAACTACGAGAGCATTCCTTGTCCCGTGACAGCGGAAACTGAGCGACGCCAAAACGGGATATTCATTCAGGTGTCTCTCTTATTCAATCATGAGTAGTTAAACGCGCCACTTGAGAGAGGAGGCGCGTCACGACGAAGGTGACAAACTTTTGCCACATAACAGAATAGAAACATTATGAAGTGAAGAGTAGTGAGTGTGGACAACAACAACAACAAAAAAAAAAAACTTCGCACAAACGCCAAGTCCGCTGCCCCAACCGGATTTCTACAAACGCAACAAAGGAACTCAAAACTGCAGCATAAAGGCGATGAAAAGGAAAGAAGGGGATTATCGCACTGAAGTCTCGATTCAGGTGGTATCTAAAGAGGTAATGTCGTGAAGCACAACGTCTTTTTATGTATTGAATTTTTTCTGTTTTTTTTTTTTGCGATAATGGCAATCTATGGAAAACGAAAAGGCGCGAATACGGACAACGACAAACTTGGGGAGCGTTGCTGCGCCAAGCCGTCAAAACCACTAAGAAGAAGAAAAGAGGAGGGCAAGAAAAGACCGTCTATCTATGAATGTGCGTTCGCTTCGCCATCACGCACCCCTTTGGCTTGCAAAACGCGTGCCAAAGAGTGCACTAGCGATAAAGGAAAGGCAGATAGAAAAGCAAAAGTCATTACGCATGTCGCATCGTTCCAGAGTAAGAGACAAAGTTTGCTATTGAGCCGTTTCAACGTGAAAGCTCAGCAGCGCCACTGTGGTGCTTTCGTCACTACCATCTGCGCGTTGCTTCTCACGCACGCTGGCCTCGCTCTCCGCCACGGAATCACCGCGGGGCTGCACCGACCGCGCCTCCGTATTTACTTCCACGGACGCCCTCGCCCCAAAGAGGGTCCGCTCGGGCGTAAAGTGGGTGAGCGACTGACTCTTTTCCGGCTCCTTCGCAGCCGCTGTGGGCGAGTCCATAGGCGACTGAACAACGCGACCCTGTGCGCCCTTTTGGAACAAAGGGGAGAGTGAGGTACCAGTGTTGCGCATCTGTACCACGTCATGCTTTGCGTCCCCAACAGCGTACTGCACCTTGTGCAATACTGGCTCCTGGCGGTGTTGCTGCTGCTGCTGTTCCCCAAGACGACGCTCGCTCGGCGACGTCGAGAGGCGCGCGACAAAACGAGGCACCGTCTGCGGGGTGGCCGCACCAGTTCTGAGGCCTCCGCCACCGCCGCCGCTGCGTCGCTGGTTCTCACGCATCAGCTCTGCCGAAGGCGTGTGCACCTCCAGCCCGCGCTCCAAGGAAGAGCCTGGCGGCAACGGCGGAGGACACAGTGTCAACGCATTGAGGGAGCCAGACAGGTGACTTGTTGCAGGAGCTTCGAAAACCCCGAGAGTGGTGCTCGTGGCAGGTACTGCCAGCATCGTCGTTGACATTCCGGTTTGCGTATTTACCGCATTGGGGTCAACGTACATGTGCTGCGGTGTATCCCACGGAGCACCAGTGACGCCAACACCGCTATGACCTCCTCCGGGCACACTGACAAAGGTGGTGGTCCGTGCGTCGTACCATGGCATCGGCGCGTAGACGACGCCCACACCGCCTCCAGCCGACGGCTGCAGCTGTGGACACGTAAAGAAACCGGCGTTCGCCGCGCACGGGACGACGCCAGTCGAGGGCGAGGAGGCAAACTTGTGGCTTGGTAAGGGTGGAGGTAGAGGAGCAACAGGAGTAGATGTAGCAGCGCGAACTCCCGGAAACGGGGGCGGAGGTAGGAAGACCGACGCCAGCGGCGGAGAAAGACTAGACCCGGCCACCACCGTTACATTACCTGGGGCACCCGATTCGTCAAGGACGCTGCCGAGGCTGGTGTGGATGGACGAAAACGGTGCCAGCTGACTCGCCGAGGCGCCAGCTGTGTCAAAGGACACACAACCCATGGTACCGCAACGATGACGCATTGGTGCAGAGACCGCCACAGATGCAGCACCAGAAATGACTTTTGCTTCTACTGGCGCAACGGCAGGTGGACTGAGGCTGCCATTGCCGTGATTCGAATAAGACAACTGCTGTTGATGATGTTGTTGCTGTAGTCTTCCCGTTCCCGTCATCTCTTTTGGGAGTCGTGCGTCGCTTGGTGAGAAGAGTTGCGGGCGGCGCGGACTCGGCGAGAGGACGTCGCTGCGGCACAGCTGCGATGCGGTCGGCTGAGTCTGAAAGTTAGCCGCGGGTGTTGGAACAGGACTGGGCGGCCGCAGCGGTGTCTTGTCCCCTCCAGTCGCAGTCGCCGTTACCGCTGCACCGTCAACAGAAACCTCTGGATGCAGCTGCAACTGCGACTGTTGCTGTTGTTGCAGCGATGAAAGGCGTTGCTGCAGCTCCTGCTGCGCTTGTTGCCGCTGCAGCACTGCCAACGACGGTGCAATATGAATCTTGATTCCTGCCTCTAGCGGACTAATGTCAGTACCCTTTGTCAGCGACGACGCGCTTTGCGGCACGACGCTACGCACCGACTCGTAGCAGGTGTTGCTGCGCAGGATGCAGCGCAAGTCTTCCTCAACGGGTATCTTCGTCGGCACCGCAGAGGCATGTTCCACGGCACGAAGGGCCTCGAGGGAAATGTGCTTCCGCAGCTCCCGCGGCGCACCTTGATACACCTCACTGACCCACTGCGCCCGCTGCTTTTCCAACACGACAGCGCGCCTGGCCGGGTCGTCCTCGCCGTCGATGAAGACGTAGTCGAACATGTGCAACGCGCGGCGCCACTTCCGCAGCTGGATGTCCCAGATGCGCTTGCTGCCCTTCACGATTGTCGGCGGCGAAAGCGGGAGCAGGCCGCCGCTCTTCAACAGCGGGTCGTGCCGGATCAGCCGCTCCATGTTCACGTAACCGTCAGTGGCGTAGCCAAAGTGAATTTGTTTATCGCGCTGGCAGCGGCGGCGGTCCTCGTCTGGCGAGTTGCCAGACGGCGACGACTTGCGAGCGCGGCTGCCTTCATTGGGTAAGGTGGCGCTGACGGATGCAGTGGAGTGCTGCCACCAGCTGGCCACGAGGCCAGCAACAGCAACAGGAGTAATACCGCATTCTGGGTAGTTGTGGCCACCATTGTTGCTGTTGTTGCGTGAGCTAAAGGCGCCTCCGATCTGACGATTATCCCTGTCTCTGTGACTACGAAAGTTCTCGGGTGGTCCGTACTGCTGGCGCTGTTGCTGTTGCTGCCGTTGATGCCGCCGTTGCTTCGGAAGAGACTGTCGCACAGCGCGCGGGGGCGGTGATATGTGGGTGCGACCCGCGGTGTCGCTTCGCAGAACGGCCCTATTCGAAGGGGAAAAGGGCGAGGAAGAAGTATTAGTGTTGTTGGGCGCGGTGGTAATTGGGAAGTGCGGCGTTGGGGAGCGTGCGTGTTGACCCTCGTGCAGAATACCAAGCTGACCGTTTGTCTGCGCATGCCACGACGTCGACTGTGCGGCAGCGCTGTGTGCCGTGCGCTCCGGGGTGCTAAAGCTGCGATCCATTTATGCACGTACGGGTACCGCTCTGGTTGTGTGACTACAAAGTATCCGTACAGAAGAAAAAACAGAGGGGAAGAACGTAGATCGCAAACCGTCAACAACCAAAGAGAAAAGACAAAAGGGGTAAAAAAGAAAAAAATGGAGTTACTTTTCCAAGTAAGGAACCCTTCAGCGGAGAGGGAAGGAGGAATTGAGGGCAGCGGTCTGTGTGCGTTAAACGAGAGAAAAACAGAAAATCTATATATGTATATGTATCGATGTAGGCAAGCCCACGTCTGAACAACGGAGCTTCTGTGAGCGGAAGAAAGAAGGAAAATGAGTGGAGCCCAACAATACGGTGGTAAAGGCTAGGAATCCGTTTAGGTGTCCTTCCCCCTACGGTGTGCCTTTATTTTAAATGTCTGAACCAGCCTGCAAGGGTTGATAGGGTGAGAAAATCAAATCAGCAATAGAAGAAGAGAAGAAGTTGCAAAGTAAAGAGAAAAGGAAATCGATTAAAGGTGAGGCAAACGTTTAGAATTGCTGAAAGACCGAAAGGAGCCGCTTTTTCAAAAACCACCCTATCTTGAAAACTCACAACCACTCGTGTGTTGACAAGACATTAGACTTGCTACACGTCTGTTGACGTAAACGCGCCAGAGACACCTTTTTTTTCTTCTTCAGTACAGGATGCAATTGCACATGTAGCGGCAGCGGCCCCAACATGGCACACACGCAATTCACTGGGGAGCGAGAAACTCCGCCTTTCGACTTGTCAGAAAACAGCGTTATCCTCTTCGTTTGTTTTCACTTTTATCTTGACGTTTTCTTTTCACCTTTGCAAGTTTATACCTTCGAGTGAATCACCGGCCCAAGACTACACTTAAAAGCAAAGAGTGCGGCATAGAAAACCCTTATCGCAGGTAGAACCTGCCTGAAGCCTTATATATATATATATATATATACACAAACGTGTATATGCACACACACACACACATATATATATATACATACGTTTATGTCTAACGTGCACACACCATTCCTCGTTTTTATTAATAACCGGACCTTGGACTCGTTAAGATAAACCGCTATTTTTCCTTGTTCTTTTCTTTTTTGCTGACAGTGATGCAGCACTGCTTCTCTCCCTGTGCGCATCAACCCGGTCGATTCGTACAGAATCGAGACGACATATATGTTTAAATCAAAAAAAAAAAAACTTAAATAAAAAGAGGGAGATGAGTATCAAGTCAGGCAACCAGAGGAAAAAAAAAAGAAAAACAACAACACTAACAACAGGGACAAAGCTAAAAGATGTAGAAGGCAACAGTCGGCAAACGAGAGAATTTTGTGAGTGAAGGGAAAAGGTGCAGAGAGGATCGACGGTACCGCAAACGTGGAGGTTCTGAAAAGCAAAAAAAAGTCAAGACCTCTTTTTAGTTTTTCCCTTTAATTTCTTTATTCCGCCACCACAGTCCTTTAAAAAGCTCTTGTACCGCAACTCCACTATTTTTCGCCACTTTCCCTCGCTCCTTCGGTGTTGCCCTCCTCATCTCCAGCGATACGCACGATTTCCTTGGGCCCAGCTTCGCATCTCTTTATAACTTCATTTTTCTCTTCCAGACCTCCGAGACGGAGGGGGGGGGAACGCCGGTAGTGATAAAAGCGGCTTGAGGACACTACTTTCTTCTTACACCTGTCCGCAAGCTGACACGCGCACCGGCTTGGCGGTGGCACCGGTGCGGCTGCCAACGGCCTCCATCGCCTTCACGACGTTGTAGCCCTCCAGCACCTGGCCGAAGACGACGTGCTTGCCATCCAGCCAGCTCGTCGGCGCCGTGCAGAGGAAGAACTGTGAGCCGTTCGTGTTGGGGCCGGCGTTGGCCATCGACAGCGTGCCCGGGCCGAAGTGCTTGCCGGCCTTACCAGCGAAGGACTCATCCGCGAACTTGCTGCCGTAGATGGACTTGCCGCCCGTGCCGTTGCCGTTCGTGAAGTCGCCGCCCTGGCACATGAACTCCGGGATCACGCGGTGGAACGGGGAGCCAGCGTAGCCGAAGCCTTTCTCGCCCGTGCAGAGCGCACGGAAGTTCTCGGCGGTTTTCGGGACGGTGTCGGCAAAGAGCTCCATCGTGACGCGGCCGGCGGGCTTGCCACCGATCTCGATGTCCATCCAGACCTTTGGGTTGGTCGGAACGGTCGGGTAGTAGGGCTTGTAAGATGCCATGGCTGGAGACGGAGAGGTGGTGGAGAATAAAAAGGAAGGGTAGAATAACAGGGAGATCTTAATGACTCTTTGTATGAAAGCGTTGATATCCTGCGGGGAGCGGGGAGGGACGCGTTGATCAAGGGTAGGGGGGGGGGGAAGGGAGAACGGGGAAAAGGTGTTGGGAAAAAAAGGGGAGAACGAGACGAGTTCATGAAGCAGCATTACGTTCAAGTGGGGTTGAATACTCGACTAAAATGGGCATGGGACTAGGTGTGTGGACAACCGTAAGACAGTATAAAGAAACAGAATTAATACCCATACAGGGGAGTCAGACGGTTAGCTTGCAGAGCTTTGAAGGCAGAAGGAAATACAAATACGCGGATGAACGGCAGAAATCTCTCTCAACTCCAACGTAAAGTGTATCAGTTGCCTCATTTCCTTTTTGTTCGTTTCTTTCCAGAGCAACTTTGATGTTTCGTTCGGCTTGTAAGAAATAATGTCTCGGAGAAGAAAAGTGATGAGTAAGAAAACGTGCAGCCAAGAGAAGGCCGCAAATCGCGAGAAATAACCAACGTCAGGACCAAAAGAAATTTGGGAGCGCGAAAGCACTTGAACGCCCTTGTTGCCTGCGCTCTCCTCTTCACGACACGGCATTCCGCTTCTTCCAACGATGGCGGCCAGATGACAGTCGACTTCACACAAAGACTATCACCTAAAGAGAGAGAGGGATATAAAAAAAAAAAAGGAATCGGACGACACACGTTACGCAAATACACACAATTATTGGTTTTTCTTCGCCTCCGCCGCTGCGGCGGGAAGTAGCGAGGCCCCCTGTAGTGCCGCCGTAACGCGCTCGTGGCGGCGCTCCTCCTTCGACTTCTCCGTCCGCCGGTTACGCTCCGCTGCAGCCAGCACCGTGGTAGAATTAGACGCCTGTGACGCGGAGGAAGCAGAGGACAACTGCGAGAGGGCTGACGCCGTCAAACCCGGGTTGGCCGCCCGTGCAACCCCCTGAGGGCTCATGTCGAAAGTGTTCACACCCCACAGCGACAGCACAAGGCCCACCGCACTCATCCACAGCAGGCTGGTCCGGCGCACGGCGGCGAAGGTCGGGGTCGGGGCAAGCGGGACGCCGTCAGGGTGGTACCGCTGCGCTTCCGGGTGCACCCCCTCTGGCGTCTCTGGCCCGTTGACGACGGCAGCCAAGACGTCCACGAGCGTTTCTAAGACCGTCCAGCCAAGATCCGAGTACGTAAGTGCCTCTCCGGTGTGCATTCCGATATCACCGCTATTGCCGCTGCACGTGCCTTCGTCGGGGTGTTGCAGCCGGCCAATCGGGGTCTTGTCCACCACGGCCTCTGCCCCTGCACTGCCGGACGCAATGGTTCGATCTACATCCTGCGCGGTCAACTTGTATGGTGCAGTAGTATCCGGCTTCCGAAGTGGCACGTCCCCGGGAGCCGGCAGTGAGTTGTAGTGTTCCATCCTTGCCTGCAGCAGCAGGCAGCCGTAGAAGAGGATGTACAACATCGAGCTGGCGAGCAGCGCGGCGCAGGCGACGCCCATTATGATGTTGCGTTGGCGACCACACAACAGCAAGACAAAGGTGACCGCGTGGAGGAAGAAGTAGAGGAGGACAAGTAGGTACTCGGCGCCACCGGACTCGGTGAAGGCCAGACCTTCCAAGTCGCCCTCGCCGTTTTGGCGGGCGAGCAGCTCCTCACGCACAGTAATGTAATCTTTGTGGACGCCCCAGTTGCTGAAGAGGTACGCAGCGGAGATTGCAACGACGACGGCCGTGTACACCAGCAGGCAGCGCCGGCACAATGTCGCGTCGTTCACCCGCATACGGAGCAGTGAGGGGAGACTAACAAAAGGAAGTCGAACACAAGAAATGCAGGATACCCCCCTTCCCTGTTTTACAAAAAAAAAAAAGAAAAGGAAGCAAAAAGAACACGACTGAAGGAGGTGGCAATGAAAACAGTGACGATTTATTGCACACGGCGTAACGGTGGAGGGAGAACGAGCAATCGTAAACACCCGTGGAGAGAGCCAAATACTCGGAAGGACGAAAGGATAGAGTGAGGTGGAAACAAGACGAAGCACTTATGTTGTGAGAAAACGCCGTACTGCAAGACAGTCGTCGACAGCACGTTTTTCTCTCTTAAAGCATCATCGTGTTACAAAGTACCTAGGATACCGAAGAACTTTTCGCGCCGTAAGTTTGTCGTGTTTCTTGTTTCAGCGTGGAAGACGATCTGAAGTTTGCCGTGCGGTGCCTTAATGCGCAGCCAGCATCACTGACAGTTTCTGCACCTCACCTCAATTACCACCTTATTCGGCTCTTTAAAATTGTGAGGTATTGGTAAACAACAACAACTGCAACACATCCTCTTCCAAGCAAAAGGCGCAGCACAGCGACAGAGAAAAAACAAAACGGCTGCAAAACATCTGTAAAAGGAAACCCTATGAGATCTGGGCTTGCGGCTTGTTATCCGGCGTGTCTTCCGTGCCCTTGATCTGCTTGAACTCTATTGACACCGGCGCATCCAGCTCCACCACCGCCACCTTATAGTCCGGCATCGACTTGATTTGACCCACCTCATTTTTAAAGCGCCTGCCCCGCGCATTGCGCACTCCAATGCGCACCACATTGTCAATGTTGTATATATTCTTCAGGTAGTTCACCAACTCCTGCTTCGACATGTCCTGCGGAATGTGGAAAACCGGGTGAGTTGTCTCGTTGTTCAGCACGCTGTCCAGAACGAGACGCACCTCCATGTTGGGAAAGTAGCGGTCGAAGAAGAACGGAAAATACTCTAGCGAGCGACGCAGCCCGGTTGGCGGCGGGCGCTGGTGCGGCCAGCCCCACTCTTCGGCTTTGCGGTTCACCAAACCGATTTTGCCAGCGATCGGGTTCCATAGACGCGTGCGGCCGTAGTAGTTGTTCACGGCAGGTTCGGGGAACGGCCGCGGGTCAGGGCTGGAGGTGTGGTCGTACTCCCACGTGTTCCACCCCTTGTGCAGACGGCCCATGCGGAAACGCCACAGATTGATACCCTGGTTTACCAGCGGCTTGTAGAAGCGACCGCGCTTTGCCGTGACGAGGGAGGACGTGGCGCCGCCGCACTGATCTGAGGATATTGCCGCCCCCGTTGCAGCACCAGCGGCAGAGACGGGGCCGCTGTGGTGGGGCAGTCCGACGGCGGCACCGCCAACGATGGCGCCGCGTGCGCTGATACGTTTCATGTTGTGTACAGACCTAGCTGGGTGATCGGCAATACATATGTGCCATGGGACAAAAGGGTTGGTGAATGTACGCCACGTGCGTTTGAAGTGCAGAGGGGAGGGAAATGTAGGGCGAGAAAGTGACTGCATAAATGAAGTGGAGATGTGGGGGAGAGAGCTATCGCAAACCCAGAAATGAAAATTTGTCGTGTTCGCTTGGCAGAACCAATTTGTGCAGGGCAAGAGAAGGACACCGTAGTCGTAGGCGTGAAGCCACCCAGGTAAACCGACTACTAATTCTATTCTTGTTGTTGTTGTTCTTGCGCCTCTCCGACAAACGTTTGGTTCATTGCTCACTTTTCTTTCGGCTTTTGTTCAGCCAGAAATGTGTTGCACTGCGTAAAGTCTCGCAGAGAGGCAAAAACCGCGTGGCTAAAAAAAAAAAAGATCGCCGCATCTCCACGTCGGGTGGTTGTCCCTTCGTCATCAGAGAGCATCTGCATTGATCAATCGTGAAAGAGCCTCACGGGTGGCCTGTTGCTTCGCACGCGTGGCCTCCTGCGTGTCGCGTAACTGCTGCCGGGTGGCGTCCAGCTCCATCTGTTGACGCATCAGCTGTTCCTTCGTTTCTGCATGGGCATTCGTCAGGAACGTATTCGACTTCTGCAGCCGTATTAGCTGCTCCCGCGCCGTCGTCAAGGCGTGCACGAGCGCTTTCTTCTCCAATTCGTGCTGCTGTGCCTGTGCGGTACGCGCCGCGAGCAGTTCGGAGAGCTCGCGCAGCTTCCGCTCTTGCTCCGGCAGCTGCGCCGTCTGCTCCTGAACTGCCATGCTGCACCGGCGTCGCTCCCCTTCGAGCTCGCTTTTCAACTCCGCGGCGCTTCGTTGAGCCGCTTCGAGTTGAGTGCGGTAGGACACGTTCAGCTCTGTCGCGCGGGTGTGCTGTGCAGTAAGGGTGTCGACCTCCGCCTCGAGCTCAGCAATGCGTTGCCGTTTCTCGTGCAGCTTCGCTCGTGCTTCCCCTTCCAGTGCATCGAGAGCGCCGTCCTTTCGTTCCATATCAGCGCGTAGTGTGTGCAACGTGCGCAACAAATTTTCTTTTTCCTGCGCCGCCACAAGCTCGAGCGTCTTTTTAGCTTCTGTTGCATTCGCCTGATCGGCCTCGAGGGAGGCCACCCGGCGCAGCAGCCGGGTGTTCTCACTGGCGAGCGACTGCTGCGTGTCGGTGGCAACCTGCAGTGCCGCCTCCATCTTTCGAAGCTGCTCCTCTGTTCGTGCGCAAACACCAAGCCAGTAAGTGGACACCGCAGAATCGCTCGAATTGAACACAGATGTAGAGGGCGCATGCACAGCTGGCGGCTTTATAGCATCGACAACGACGAGTGCGGTGCAAGTTGGCAGTTGCGGTGTTAACGTCGGTGTTGGTGTCGGTGTGGGTTTGGAGGCAGAAACACTGTCTGGATAGTCTGGATCTCTCTCTGCATCCGTCGACAATGCGCTCAATTTAGTGTTCTGTACGATTGCGCCTTCAAGTTGCCGTTGCTGCAGCTGTTGCTGCTCATGTAGTTGCTCCACTTCGCGTGCTGCGTGCTGCAGTGCTGCCTCATACTCCTTCGCCTGTGCAGCATACGTCGCCTTCTGTCTCTCCATGTCATTCGTTAAGCTTTGTAATTCGTGCCAAGCTGCTTGCAATGCCTTCACCTCAACCTGGGACTTGAACTGAAAAAAAGCGCGTACACCCTCAACACGCGCCTCCGCGGCTGCCGCTTGGAGTGCCCGCCGAGCGTCTGCTTCCGCCAGCACTAGTTGGGCCTGTGTGAGTGTGTGCTGCCGCTGTATCACCGCACGGCACCGCAAACCATCCATCTCCCCCTCCATAGCAGCGACCATGCGTTGCACCGTCTCCAACTGAGTCGCTTTGACGGTGCAAGTCTGCTGAAGCTGCGCCACGTCTTCCTGTAGGTGTGCCACCTGTGCCTCCCACCTTCCGCTTTCCTCTGCCTTCACGGCTGCACAGTGCTGCTCGCACGCCTCCAACCGACGCGACCACTCCAGTCGTACAGAGTCCACCGCCCGGTTTAGCTGTGCGTGCTGCTTCCGTTGTAGGATAGACGCCTCCTCGCTCCGGCGGGCCAGCTCGTCCTTCAGAGCGGCCACCTGACTCCGCAGCTGCTGCTGTTGCTGCTGTGCCTCACGCTGAGCCGCCACGTACTGGCTGCGTGTGAGGTCGAGGTGGTGGCGCAGGTCAGCGACGGTGGTGGAGCGCAGGTCCAGTTGTTCCTGCAGCTGCTCCAGACGTACCTGCATTTCCCGTTGCACGTCAGCGACTGCCGCTGTTATATCGTCCCTCGTAAACGAGTTGTCTTCCGTGTTTTTGGCACGAGTCGTAATAAGGTCAGTGCAGATACCTCGTGAGATCCGCTTTGGTTTCAACTGAAGTGTTACACGCGAGGTCGAGGAGACAACCGGATACGGAGACGGTGTACCTCGTGGTGCACGAGAATCACGGGGAGCTGGCGCGTATGCTGCATCTCGCTGGGCTTCGGAGACATCACCATTATCACGCTTTTCAGTTGACGGCTTAGACGCTCCATTACGTTTTCCGGCTGCAAGGTCGTTTTCTGGGCTAGAAACATCGCTTTCGCTCCCACTCATGTCTACGGAAAGGGCGTCACCGCCACAGTCATTAGTTGGAACGCTGTCCCAGCGCCGTGCAAGGTCTCCTCTGCTCGGAGGGGACGATGTGCGGTCACTTGCATCGGTAATACCGGAGGGAGATAACCCTGGTGCACTCTGTCTGCTTGACCGCTTCGCAGCGCCAGCAGCAGTACCAGCATCTTGGGATACGCTGCCGAGCCTCGCTCTATTATCTGGCGCGTCACGCGGAGTTGGCGTACCCTGCGATAAGCCTCGATGTCCCTCTTCTACTGGCACCGATGCCCTCGTGGCGGGGACCCAAGTTTGCGTTGAAGACGGCCGCCTCACAGCATCGCTCGTTGCGCTTTTCTCCCTCTGTGGACCTTCGCCATCGTAATTCAGTTGACGTGCGTGCGAGGACGCATCCGCCGCATTTATTATTCCCTGTTGTTGTGAGTGATGTTCTGGCGGTAGGACAATAGATGGAGATGCTGTGGCGCTGCTGTCGTGCGACAACAGCGATGTCGCAGTGGAGGCGGAGCGGCGGCGGCGAAGCGGGGCACGGCGCGGAGTCGGTGCGCTGAGGCGCCGCCTTGACAGGTGAACAGAAGGAATTTTCGGAGGTACGTTGAGGGAAAAGCTGCTGCTGCCGCTGCCAGTATTTTTTGTCGATCTACTGTTGACGGTTTTTACACGTTCACAAGTAACCTCCTGATGCTCTTCACTGGCAGTCGTGTGTAAGCGTTTCTGTGAGTTACTGCGAGTACGACGGCGTTGACTTCGCGTGTGAAGGTGGTCCGAGTGATTGTGCTTGCGACGGTACTGGCGGCGCTCTGAAGACCTTCTGCACCTGCGGTGCTGTGTGGTATGTGAAGTAGCGCGGGATGACGACGCGTGTGACGATGATGTTGGAGTCGATGAGCTGGGCAGACAAGGCAGGGGCTGTGACAGCAAACGGGCAAACTCCGCGCTGGTGTCCGACAAATTCACCTCTTTTGTCCTCTCCTCCTGGTTACTTGCAAAGGTGCCGCATTTTGTCGAGGTTGCTTCATTTTGTAATTCGTCCTGCTTACTATCCTGAATCTGCGGTACATCGTCAGGGTATGACAGCGTGAGCATCTCTAGCGGATCAACACCGTACGAGGTCCCGTTTACCACCAGCAGGTGGGGAAAGAAGGACAGTAGCTTCTGCACGTACGGTGGCGGCGCGGCCACCACAGCGGAGGCACCGTCGCTGCACACGGGAACTGCGCTGTCAGCGTTGTTCACACAGAGGGGGTTCTCCTGCACCTGCCAATACGAGCTGGTGGTGCCTTCCAACGCTGACAACTCGTTGAGCAGAGGGAATGGTGCGGCGACGGTGGCGGTGGCGGTGTTGGGTGCGGCCTTCGGCGATGGAGACGCAAGCCGGAGCTCTTGCAAATGGGCGCGATGTGGATTTAAAGAGCGCATCACCTCTTCTACAGCGTTGATGCGGTTAGCACAGAGATCCACATAGGACAGCGGTGCAGAGGCGGGGACGGATGACAGTCCGGCAATGTCATGGAGATTATTGTAACCGAGCGATAACCACTGAAGTGAGTTGAGGCCTCTAAACGCATTTGCCTCAAGTTGGGTGAGAACATTACTGGAGAGGTTTAAACGTTCTAAGCGATCCAGGCCAGCCCAGCAACCCAATGGCAGCTCTTGCAGCTCGTTCGCGCTAAGATCCAATTCTACCAGGTGCCGCAGCGTTTGCAGGCAGCCGGCTTCTAACGACTTAATTGCGTTCATGTGTACACTGAGGAAGCGCAGCGATAACATCTCCGGTAAATGCTGAATGTGACGGAGAGAAAGCAACCCGCGGCCGCACAAAAAGAGCGAGCGTGTCTGACGCAACTCTCGCAATTCTTCGTTTGTCGGTGTCGCATGCCGCTGTGGCGATGCAGCAGTGGACCACGACGAAGCGACTCGGCTGCCCGGTCGCAGTGCACACCCGCGACTTCCGCTGTTACTCACGTCATGCTGCACGGAGCTGATGGGAGCTTCTCGCTTCTCGGATATACCCTCGTGTTGATCCCTGCGACTCTCCTCGCGGATTATGGTGGTCACCGAGGTGGTTGTCAGCGGTCCGTACACGAAGCTCTGCCGTGGCGGTGTTGGTGTAGATGATGTTAAAGCTGTTGGTGCAAGTGTGGAGGACGCTGTTACTGCTGCGGTTGAGGTACCATTAGCAGATCTGCGGAGAGGAGATTTGAGAGGAGAGGGGCTCTTTGTTCCGTCTTGGAAGTTGCGGTTCCTACGCAGACGCAAAAGCGACGACCTCGTGGCGGACGGTCGCGGCGGTTGCATGGCCTATACCGTTTCTAGTTGACCTGATCAGAAATGATGCAATTGCTGAGCGCACACGGAATAAAGCAAGCACCGCTGAGGCGTTAAAAGAAATTCGGCGGACACCACCACAACTAAACACTGTCAGTGTGCTACACGCGGTCAAGGAAAAATACAAGAATACAAATGTATGGGTTGAAGCGCTATTGAAGAAGACGTGCTACGGTTATGATTCTTTATTGATCGGGTGTGTGTGTATCTATTGCGTGTGTTGACTCTATAAAAAGCAGGTAGACAGCTTACATCGTTCAACGGCTGATATTGTAATTCTAAGTTTCCAAAAGCGAATAGACGAAGATCGTTAGCTGTGTGTGCCTTCTTCGCAGAAACTGTGAAAAGCCAGGCGAAAGCTGAAAACTAGCGCAGGGGGCGCGCGCACTGCAGACGTGATGCAGAAAGAGAGAAAAAAAAACGCGTGAAACAGGAGGTTTAATAAATCAAAACGAAGGCAGCAAGTGGTTACACTGAAAACACCACCATTTAAAAGAACTGAGTGGTCGCAGTTCTTCTTGCACCCTACACAAACATGGGGAAAATGCACTGGAACTTGACAACTCCAACATCTTACTTCAGCCACCAGAACGCGTTTTGTGGATGACCACTAGTTTACGCTTCTCCGCGACAAGGCACCGACCTTTCGTTAGAGATTCACGTTTGCTGAATCGATAGCACTCCAGTCACCGCTCCAGAGACGGGAAAAGAAACCCCCCTGTGAATGGCATCAGCCAACGCACCTTACACACCACAACCTAAACAAACAAAGAGCATCGCTCCTAAATTTATTTTCCTGCCTTCTTTTCACCCCACCATAGAGCGCTTCCGGCCACGTGCCCGCACCGCCTCCAGTCGCTTCAGCGTCTCTGCCCCTTTCCTCGGATCTGCCGCGCTGCGATAACCCTCCAGGATCGTGTCACTCGCGTACGCCGACAAGTACGGATGGGTGGAAGTGATGGCGCGCTCCAGCACATAGAGGTCCACCGCCCGCTCCTCGGCGCTGTACTTGTCCGAGATGAGACCAAAGTCCAGGACAACGATGTCCTGTGCGGTGGGCAGCGCAGACGCAGCTGGGGACGACGACGACAACGAAGTGGACGTTGTGTTTGCGAAAGGCGGGCCAGCACTCACCTTTACTTTGTGTTTACCTGCAGTTTCCGATGAAGACGCCACCTCACCCAACATTGGTGTTATTGCTGGTTGTGCTTGCTGCTGCTTCTGCTCTTCGAAGGTGGAGATAAAGTTCGAGGTAGTGAGGTCGCCGTGGACGATATTCGCGTTGTGCAGCATCGCCACCACAACACCCATGCTGCGCAGCAACGCGGCTGTCATCGGCGACGGCGTAGTTTCAGATGAGGCGGCCAGTTTTGCGTCTGCTATCACCTGTGCGTGTTCTTGGTCCAGCGCTTCTTTTAGAGTCGGACCTTCCTCGTATGTCATGACGATGAAAGTATTGATGTAGTCCGCACCAAGCAGCCGAGGGGCACGAATGCCTTTCTTTAAGCACCGCTGCAGCGCGCGGGCCTCGTGCCGAGTCCGCTGCGACCTCAGCCGCTCGTCAAGTGCTTCGTTGCGGTAGCGCTTCACAAAGCGGTGCTTGTACACGGCTGGCTTTCCATAGAAGACGCACTTGTGCACCCGCGACTCCGCGCCCTGAAAGAGAAGGTCGCCAACTTCGATAGAGTAGACACTCTTCTCCCACGCATCGGGCTCTTTTTGTGGATGCTGCTGCTGCGCGTCACCGTCTGCAGAGGGCATCGTGCTGGGAAACAAGTGAAGTGCGACACTGTAGCAAGAGTAATAAATTAACGTGTGGAGCCTCTCTGTTTTATACAAGGGAAGACTGCCGATACACGCAATTGAAAGACGTGAAAGAAGTTAAAGGAGTACCCTCAAGAAGAGAATGTGTGAGAAGAGCGCGGCCAAATGGTCTCTTTTCTTTTTCTTTTTTCCTTTTTTGGCCTCACACCTGTCATACGACGAATGACTTGTACCCACGTCAACCGCGTTGGAGATAAACTCCTAGTCCGCCCATACACGCTTTGGAAATGAGTGGGCGACAGCCTTGCTGCCACAGGTTTCTTAGCACGCATGATAGTTTTCACGCGCTGCTCTTGTTTAGCGTACGTGACTCACATACAGTCAATGAGAAGCAAGAGCCAACAAGAAAACACACAAAACACAAAATAAGGGAGACGAAAAGGAAAAGAGTGGTCCACGTTCCAGTTGAGGTTGTCGAAAGCAGAGGGGGGCAATTGTGGACGTTTATTTTATTTGTGGTTTGTTTTCATGGAAAACAGCGATGCGTTCGTTTACTCCACACCCGGCAGCTCGCCAGCTAGCGACATCGCTCAGCAGACGGAAATCAAAAAGGCGGCACACTGGTTTGGAGCTAAAAGGGAAAAAAAAGCAAACGGAACTACACAGTTGAGGGACTGGAAAACCGGCAAGTCACATAGCAAGAGACCAGCGCCATGCGACAAGCTAAAACTCAGCTGAAAACACCTGCCTTGCGCTCTGATGCCCAGATGTTGTCTCGTTGTGAGATCCACGCACACCCTACGGATCCCCTCCCTTTTCTCACAGGTACTGTCACTCGGCGCAGACTATCTACGCAGCAGTGGACAGTGAGAGGTCAACGTAAGAGAAAAACTATCGCAACGGTGGGTGGGAACCGAAACCAAAACAAAAGAAAGAAAGTCCCGAAAGCAAGGACGAAGCACAAGGAGCAGACGTGACGACAGCTTTGACGACGAGGAAAGTTAATAATCATAACTAGCATAGCGGTGCAGATGTGTGTGTGTGTGTGTGTGTGTGTGCTAACAGCTGAGTGGGAAAAAAAAGACAGTAGTATTTCGCAAGTTCACCTCTCCCCATTTTGTCGTGTCCTACGTGTTCGGCTTCAGCATTCGGTCCGTGAAGCGGGTCAGGAAGATGGAACACAGCGGGCATGCGACGAGAATGCCCAGTACGGCGGTGTTTTTCATTTTGCGGCCAAGCTCAATATGCTCCCGCGCCACCGCCTTCGCCTCGGCAGTCGTCGCCGCTGCCAGCTCGGCTGTCGCGTAGGTCTGCGCGAGCGATCCCAGCGAGCCTTGAACTGACCCTTTTCCAATCCAACCCAACCCACAGAACAAAATTTCTGGCCACGAAAGCCCCAATTGCGTGATGAGCGGCGATAGCATCGCGAAGAGGCAGCGCGTGCCAATGCCGATGAAGACCAGCCCAAAAGCCTGTCCAATGAAAGTGCGCGAGAAGAGCTCATGCACGTTGATGGCAGCGCCGGAGAGTCCAAAGAGGGAGGGCATTGCGATGTAGTCCCAGACCGTCGTCAGAGTCTGCGCCATGTCAGCCTTGACGCGTAAATGATCCGCCGTGCCGCCGCGGACGCACAGGTAGTTAAAGGTGCCCGCAATCGTCACGACACCGATGGCAGACCCGCCGAGCACCGAGAAGCGCTTGCCAATCGCGATGCCTGCGAAGGCGACGATGACCATGAAGAAAATGGAAATGTAGCGCACGTGGACAGAATGGCGCAGGGTGAGCATACGGTCGCTGCGCACGGAAGGTAGCCGCTCGCCTTCCATGAAGAGGATGTAAAACGTAGCTACAAAGACGAGGGCGCCTAGGATGACACCACCAACGAGGCCGACCAACACCTGAACGGGCGCCAGCACAATGAGCAACGCGGTGCTCATCTTGTGAAACTCCAGCGACAGCAAAAATTCCACGCCCCAGACACAAACGGCGGTGTCGACGGCGATGGAGCAGAGCATCATCATGGGTGGCCCGTCCCGCACACCGTAGCCGCGACGCTGAAAAGAGATGATGACGGGCACCAACACGCTAGGAGCGATAGAAGAGAGCAGGAAACCCTCCGCAAAGGCCCAACGGTAGTTCGGGTACTTGTAAATGTACTTGCAGCAGACGCCATGCACCACCATCTCCATCGACATGGGCAAAAGGCTGAACACGATGTAGTGCTTGAACTTCTGTTTAAAACGGATCACATTCAGCGAGAGGCCAGCGCGAATGAGGCCGATCGTCAGGCCGAACATGCTGATGAACTGCCGCATGTCCATCGTGATGCCTTTTGTCAGCCGGCCGGGGTAGGGGACATTGTTCCACAGAAGACCCGCCCAAATTACACCAACGATGGAAGGAATCGTCAGCACACGGGCAACCAGGGTACCGGCAATACCAGCGAAGACGATTGTGTCCAGCGTGTCGAAATACAGCCCGCCTGGGTAGAACCAGTTCTTCGGCACCAGGCAAAACATAATGACCCAAAACACAAAAAGACAGAAGGCGCGGAAGAGAAAAGAAAAGAGAAAGATGCGTACACGGCGCTGGAAGACGGTGACGAAGAAACAACCACGTCGTGTGTCGAACTCTACGGCGAACCAGCGGTGCACCTTCGTCTCCGTCATGTCGTCCCAGTCATCTGCAGTGTAAGACGCGTTCTGTTCATAGGGCTGCATGTGGGCAACGTAAAACGCCTCGAGTATTTCCATCCGCCGCTGTTCCGACGGCAGTGCGTTGAAGGTGTCGATGATCAGTTCCTCTTTGCTGATGTCAGCTTCGGAGATCGGCTCGGCGTGGAAGGCACCGGTGCAGAGGTAGGTGCGGTTGATCTTGTTTGTGGGGTCCGTCGGCATTTCCTCTTCGGCCGACAGCGGCGCCGGGGGCGGAGGCTGCGTCGGCGGCTGCTTGCATTGTCCATCACCTGCCGTCGCAGCTGCCGACTTGTGCGGCGTGTACGGTTGTGTCTGCGCTGTGTTTGACGACGGTGACGTCAGTTCGGCATTCCACGACGGCTGATGTCCACCACTAAGAGCCGCAGCCGCCCCAGTCGTGTTCGCACCTGCCGTTGCCACTAGTAATCCTTCGTCCTCCTTTGCTCTTCCTTGCCCCAGTGCTACGCGTGCTGTGACGCTCCGACCCAGCAACGGCGCCGGCACCTCCTCGCCACCATTCTCACCGTTGTTTCCAGCAGCAAGAACAACCTCTGAAGACCCCACCGGTTCATGCAAGAAGACTTCGTCAGATTCAGTGGCGGTGACGGGGGAGTGCAGGCTTCGATGAAGGTGCCGGTGACGTACTGCCGCCTGTGCCGCGGCGGCCAGCGCCAGGCTGTCCGAGTCCTCCGTATAGAGGTATGGCCGCGGTCGCTCGCCGCGTGGCGCACGGATGCAATTGCGGAATATGTAATGTAAGGAAGGATCGGTGCAGGCGCGCAGCTCGTCACCCGTGCTGAGCGCCGCAGTCGCCTGCGCCTTGTCGTCGTCGTCGTGCACTGTAACCGGAGGGGCCGTCGTCTTATCGCCCGGATTCCACCGCCACATCGGCTCCTGCCCCAGCGTTTCCCGCACAGCGTTCTCGATCGCCTGCGCGTCGCTGATTGGGTTTGCAAAACTCTGATACAGCATCTGCAGCGGGGACGAGCCGGGAACGTTCTCGTTTGTTGCGCTTGTATTCTGCAAGCCGCCGACGCTGCGCAAAATGCTGCTGTTTGTGTAGAGACTCGTGTTGTTGACATTTCCACTGTTCATCTGCTCGAGTTGCTGGTGAAAAGAGCGCTTCCGATCCCGGTCGCCTTCAGCCTCTCCGATGGTGTCGAAGGTCACGTGTGTGTTCCCGGTGTCTTGCACGTCATTCTCCCTGCCAAGTCCGCCGGTGATCTTGAGGTTGCTGTTTCTCTTGTCAGTGGAACTGCCAGTGTTGGCTGCTGTGCCCTCGGCGCTGGTGGTCTTCGAATCCTTTTTGCCGAAGACCGCTGTTGTGATGTCGGGGGCACCGCGATGAGAGTATTCAAGGTCCTCCTCGAAATCTTGCGGAGGGCTGAGATACATGGTGTGTGTGTGTGTGTGTGTGTGTACTCTCCTTAGGGGGGGGGAACGTGTCTCACACGTGCCTATGCCTGAGTGGGCTTAGGAAACTCGTTGAGACGAGTCACTTCTCTCTTTTCAAAGCAGCAAAACGAACAGTAATAAAAGCAACAACGAGACCACGTAAGTCGTCAGTGCCACGCCCTTTCGATTGACAGCAGATTCGACGTGTAAATTGCAAAAGTACACGGTTAGTTACGGTCGATTGAGATCGAGGTAACGGCGGGTGCGGCCGTGCAGCTACAGGGGAAATAGAGCAATCAAAGGGGGGTTGGCAACGGGGGAAAAAAGGAAAGAACGCAACAGCCTCTTCCTTCGTTGCAATTCTTTCAGCTGGCAAACAGAGCAGAAAAGAAAAATTCTCAAGCGATACTGACGAGTCACGCAGTCGAACAGGAAAGACCGATGAAGAAGAAATAAACAGTTCTAGCTTGACTAGAAGTACGGGTGCGGTTCCTCTCTCGCTCTCTTTCTTCCTCAGCAAATAATAATAAATCAAAACAAAGGTGACGCAACTGCACTATTTAGGCGTGTCTTGATGAAAACGCGGCTTACTCGACTCAATGGCGAAGGAAAGAAGAGACTATCTGACCGTTCAGTGCCGCCTTGTGAGCGGCCCTCTTTGAAGAGCGAGAGGCACCGTCGGGTAAGAAGACGCTTTCTTTCTTTCTAATGAGTGCAATGAGGAAAACCGATATTTCAGTCAGGACAAGGACAGGGAAAGGTTCAACCGATGAGGTGGGAGTAGAAGAGTAAATCAATTCCGGTTAAGTGGAAGTCAATTTGATCGAGGAAAGGGGGAGGGGGAGGTAAACGGCGTACGCACGATAGAACGTGGCGGAACGCTTCAGGAAAAGAGAAAAACAGCGGGCTTTTCCCAAAACTGGCATTTTTTGCCGCGCGGAACCGCAGCTACCGTTCACGTATATGTTTTTTTCTTTCCTTCTGTTTCAACCATCAAGAATGATAACGCACATGTCAACTTCGGCGTCAACGTCACAGAGAAGAGTTAAGGAGAAGGGGGAGAGAAGAACTGTAAACAGAGTGTTTACGGAAGTGGTGTGGTAGGACCTCTTCCCTGTATCTGATTACTTACTTTTACTTCGTATCGAAGCAAAGCTGAGTGACTTGCTCGCTACAAGGAAAGGTGTATAGGTTCTGAAATTGTGTGGAGAAGGAGGAAAATGGACAGAGAAGAGAGAAAGTGATGTGCAGCAAGCATTTGCTGTACTGCCTTTTATCAAAGCTGCCAATAAAAAAAAAAGAAACTCGAGGAGCACTAAATAACAGCAGCGATGTAGTTATTTCATTTGTTGGTGTGAAAGAAGAAACAAGTTTTCTTTAGAGAGGGTGTATCGACAGAAGGCTACGGGAACCCCCAGGATTGAAGGAAAGACCTGTAGTCATTTATTTGGCTTTCTTTTTAACGAATAATGCTGTACCACGGAAAAGCGAGCTGGTATCTCGTCACGTGTGCTCCTTTCATAAAAGCAAACAAGCAGATAAGAGTCGGTTGGAAACCACCCCCTTTTCACGATTTGCCCTTTCCCCGCACGCCACAGGCGTACACCGTAACCTCACTGTGGCAATGAAAGCTGGTGAAGCTTCTCCTCACTTGCGCGTTAATCCGATATCTAGAGATACTTTTTTTCATCCCCTTCTTTCCCCTCTGCATGAGACAACGAGATCTAGTGGAGCTCTACGTCACTCTGTCAACAGCTCGAGTGCTCTGCAGCCCCTTGTACCTCTTCCGTCTCCTTACTCCCCACACACACACACACACAGACTCACCTGCCCGCAACAACAAAGTCCAATGATTCTTCAAACATGCGCGTGGAAAAGAGGAAAAAAGCCCATTTGATAGTCTTTGGCGGCAATAACGTCGCCTCCTTCGCTACCTTGCGTCATCCCCGCACGTTTCCGCGTGATCCTCATTACACCACTCAGAACGAACCGCGAAAAGACCACCCAGTCTTCCGTGCTCTTTAAGGTGGCGCACACAGTCAAGGGTGCAACACGTACGTCCTCCGACTGTGTGGGTGGCCGTATCCCGCCCAGCTCTCTTCAAAAAACTACTGCTCCTTGCCCTATATATCTAACTCCAATCTTACAACTCCGGTGAAATGGAGCAAGGTACAGAAAGTAGGAGAAGCAATCCCTGAGTAGAGGAGACGGAGATAAAGAAAAAAGAGGCGTTTGGACTAGAGTCATTTACGCAGCGCGTGACAAGAATGGTGTGCGCGATGGCACACGCAACGTACGCCAAAACCACCAAGGTCGACGAGAATCCGAAAGAGAGAAGGAAGAGAGCTGCACGAAGCCTGAAATTAAACGCAATTTTCATGACAAAAAGAAAATAACCAAATTACCCAACATAATAGTAACAATAAGCTGATGTGCGCATCGCATCAGTAACGAGGACGGTGCACTCGAAACGAGAAGAGCGGAATCCGAAAGAGAGACACCAATCAGAGAAAAACACCTGTGCCGTTTAGTTCTCCCTTTGCGTCGTTTCGAAACAACACCTCTGCCAAGCCTTTTCTTTTCCTTTCCGAGAAAAAGAACGCAAGCGCGTTAAGTGTGCTTGTGCCGTCACAAGGGGAAGACCTCAGCACAAGGCCAACTCCTCTCCTCTCCTCCCTCCTTAACATTTCCGCCTTTACTACTACCACATACAATTGGCAAGCATACCGTGGAAGAAAGGAGAGGGAAGAGCGGTAGTGAGAGCTTTCGCACACATTAGGGTTAGGGTACAAGAGTTTGTCAGGCCCCTGCTTTCATTCGCTTCACGCCTTCGTCAGCAGTAGGTGACAAAGAATCGAGAGAAGCGAAGAGAAAAACAGGAAAGAGACAAAGGTGAAGAGAGAAACAAAGTGGCGACCGACGAAAAGCGCTGAAGCAGATAAACCACTTTGGCTTTTCAGTTTGAAACAGCCACCCTATCCATTTCACCGGCACTGATGTCCGCGTGCTCTTTCATTTCCCGCTCTCTTCGCTAGTGCACACCTCGAGCTCTTTCTTATTTGTTGTTCACACGACATTACTCACTACACCACTCGTTGCTGTTGACATCGGAGAGTGACTGAAGGACAAGGCAGCAACAGAAAAAAAAAAAGAGAAAAGCAGACGAAACAAAATCCACGGGCAAGTGTAGACACCATTGTAGTTAGCAGATGAGTCTGAAACCGGGGAAGTAAGAAGAGGTGAGCAGCACGAGAAGCATGTGTGTTAATGAACTGAATAGCGGTACAACAGCATAAATTATGCTTTTGTAGAGAAGTCATGGATGGGATTGGGAATCGTCATTGCACCCTCTGCATACGCACATGGACGGGAAGGAAAAAAAAAGGGGAGAATTTAAAGCACAGGAAAACGGATGATTTAACCTAGAGCCCTGCGTCACAGTTAATTTTCGCATTTCCCGAGTTTCGCCTGCCAAGCACTAATGCACGACACACGCACACACACGCACACATGTATATATATATATATAATATTCATATCAATAGTGGCACACACGGATCCATCTACTGACGATCAGCCTTGCGTGTTTCCAAATGAAATACTTGCGACCTTAGATATGCTCGTCACGCGTTGAACGGTACCATACTGATCGGTAGTATGTTCGCTGCACAAAGCCTTGGTGACGGGATTGAGTGAGTAAAAAGAGATGTCTCAAGAGAGAGAGAGAGAGGAGAAAGACGTGAAGAAAGATGAGAAGAGCGGTGAGATAAGCTTGTCTCTGCAAGTGTTGACTAAGGAAACAGCACGCTTCTTTCCTCCATAGAAATATACCGAAAGGCATTTACTTTGCTTTTTTGATAGGGCTGCAGTCCACCCAACCTCGTCTTAGTACGAGTCCTCTTTTTTCTTTCTTCTTTGGAAAGTGAATCGGTGAGCGCAAGAACCCAAAAAGGGGAAAAGAAAAGCTCAGTGTGTTCTTTACAGGAGTGCACCAAAGCCCAGGTGACACTACAAAAAACAGCAACCGTATCGTTTGTGTTCAAAGAAGCATCTAACCACTACCAACACCATCACCACTGGTCGCAGCGTGATCTCGGCGGTGCAGTGTGTCCAGGCGGTGCAGCGCCACCTCCAGCTGATCCAGCATCGCTTGCTCTTCATCGGTTAAAAAGACGGTGTCCTTGGAGAGCATCGCGTCCTTGGTAAAGCGCAGACCAGCGGAGGGAAGCAGCGCCGGGACAACACCAGTTGTAGCCGCACCAACCGACTTTGGACTTGCGGTTGCAGCCGTTGAAGTGCCTTGAGTTATCGGCTGCAACCCGCCTTGCGGGGAAACAATAGAAGACGCAGTAGTGGGAGCAGGCGGAGTGATCTGCTCAATTCGAATGCGACCGTTTGACCCATTTAGGACCTCAGCTCGATTACCAGTCGCAGCAAAAGGCGTTTGTGAAGCGGCAGCGTCGTAAAGCGAGCCTGCGTGTTTCGGACGGATGCGATGGGATGCGCCTCTCCTGGCGTCGCCTCCGGAAGCCCTGGGGGAGGGACAAGACGGACTTGGTGACTGGCGAACGCCGCAGCCTCCTGTGAGTCGCACAGATGCATCACTTCGTGCGTGTTCAATTTATATGATGGAAACCACTGTTCTCCTCTCTGCAAACGTTCACGACTGCGCTCCCGCCGCATCAGCTCTCTGTCAATGTCATTGATTGTTGCATCCACGGCAGAGGTATCCGCGTGCGGCGACACGACGTGGGCAGCACCAGGCGAGGCTGCCCAAGCCCTGTGATCACTGAGGCTGACATTTCTAGCTAGAACCTGCTGCTGCTGCTGCAGACGGGCCTGCATGCGTGGGTGCTGCCGCCAGCACGCGTCGCGCCGCTCCTCTGCGGATACCTGCCGCTGCACCTGCTGCCACCGCCGCTTCGCGTGCAAGTCTGCGACGTAAGCGTGTGGAACATGCGGAGAATCAGCTGAAGGAGGAGTTCTACTCCGCCACTGTTGCTGCCGTACATGTTCATGCCATGCAGGGTCGCGAAAGTTGGAGGGGCTGGATGTTGTGGACCGAGGTGGTCTGCCTTTCGGAGTGAGGCGATCACCTTGAGAAGAAGGCCAATGCCGGGGAGAAACCCCGGCATCGTTCTCATCAGTGTACTGGTCCACGGTGTCGTCTATCCCATTCTGTGCTTCATCGTAGCTGTCGTGGCTCCGGTGGAGTCGGCTACCACCACGCGACTGAAGATGTTGTTTTGATTCTTGTTGTCGCTGTTGCTCACGTTCAAGTTCACGGGACGATGAACATAGACGCGGTGACGGCGCAGCGCCGCTACCTCCAGATCCAGGTGACGAGCGTCGACGATCACGACGGGGCGAAGTTTGCCGCGCCTCGCCGCGGTGACCGACGACGCCCTCCCGGGGCGGCGACCAGAGTCGACCATCGTGCGCGCGGTGCTCCGCAATTGCAGCCGCGGTCGCGGCAGCGGCATGGCGTGGCCGGCGGTAGGACGGCTCATCGAACCCATTTGGTGAGCTGCGGCGATTGTGGTGGTATTGACGGTGATTCGCGTTCTCCCTCGTCTTCAGCCCCGCGACATAGCTGTCATCCTTTTCACTTTCGTCATTATCTTCGAAGTCGCATCTGACATTGTCGTAGTAGTCGATTCCGTTGTTTGTCGGAGGTTGTGATGATACCCTGTGCACCGCCGCGGCTTGGCGATGGCGATCCGGCGACGATAGCTGCTGCCGCTGCTGACTACGTTGACTAGTCGACGGTGTTAACGGTGACGATGGTGAACGGTGGTCCACCGGGTACGCGTAACCGCTAGGCGGGGCCGCAAGGATGCGGCGTACGAGGGGACTGTTAGGGTTGGAGGCAGCTGCAGCCTGCCACAGCGGTTGCTGTAGTGCTTGTTGATGCTGCTGTCGTCGCGGTGAAGTTAGAGGACGATGTTGTTTTTGACCTTCACGGTGGTGTTGCTCATCCGTTCGTCTTCGCACCGCTCTGTCGTAGTTTCCAAAGTCGAAATTGCTTCCAACGTGTTGATACTCGTCTACGTCCGACATGTCACTCCAACTATGCTGCAGCTGCGGCTGCGGCTGCCGCGAAGTGCAGCAAAGGAGCTTTACAGCTTCCAATGTGGCCTGCAGTAACGCGTAAGCGTCCACGAGACCGGGACGGTCAAAAGTGATGTGCCGCAACTCGGATGGCGCTCCAGTCGCCACATCGTCATCGCTCCCCGCACCATTCTGGCCATCAGCATCAACGTTAACTTCTTCCGCCTTTCCCTCGCTTGTCATCGCCTCCCGTTCCGCTTCGATCGAGTCTTCCAGCCATGACACAACCACCTTCTTCACGGCATGTATTTCGTCAACGGTGAGTCGCCTTCGCCATGGCGCGGTGGATGTGCGAACTGGCGGGCCACGACCGTATCGGTACCGCACTCCACCGCTGCTCAGTCTACTAGTATTGTTTTTTGAGTAACTTCCTTGGCTGCAGGGACGTCCGCGAAGGTGCACATGATCGTCCGCTAAACCTTCCCCCACAACAACACAAGGAGTGGTATCGATGAGCACGACGCGCTGGAGCATCCGCTGCAGGCGGTCCGCCACCTCCCGCACCTCAATGTAGCGCCGGGCAACGATCGTGTGCGCACGGCCGCTGCTGTTATTAGTACTGTTACTTTTATTCGTGTTGACCACCACACGTCGTACCTCCACCGTTGAGCAGTGCGGAATGTCCGCCGCATCGTAGAGGCGACAGAAAAGGTGGAAGTCGCTGAGGGTGTCCGCGTCGACGTGGATGAAGTACTCGCGAAAGACGGCGCACGCCGGGCTGAGGTGATGGTAGCGGTGCAGACAAACGGCGAACTCCTTCAACATAGGCCGCCACTGCAGTGCACCGTAGCGAGACAACAAAAAAGAGGTCGTGAGGTCGGCCACGGTGGTTACCGCTGCGTCTTTCACCCCATTCGCTGCCTCGCTGAGTCTACCTGAACTGCCACCATTACGACCACCGCCACGCCGTGCACCCGATCTTCTTGTCGCAAGGTTAGCTGACACGACGACAGGTCCAGTGGTGCTCGACGCCTGTTGCAACGCCACCTGTGCGACCAGCTCGTCAATCAGTTTCACCACCCATTGCGCCGTGCGAGGGGCTGCGTGCAGACTCGCTCCACCGGCAGGAGGTCCAGCGGAGCGCGTACGGTGCGGTGCCGCCCGTAGACGTCCAGAGACTTGCTGAGGGGACGGGGTGTGGTGTGTACGGTTCTCGCGGCTCCGCGGTCTGCTGCTTCTACTGACGTCACCGCTGCTGTTGGTACGGCTGTGGTGGTCATTGCTTCGGGAACTGTGGCGACTGCTGTAGCGCTGCCACGTTTCCTCTTCTCTGAGGGCGGCTGCATTAAAGGCACCCTTTGTCGGTATGGCGGCGGAGGTGCGCTCTTGCTTGCTTGCGACTGCCTTGCTGTCACGTCCTGATTGCTGAACACGCTGAGAGCGTGTTGTCTGCATCGCGCCTGCACGATCGTCATTGATTTTATTTTCCGCACTGTTGATGTTGTAGCTGTCACCATGCATACCACCATCGTCGTCGCTGCTGTGATGTTTAGAAAATGGAGACCGCTGTCTGTTTTGTGCGCTGTCACGTGCACTACCAAGTGATTTCTTTTGATGTTGTTGTTGTGCGTCAGTTGTGCGATCGAGAAAATCATCATGATGCCATCCGTTCGTGCCACTTTCTCTAAAAGCGGATCCCCCCGTCACATACGCATCGGGTGTGACATCCGAGTGGTCAGTCCGTGTTCGTGTGTGGCTGATGTGCGAGGTAGCAGTGGCGGTAGGGTTGGTGTTAGCCGACGGAGCCGGGAATGCAGAGCCGTAACGGTGCTCCGCGGCCAGCTGCTGGTAGCATCGACTGAGCGCGGTGCTCGAGGTGAGAACGGAAGTTGGGGTCTCCGTTGAACCCCGCGGGGGCGAGACGGGGATGCTCTCGTCGTCGTGGTATTCGTGGCTTTTCGTGGTGCTGTTCGCACGCGCCGTCGCTGGCGCCCGTGCAGCAAGCGTCGACGATGGAGAAAGGTAAGCGGCAGCGAACGGCGAGGGACGGTAGAGCAGCGTCGATGCAGCAGGTGGTGCAGAAGAGACACCTTGACGGCTGTCCTGCTGCGTTACCCGCCCGTCTGGTGTTTGCTTCATTTTCTTTTCCTCTTCGCGCCCCCCACGTGACTTGAGAGCGGAGCTCGAGCCGTAAAGGCGGTTCCACGGGATGCCACAAGGTGTGGGAGAGGATAGCTGCAGTCCCGGAGATGGTGGTGCGGGCGGCGGTGTGGCTATGCGACTCCACTGCGTACCGACGCGCTGAACAGAAGGGTAGTCGTCAGCGTTATTGGTGCTCACGTTTGCGGTAGCACCGCTGTCGGGCATGTTGGGGACTACCCGTGGGGGGTAAGGTCCGTCGAACATCCAGAGGCAACTATTTTTTGTGTGTGTTTGAGTGTTTAGTACAGTTGAGAGCAGGTGTTTTCGTTATTGTTGGAAGGTGACACCAGGTAATACAGGTACAAGAGAAAAGAGGGAAGAGCTACAGAGGCAAGCCAAAAAGACGGCCAAAAAAAATTAAAAAAATTCAGAGTTGCTGTCAACAGATACAAGGCTGAACGTTGCAACAGGGGGGGGAGTCAACTTCGCTTCAGCAGCGAAGGCAACAGCCCGAGGAAAAGAGGAAAAACGCTGCTGCTATTATCGCTTGGCAGTGAATTAATAAGGTTTACAAAACGTAGAGCAAAGATAGCCAGGACGAGGTAGAGAGGAATAACGTGATGAGATGCAGGACTCACAGCAACAAGAACAACAATAGATAGCAAAAGGGGTATTGCCGTACAGATTGCGCGATACCTTTGAAAGGCAAACTACCAGTCGTTCCTGAATTAAATCTGCTGACAAGCGGTATCTCACTTGGGTTTTTTCTTATGTGCCCACATTTTATGCCGGCACCTCGTGTGTTTTCATACAGATTTTTTTTTTTGAAAAAGCAAGTGGTGCTAAAATGAGTTACTTGCAGTAAAACTGATTCAAGAAAAACTCACGGACACCAATGAGGTCGCACCTTTCGATCCCTGAAAAACAAAGGCACGTCACACACGAATCTTACCCGGAAAAATTGCATCCCGCAACTGCACTGCCTCCTGCCGCGCCGAGGTCAGCTGCATCTGCAGCCGCGCCCTGTCATCTTTCAAGTCCTCCAACTCGTGACTCACGTCCGTCAGGCGTGCCTGCAGGATGCGGTATTGCTGCGCCTGTTCCCGCTGCTGTCGCTGCAACTCTGCGCAGCGCGCCGCCAACTCCGACGTCTGCGCAGCGGCGTGGCGAGTCTGCACATACTGACTCGTCTCCAGGGCACGCACCACCTCCCTCAACCGTTGCAATTCCTTCTCCATTGCACTTAGCGCATCTACTGGCACCACTTTACCACGGTCATCAGCGGAGGCGTTCGGAATCGTAGTGGCGAAAGCGGTCCCCGCAGGGGTGGAGAGCGACGAGCTGGGAAGATGATGGCTGCGGTTTGCCGAGGTGCGTTTCCCGCCAACGCCCACTTGTTTCGTTCCGTTCTTTGCTGCCGTGTGACGCTCGTGGCCGCTGCAGCTGTGCATGTCCTCTTCATGGGGTGATGGCGTGATCAGCGATGCCTCTGTCCCACCTAAACAGCTTCGGCCTGCCTTTCCTTCCATCGCATGAGTACTGCTGTCTGGCGTTGCAGTGCTCCACACACTGCTCTTACAGAGTTCTTGCGTGTTCTCTAGATGTAACAAAGAAGCCGATGTGGAAGAGGAGAGACGGTGTGCGTCCGTTAGCGGCCCGCGGGGCACCGGCGGGTTTGTGTTGGGCGGTGACCTCATGGAATTCCGCAGAGCGCCGTTCCTACCTGGTAGAACTAAAGACCGTGTTTCCGCAGCAATGGCAGGGGTATTTGCACTTGTAGAGTAAGCATTCTTCCACGCGGCGAGTAAATCATCGAAAGACCAGCCTTGCTCCTGCACGCACGCCAGCACGCGCCGGAGCCGCGCGGCATCCTCCTGCACTTTGCTATTCCGCTGAACACCGTGATCAGCTGAATTAAAAGGAGGGTTTTGCTGGGAAGAAGAGAAGGTTGACCCCTCCACATCCATTACGGCAGTTCTCGCGAACAGCGGGATGCTGTTGACCGGTTCGGCTAAGAAACGTTGTTTTGCTTCGAGCAGCGCTGCCTGTAGTGGTTTAGCGCTCTGTGCGCGGTAAGCGACGGCAGTGTTCGGTGGCGGCTTGCCTGTTGATGACGGACCTCGCTGCGGGTGCTGCCCCTTTTGCTGCTGTACCTGTTGTGTCTCTTGTTCTTGCTGTTGCAACTGTTGCTGTCGCTGCAATTCGTCGCGTGGGGTGCGGAGAACACCCGCAGCGGGCGACGAAGGAAGTTGAGCGAGAGGACAAGGAGGAGCGGCTACAACTTCTACATCGTCTGCTTTGGGGCTCTTCGGAGCTCCACCAACTGTCTCTCCTCCTCTACTCACACAGTTTTTCGTATTTTGTGATCGGGTCAGTCCCTCCGAACTTGGGGAGCGAGACGGGAAGCTGCCACTGGTTGGTGCGGAGGACGGGTGGTCGCTGAAAGGCTGCAGTGCACGCCGCAACGCCTCGACCGCGTTCTCCGCGCCCAGTGGGTCCTCCACGGCGGACGGGTAAAAAGCGGAGTTGGCTTGACTGTTGAACGGGCACAGAGGCGTGGGCTCTGCTTGGCTTATAAGCGCACTCGGCAACAGGGTTGCGTCCCTCTCCCCCTCTTTTTCCGCGTTGCCGTCTCCCGCTGTCGCCACTATTTCCTGCGCGGAATTCATTAATTCGCTTCGTGAAAAGAGGGCGGAGGGAATGTGCGTCTCATCGTTGTTGTCGTTGCCGTCGCAATTTCCTGCCGTGAGCTCGCGCTCGTGGCGGGAGAGAAGCGAGAGGTCCGCCTTGCACACCGGTGAGAACCAGTAAGCGACGGCGCGTCCGCGAGCACAGCTGCAGCAGACGCATTGTTCTTAGTAGTAGTAGTAGTACTCGTCGACCTAGAAAGCGTGACCTGCACCCCGCCACTCGTTGTTGGTGGCACATTAAAGTTTGTCACTGGAGGCGTGTGGTTAGATTGCGCGGGCAGTAGTTGCTCGAAAGGAGTAGATTCTGCTATTGATGTGCCAAGATTTTGCCCAGTGCTTTGTTTCGCGAATGATGCGGTGACATTGGCATTGACGGTAACAGGTGCAACACGTGCGGAGGCAGAGGTTGCGTCTGATGCTCTTGCAAGCGCTCTAGCAAGTGACACTTTAGAAAGTGCTGCGTTTCCAGTAAGGTTCTTTAGAGGACCCACCTCAAAGTTGCCGGAGTCATTGTCATTGTCCTGTTTACTACCCTCATTGCTGCTAGAAGAGTACGAAGAAGAGCTATCGTGCCACTGCATTACTTGACCACCTGCACAACTCCTTGTTGCGTTCTCCCCAGCAGCTCGCTGCCCGAGAGGAGGAGAATGTTCTCCCCACTTTTTGTTTTTCGATGCAGAACTGTGCGTCTCGTTTTCTTCAAGCACGGAGAACTCGTCAGGTTGATTCTTGTGATTACAGCACTCAAGAGAGCTCGTTATTTCGCTCCCGCTGCTCGTGCTCGCCGACTCCGTTACCTCGTTTTCTTGCGACGGCGGAGCCATACCGACATAACCACCGGATGCGCTTTTTGTCTGCGCCGGTGCTGGATTGGACGTTACTTTTCCTTCAGTTGCAGTGGTTGCTGCCGCCGCTGCAGGTGGGGACTTTACCAAATGCTGAGTCTCCGTTGCAGATGCTTCGACAGCATTGCTCAGTTTTTTGTTGGATTCCTTGCTTGACGCGTGCTTGACAGTGGCTGCGGCCATACCTCCTGCTGTCTCTATGTCAGTCGGGTTGAAGGAATCTATGTGCTGCATCGTATTGTTTAACACACATTTTGTTTTTCCCGCTACCGGCCAGAACATGTGTGCCTCCGGCTTGCAGGCGTGTGCTACGGCGCGCACTACATGCGGCACGGCCGACTCGCGAAGCATTGCGTCCGCCAGGGCTTCCACCTCGTCACCAGTTAGCTCTGTGCGATGCTGGTATACGAGGTCCAACACAAAGCAAAACGTCACGTAGTCCACCGTGCTGAGGGACGCAAAAGATTCGAGCAACACCTTCACGGCAGCAACTTGGTGTGGAGGCAACAAAGAGGAACCAGGAGTGTCTCTCCCTTCCATACCGCTGCTTGGCAGGTTCGCAGCGTGTGACAGCAACGGCTCCAATCGACGACTGCAGAGTGCGGGCATCAGCGGCTCCGGCAGGCTGCGAAAAAACTGGCACAGCAATCCACACCACATGCCTGGGGAAACCAGCCACCCAGCCGTCACGCTGGAAGGAGACGACGACGAGGAAGAGGGTACGGCCCTACCGCATGCTATGGACTTCACCAGAGCATCGTACGACCGCATCACCTCCACAAATATCAGCGGCGGCGATGATGACGACGCGGTGGTAGCACGGTGCCCATGACTCTTCAGGGCCTTTCTGGCGTGCAGCAGTGCCCTGGATAATTTCTGCGTGGACACGAAGTCGCGCAGCAGTTGTGCGGTGCCGTTGGCCCATGCTGCCTGCTGCTCTGGACGCCACCCTGAAGAAGGAAACGCACAAGGAATATTTGTGGCGTTGCCGCGGTTGTGCCCCACGCTCTGACGGTGTCGCTCACTTGAGGTGTTCCATTGCTGTGCCACCTCCTGAACCCACACCGGCACGCCGTCGACGTAAGGCTGCCCACTGTAAACTTGTGGGTTGTGATCGGTCCCTAAAGAAGGACACAAACACGCCTTCGCAAACACTGATTCCGCAATACCAGCCTTAACAGAAGCAGCACTCTCTGCAGTTGTCTTTGGGTTAACAGAGAGCTGCCGCTGCATGGCGGCTTGCAGCTGCTGCGTCGCCCGCACTTGCAGTTGCATTACATTGTGTGGGAGGTCGAGAGCAGCGCGCTCGTACGCCACCAACGCGTTCAGTGGTACGCCTGCGTACGTCAGCAGCTTCACTGGGGAGCCGGTCGCAGCGGTAGTGTTGGGAGCAGTCATGGGGAACACGTTCCCCATGCATTGGACTCCTTCAATGAGTACGTATCTTACGTTGCTGCCTACTGTTTGCTTCGTGTTCTGCTTCTTCTCGTTATTCTTCCTTAACGGATGTTGAGGAGCAGGCAGATCATCTATCGTGAAGAACAGAGTTTATAACTCCTGTCTATTAGTTGGAGTGGGTGTGTATTGACGTCTTCCTCAAAATATCTAGCTGGAATGGAGATTAAGAATGAGTTTTGCGTGACCCATGACAGATTTGGACACGTTCTAAATTAGATCATCTATAGCTCTTCAATGTGGGCAGCTGTCGACCAAATCAGGGAGCTTTGTTAAAAGGGGAGGGTGAGGGGATACTCTACTAGCGTCTTGGAGACAACAACGGCTGTTCTCAATGCGCTGAGAGAGAGGCGAAGAACAAGGACGAAGACCAAATTAGAGAGAAAGAGTATAAACCTCAAAAAAAAAAAAAGTGACTTGGAGGAGTTGTTGTTAGGGGTCAAACATCACACAAACATACAGGCCGAAGCTTGCTATATTTCAAAGTTTCGTGAAACAAGCGGTGATACACATTTCTTCACCCCTTGCTACAATGTGGATTCACCGTTAACAGACTGTTAGTCAGACCTACGCGCTACTCTACAGATGGGAACAAAGTCAAGAAAAAAAAAAAATAATCAATGGACATCCAGCCATCCCACATCTATCGCCATTAAAAAACAAGAGCTGTTTATTTACTTAGCAGCTCTTTGTCCCTTCTTTTCTTTTTCAATTGCCGTTGATTCTTTACATATCAAGTAACAGCAGTTGAAAACGGCATTCAAATAGATGCAGAAGTACTGAATAGCAACAGTCGAAAGGAGAAATTCAAACCAAAACTCCAAATACGCGATTTACGGATCCGCATCCAATGTAAATAACCCGCTTTTCATTCGATCTCCTCTTCGTCAGTTCGCAAAGTGGTATCACGAGAATCGCTTCGTATTGTGTGCGGAAAGACTCTTTGCCGATCTTCAACGTGCAGCGCAACCACGTCTGCATGACCAGCGAGTACCCTGGCGATTTGGTTGGCAGTTGCTGTTTTTCTTTTTTTTTAGCTGATAACCCTCGTGGGGCGTGCAGTTAAGAGGGGCTGTTGAGTTTAAAGTAAAAAAAAAAACGGGCCAAATGAGAAGGCAGATATGCCACTTGGTGGCCTTCTTTCTTATCTTTTAGAAAAGGGCGTCGTGCTTAGTTGGGCGACAAGGATGACGATGCACGGCTGGGGAGACAGAAAGGACGAGGGGCAGAAAGGTGCAAAGAAACAAGAATGGGAAACAGACCGGAGTAAGAAACATGGAAGACAACGGTGAAGAGGGAAAGAAGAAGGCAAGGGAGAGAAACGGAAACGCCGTAAAGCGCACCAACCCGACAGGCACAGCAGCCAGAGAGAAACAACAAAAGAGGGGAAGGTGGTGCCTATCCGATGCCCCCGCATCCGGAAAACTTAAAAGAAAAAGAAAAAAGTTGGGAGCAGTAATTGAAACAAACGAAAGAGGGAACGTGAAGGACAAGTCAAACTAGTGACTGCGTATTAACACACAAGCAGGTATTCAGACAGATTGAAGTGCATACCCAACTAAAAAGGCTCAGGCAAAGAACAACTCTTTAAGATGACAAGAGAAAAACAAAGGAGAAAAGCGGTCCTTTTTTTTTTCTTTTCACACAAGCAGGCAAAATTCCATTAGATGCTGCTCCCCGATTCGCCAATTGCGGAAACAAAGCTGGCTGCGTAGCATATCACTATCACACAAAGCAGGCACAGATAAGATGAAGTAGAGTTGAAATAAAAATCCGAAGCCTGTCACCGGAGAAAAGACACTCAGTCTGTGAAAGTTGATTAGTGCCGTGGGAATGAGAGGGTAAGGAGCACAAGGAGAGAGAGAAAAGCGACACAGCACAAAAACACCAAAGATGGAGGGAGGCGTTGGAAACAACAATGACAGCGGTACTAATAGAATTGAGATTGTACACAAACAATAGAAAGCAAAAACGTCCACTTCAAACAAGAGAACCCCGAATTCGGCGATGAGAGTGTCAAGCGCCGCGTCTCAACACCAAACTGAGATTCTCTTTTTACTTATTCCCCCGCAACAGGGCTGATAACGTTTCTTCTCCACCCCCCTTTTTTTTAACAGCGAAAGAGGATACTGAACTGACACAGGGAAGCGAGAGAAGCAATTGTTTTTTTAGACTTGCTTTTTTTTTTAAATTGCGGAACCACAAACAGTCAGTGAAGTCACACCGCCGCACCGTGAGCGGATCTGTCAGAATAAGCATCGCTGCGATTGTTGTTGTTGCCGTTATCATTATACGTGTTTTTCCATATGCCGTCCTGCTTCTCAGGATTCTTCCTCTGCAACACTGTCAGGTTTGGACTCGGTGCAAACACATGTTGTGTTGGGTGCTTTGACCGTGTCGCTCCGCTTACGTCGTCCGCCATGAGGTCGACCGCGTCCACGTGCCGGCTTAGCTGCGGCAAAGCCGTCTGCGGTGTGGACTCGTCCGACGCGTGTGCTTTATTAGCGCTGCGCGGGGGGCTCTGCGCCTCGTACGCGGGCACGCTTGGTCCAAGTACATCAAACTGGTGCTCGATCTTACGTCGGTACTCCACCTCGTTCTGCAGCTGCATCTCCACCAAGTTCTCCATTGCGGTGTTGTCCGCCCGCCCGTATACGCACTCCACCCGGTACATCGCGGGTTGAAAGAGGTGCTCGGCCTCCCCTTCATCCCAGCCGAGGCACATGCGGCGCACTTTTACGTGCTCGTCGGCCGTGCACGGGTCGGGGTCGAAGTAGAAGGTGACACTGCCGGGCAGTGTTGACTCCCTCTTGCCTGTCAACCGACGGTAATTCACGTCGACGGGTTGCGGCCGCCCGGCCTCCAGCGGGTGGCCCAACGGCACCAGTCGTGTCGCACTCCCCTCGTGCAGAAAGAGCGGCAGATAAGTGGTCCATTTGATGTACTCCTGTGCCGAGTCGGTGCGCAGCAACAGCAGATACCTCTTGCGGTGCTCCTCGAAGCTAATGCCAAAGTAGTAGTATGTACAGCTGTGGGCGCCGATTCCGGATTTCAACACGTCTTTCGCAGAAACATTGAGGCTGCTGTTGTCACCGTCGTTGGTCGAGGAGACGGTCGCGCTGCAAATGCCATTGTGACTGGACTGCGGAACGGCAGGGTGTCGCGCTACGCTAACATCGTCGACCACGTACACCGGCTCTAGTACCACCTCCCCGTGACGCTTCCGGGCGAACGGGATTAACGTCTTCGCGACGGAGGCGCGGAGAGGGAGGTCGACCGGGTAGTTGCCCTTTTCGCGCGGGTTCGCGCGGCAAAAGCCGATGCCGTCGTTGGTAAGAAAAACGTAGCGACGATGCCAGCCTTTTGCGGCGAATATGCCGCGACGTAGCGCGTACTTCTCTAGCCACCCCTCGCACAGTGGCAACTGCACGGAGCAGTAGCAGACGGAGCTGTGTCGCTTCGGTGAGGCTGGGCGATTCATAACAGAATAGTAATTGATAACAGTGCCCACAAAACGAAGAAGAAACACACGTAGATGTGCAACAAGGGCGAAATGCGTACAAAAGAAGCAGCAGAAGGAACACCGCGCCTCTCGCAATGAAGTCTGTGAATCGCCTTTTCCCGCCTTTTCGACAACTGAAAAGAACGTGCCACGTCTTCGTTTTTTTTTTTTTTAATGGGAGATCCACCAAAGGAAAAAGAAATTCGTCGCACCACCAGAGAAAACAACCAAAAAAAAAAAGAAAAAAAAAGGGGGGCTTCTAAAACAGTAAAAACGGAAGTTCCTCACAACGAAAACGAGAGAGAAGACACGCGCCAGGTGTGTGTGTGTGTGTGTGTGTTTTGGGAATCTGCAGCGCGCAAAACGGAAGTGACGGCACGGGTCTAAAGGAGGTGGAAAAGTGCAGTTCCGATGCAAGATGGAGAGAGAAAACTGTAAAAGGAGAAAAAACGCAGCGGCGGCCACCTTATACCTGTATCCGCCAATGCGCGTGGCGACACAGTCTTGTACTCTAGGAAAGAAGAAAGAAACAGAGAGAAAAAAAAATATATATATATAAGCATATGAATAGAAATATATGTAATTATGTAGGCGTGCGCGTATGCATCAACACTCAGACTAGTAGACGGGCATTCCGAGTAACACGTCTTCTTCCGCGAAGCAACGCCAAAGAGTCGTGGGAACAAACTGTTAGGAACGTCTTTGAAAAGACCTCAATAGAGTGTAGCGTGGACGTACAGGGGTCTTTTTCTTTTTACAGCACGGAAGGAGCGGAGACAGCGTAAACTAATTGCCTCAATATAAATAAATAAATATAAATATATATATATATATATACACCTAAAAAGTATTGGCTTAGTGGAAGAATGCAATGTGTAGCAAACAAAACAGAAGCGCGAGAGATCCGATGTTGAAGTGCGCCGTTTGATTAGCTGCTGTAAAAGAGAAAATGGGAAGGAGTCGTTTCAGGCGAAAGAAGAAAGGGCAGCTCGTCTTCCGAACTGTTTTGTCTCAAGGTCGATAAAGGTGGAATAACAACAGCAACAACAACTGCGAGGAAAAGAGAAAAGAACCAAAAAAAAAAAAACGCAGATCTGCGTCAGTGAGGTATCTTCATCTACCTTGGCAAACCACCGATGTTGCTGAAGGCCCCTGCTTGGAGCCAAACTTCGTAAAAAGGCTGAGGAAAAATAAGCAAGTGAATAAAACAGTTCTTAGAGCTCAGTTCCACTGGCGCGGTCTTCAAAGCATGCAAATACGAAAAAAGACAAGGGGATGTGAGAAAGGTGCTGAAGCACGTTGATGCTTGCTGAAAGGACAAGAGACCTAGGAGGGCAAGGGGAGGACAAACAACAAAAGAAAGCAGTTGCGCCACGTATGCGCAACGAGTTGGACCTTCCTTTCCTTTCCTTCCTCTCCTCCAGATTGTTACCCAAGAATTGTCTTCCGACTGTTCCCTTAAGCCGGTCTCTATCAATGAGAAAAGCAGTGGTGAGTTGAAGTAGTAGTTGCTTTCGATTTCAAGTGGGTTTTGAGCTACGCAACTGCTGCTCCTGAAAGTGGAATAGAATTTATGAGGCAGACCCACTTCACAGGCAAATGTACCAACGAGCCGCGAGCGTTCGACGCAAAGATCAACAGGAAAAGAGGGAGTATATTATTGTGTTCTCAGCAAAATGCTAGCACGATGAAGCGGTGTAAGGGACTCAAGAAGAAAAGAATAGTCGACAAAAAAGTTGGAAAACTTCCATCGCAGTAGTGCGTGTTCGTGTACGGTAGAAATAAGAGGGTAGGCAAAGAGAGCAGGGATGAAAAGCTTGTGACGATCCAAGTGATCGCGACAGACAACGCGTAAGAGGTGTGTCTCAGTGCATTAGCACCAAAACGTCTACATTGAACAGTATTTCCGTTTGTCAGCATCGGGCCTTCACGTTCAGAACAAAAGCAAAACGATGAAAGAGCCAGAAGAGCACTTCAGTTGAGGAAGTAAGCGGTAATGTGTTTGGCAGAGACAGGGTTTTTTGCTTAAAATCCAGCTTCTCTTCCCGTCCACCTCCCCCCCCCAAAAAAAAAATAAATAAATAAATAAAAACCACTGGTGTGTCACGATCATTCAGACCGTACCAATTTGACGTTATTAGTTTCTTCTTCTTGATTCGCAATAATGCAAGGACAAAATAAACCAGTAAGCCCACCCATCCAAAGACAAAAAAAAAACGACAGCATATCGTACAGCACGCACCATGTGTTTGCGCCGCACATGTCTGGGCTTTCTCACGACCGCGCCACGTAAAACAATAAGTGTGCGTGCTAAGACAAACAGGAAATAACAAAAAAAAAAGAACCCCAACGACACAGACAGCAGCAGCAGCCACAGTTGACGACCTCAGCAAAAACCAGAAGTGAAGGAAGCAAAAAAAAAAAAGAGAGAAAAGAAAAGAAAGGGCCTACCTACGCTAGAGAGGAGAGGTGCATGGAGTCGAAAACAAAGAATGCACACGCACACGCCCACAGCCACAACCTCCATTACCTTCAGCAATCTACAAGTTTGTAAAGCTACACGGTATCCTCCGTTGCCGCGGTAGCGACAGGTTCCGCGGGAAAAAAGGCTGTGCGCAGCGCGAACCGCACACACACGCACGTGAGACAAGAAAGGAAAAGACAATACAGAATGCACGTATTCCTCGCTTCTCGTCCACTTCCCTGCTTCCTCCCCCCCCCCCCACACACACACAAATCAAATACTTTTTCCTATTTTACCAGCGTGCCACCAAGAAGGAAAGCAACGACACCAACATCGCGTCCGCGCCCGGGTAGAGCGTAATCTCTGCCGCACAGTAACTTTTCGTCACCATCCCGTACAGTACGGGGTTCACCTTCACCTCGGCTATAATGTCGGCACCGCCGTTCGTCGTCTCCGGCTCCGCCCTGCCAGCCACCGCGCCACCGCTGACGCGCTGCGAGCGCCAAATCGTAAAGTACCCTGGCTGTGTCGATGTGTTGGAGGCAACGCTGCTGCTGCCTCCGCCACTGTTCACCGTGCCGGTCACACCAACCGACGAGCCGCAGTTGTTGCTATTCACCGCCGACGAAGGCGGCCGCGGGGACGCCTTGACGGCGTCCCCGACCACGGGCGTGGCGAGGACAGCCTGACCGGGCGAGGCGCGGTGCGGGCCGGCATTCCCTGTCCCACTCGCATTACTACTTGCACCACCACTGTTGTGCACAGCACCGCTCACATTAATTACGCTGGTCGGTGTGGTGTTGGCGGTGGCGGTTGCTGTCGCGTACTTTTGCGAGGCAAGGGCAGAGCTGGCTGCACTGACTTTGCCCTTCACGATAAGGGGTGGAGCTTCGTCCACGCGCCCAGACGCGGTTGAGGTGACTGTTGCTGCTGCTGGTGCTGCCGGCAACGTCGTCACACGAGCCGCGCCGTCGTTGTTGGCAGGTTGGATGCGCTTGCGGGCGGTGTACAGCACCTCATCACTCGGCCGCCACCCGCCGCCGCTGCTGCTGTTGCTACTCTGATTGCCGTTGCTGGTCAGAGACAGGGTGTACTGCGACTGGTTGTTCATAGCGACGCAGCTCGCGAAGGTGCGGCCGATCGGTGTGGTTAAGTAGAGGGTGTTGCTAAATGGCATCCAACTTTCCTTGATGATGTACTGCAGGCATCGCTTGTCCCCCAGGTAGACATAGCCGGTAACCTTCGACTGTGCATCCACAGAGAAGCAGAGAACGTGCTTCTGCATGTCCGTCTCGTCTGAGATGGAGAATTCTTCCTGATCGGCCATCCGACCATCAAAGACCAGCTTCCACGTCACCGGATGTGAATCCCGCACGATCCACGGCGAAACGTAGCGATCCGAGGCGACGCAGTAGTCGGGGTATGACCGCCGGCCCGTGCCGTAGAAGATGGGCGGCGGCAGGTTGTTCACCAATTCACGGTAGCGTCGGCTGACAGAGCTGATCTTCTTCAGGGTTGTCGCTCCTACGTACTCCAGTGCGGGGATCAGTTCCACACTGCGCAGCCGCACGGACAACACCTCGGCTAGCGAGAACGCGATCGTCTGCCCGCCGATCATACGCGAGGACGCTTTGACGGGGCGCTGCGATGCCGCACTTGCAGCGTGGGCTGTCACCCACGTGTTGGATGGCGGCGTGCGAATCGCCGCACGCGCTGCGTTCATACTCGCCACGGTGGTCGTCAGTGGCGTTTTCGCACCGCGTATCGAAACGCCAGCGCATGTTGTGCTGCCCGGAGTACTCCAACAACCAGCATCACTGGTGCCGTTGCGACTGTTCGGGTTGCTGGTGCCGTTGCTGCTATAATTTGCGTTAGCGGTGATGACGGCCTGCTCGAGGGGGGTGATAGCAGCGGTGGTGGTGCCGCCGGCTATTCCGTACACACCCGTTTCCTTGTACACTTCCGCGTAGGCGCGGCGCAAGTCAGAGGCGCGGAGATCAACAAAGCGCACGCCGTACTTGACGGAGCCGAGCAGCGGGCTGTCGAAGTACAGGAAGCAGCAGAGATTCTCGTGAAGCTCGTAGCAGACGGCGCCGGAGTAGCCGCCCCAGCTGCGCGGATGCAGCATTGACACTCCACAGTGCGCCTTGGGAATTACATCCGGAAAACTGTAGGATTCGTGGTAGACTCCGTCGGGTGCCAGGACCCCGACAAAGCGCAACGGTGTGTGAGTGTTGTTTTCTATAGAGATGACCAGGCCGCCGCGCGTGCCGGAGATGCGGCGGTCGAGCAGCGTCATAGTGGAGCTGAGGACGGTGGAAGGGACGGTGTGCGACTGCCACATCGCCAGCAGTGCCCGCGACTCGCTCGCCAGCCGTCGCCACATGGACAGCTCATTCGGCGACATGCCGCACTGCAACAAGTTACTCACGTACGACGCCGACGGCGACTCGTCCTCGCCGGTGCCGTCGGCAGGCACACTCATGTTGGGGTTAGCGGAGCCGGCGGTGGCAGAGGTGCCCTGCGACATCTGCCTGTCAAACGGCGAGGCGGTGAAGCTACCCGTGCCATTGTTGTTAACGTTGTCGGCGCCGACGCGGCCACGCGTGGTGCGGCTCGCATTCAACAACGGTGTGGCAGGTTCGCCCCGGAAAGAGGGATGACCACTGTTGGTTCCTGTTGGACTTGTGGGACCGCTAAAAGAACTGCCGAGGTTGGTACGGTGGGTACTGCGCTCCTGTATCTCGTACTCGCGCCGGGTGACGCCCATGTCCCGCACCTCCTCCATCTGGAACCCGCGGTCGGCCCAGAAAGTCTCATCGCTGTTCGTCTCTTGACTCCAGCCGTCGACGACGATCTTGCCGGCAGCGATTGCCTGCTGCATCGAGCGGAGCAGCGCCTCAGCGGTGTCGAAGGCACCGGCAGACTCGATGATGTTAAATTGGCGCCGCTGCTCGCGGCCAACGTTAAAGTACGCCTCTGCCGACTGTCCCTGCGAGACCTCCACCGCATTTTCCGCGTCCTGCAGCGCGCGGGCGTGCTGTCTCAGCGCGCTGAACGCCTCGCAGCGAATGAGCAGCAGCCGCAGCACCTGGGTCCGATTGAAGATGTGCCGCTTGCTCAACCACTCCGCGCTGCCGGCGGGGAGGGAGACAGAGGAGGTGTTGTACACGGTGGGGGCAGGGGACGTTATGGCGACGCCGACAGAGCCGGCCGTAAACCACTGCAACGAAGTCGTCGAGGTGTGTCTGGTGCGAGCAGGGGCACCCGTCATGTGCGGCCGATTCCCCTCCGCATTACCACTACCGCCGCCACCGCTACTACTGTTGCCGCCACCAGTCGAGGACACGTCGGCTGGTCGTGTGTAGCTCGCGGAGCTGCTGATGTTGCTGGCGATGATGTCGGCGTTGTACTCCTTACCGCCCGAGAGCGGCGGGAGGCCATCGGCGTTGGCTAAGGCGTGCGTGACGATGGTGATGGCGCCCTGTGGGTTATTGTGTAGGTGAAGTTCTTCGAAGGCGCGCCGGATCACCTCATGCATCGTCCCACCCGGCTTTTCATAATTCATGGCTACTAAGGAAGAGGGTTGCCAAAGTGGAGAGCAAACACAGACACACTTTCACAAAAAAAAAAAATCAGAGGAAAGTGAAACGATGTTGGACGATTTGCTTCGATGGGCTTGATGACGACTTGAATATATTTGATATCGAAACGCTAAGTTGTGTCTTTCTTATTTTTGTTATTGCCGACGTGTCAGGAGATCAAGCGGGAACAGCAACAACAAAAACAAGAGAGGTGTGAGGTAAATGATATATGCAGTGCATGCGCAACGAAGGGAAAGGAAAAAAAAAACAGAAGGTCGAGAAATACATATATATATATAGTCCGCGCGCGTGTGTGTGTGTGTGTGCTCAACTCTACAGGTAAGTCGCCCACTGTGCAGCCAACACAAAAAAAACAAAGCAGAAGAAGGGAAAAAAAAAACAACAACAATGAAACAAAAACTCGAAAGAGAAAGAAACCGTACACACCTAACGCTAACTCAACAGGATAGACCCCACCTACAACGCAAAGACTCCAACTCAGTTCGCAATTCCCTTTTTATATGGAGGCTGGCATGAACAACGATAGATAAGTTGGTTTCCACCTGTCCTGGCGCAATCCAAGGTCGCTGTCATCAAGGAAAAAAAGAAAGAAAACGAAGAGTCGACGGTGTCGAGTTTTCTAAATCCAAAACAATTGTATGGAAGCAGCGCAGTACGACGCACGCCAGGCAGCACAAACAGAAATGACCGCAACCTTGAAAATTATGGTTCTAATAGAATCGACTTTGCCTTTGCCCTGACTTCAATCTCTCCTTTTGTTTTTTTTACTGAAAAACAGCACGATTTTGTTTTCTTTTGCTTTCTTTGGCGCTGCCAGTAGCGAGCCGCGTACGAGCTCCGTGTTTCACTACTTGGTAGTCGATCACTACTCCTTACCCATCCTGTTGTAGAAATGCCATCGAATGAGTGGGTCAGGCGATGAACACCAGCGGAAAGGGAAAAAAAAAGAGAGAAATGAAGGAAGGAAGGATGCTGCTTTGAAACTTCGCACGAAAACGACTACTTGAAATAAAACAAAGGTCTTTTTTTTTTTCTGTACAACGCGTTGCTACGGACCCAAAAGAAGATTCTCCGGAGCACTGGAAGATTCCCCGCGCAATCTGTGGCGCTTGGGCCTGCTACGGTGCGCTAAGAAAAGCATATAACGGTCGACCTAAAAGTCGACACAAGAAAAAGAAAGTTGATTCGCATTTGCTTCTGCAGAGGTAATAGCCCGCCAACAAACATTGGGTGAACTGCCCCTGCGTTACCAGACGCCTTTAGCTTAAGTGATTACCTCTCTTTTTTTTTATTTTTGTATTCGTTATTATTTATTGTCAGCGACATAGCAAGGCAACAGCGAGAAGATAGCCTGCGGTACGCCCGCTGCAAACGGAAATGTGGCTCGCACTTAAAGTAACTCGTTGGCGTCCTGCCTACAAAAAACCCCAGCTCCCGGTTGGCGACTTTTTCTTCGTGTTGTAAACACCCGCCAACATCACACTCTCCTCCCCGCAAAACCCGACAAGCAACGGGAAGTACACAGAAAAAACACGTCAGTATTTTTCATTTCTTCAACTACTTCATTTCTCTTCCAGGTAGATCTGGGAGCCAAACTTGGCGTACAGCTGCGCCTTCAGGTCGTTCAGCGCAGCCGCCAGCTCTTTCAGCTCCGCTTCTACCTCCTTCTTCTCCCCCTCCATGCGTAGCTTCTCCGCATCGAGCAATTCGACCGCGTTGTCGCATTCCACATCGACAAACGCCTCGCCGAAGACGTACTTCACCTGGTCGCAGATCATCACCTCAGTACTGGCGTCGTCGAGCTTTTCAATATCATCGGTCAGCAGCTTCAAGCGGCGGTTTAACGCCTGCACACGGCGATGCAAGCGGGAGAAAATGCAGATGTTGCGCTGATCCTCCCAGGTGACATCGATCGGGACGTCATTCTGCTTTGCCGCCACAGCTGTCATCGCTTACTATGTCCTCCCGTTGTTTTTCAACGTGTGCAGCCAACCCTGGCGAAAAGGAACGAAGAGAATGGCTGAGTTGGCACGGTGTTGAGTAGGCGGTGCTGCGCCAAACAGTTTTGTTCTTATTCGGTGTGTGCTTGTTCGTTTAGAGGGCTAACGAAATCTAGTGGAAGGAGGGAAGACAAAATAGGTGAGAAGGAGGGCGGCACGAATCCCGCAGAGCGTCAGCATGAAAGGGGGAAAAGGTGGCACCACAGCCAGATGTGTGCGCTTCTACGCTGGGTTTTGAGTGCTGATCTCTGCCTTTGTAGACTCATTTAAAAGTATCCGGAACTCCCCTTTCGCGTGTGAGGAGAGGGAAAAACTGGAGCCAGAGGCAACAACGGGTTGCGAATGAAGTGACACGAAATCTCGCAGTGGAATGGAGTGGATTTTCCGCGACAAGTCGCAACGGCGAAAACGAGAAATAAAAGTTGCGGAATGCACCACGCGTCCTCAGGCAACACGGATGAATAAGGGGGAGGGAAAGGAAGAAAAACAAAAGAATGTTAGGGATGGTGTTCAGAGTTCATTAAAACTAACAAACACAAGCAGTAAACAGAGAAACCCCAAAAAGGGAGAACGCAAGATAAGCACACCATCCCCTACACATGAAAAGAAAGCAGGTGGGAGGGTAACTGCACATTCGGAAATACGCAAACAGCGATGTCTCCCCTTTACTACGGTGGTCCTATTTCACACACCTGAGAAAACAGCAACAATGTCCGGAAACACAGGCGCATAGCAGTAAAAAAGGGGGAGCATTAAGGCGTCACGTGAAGAACTGACTACGCTGGTAGATTAACACATGGTGATGGAAGACTAAGTCATAATTACAAGAGGGCTCGAAACTAGTAGCCAAAGATGCCCTGCTGAGGTGAAACGGAGAAGCAGTCACCTTCATCGAAAGCAACAAACGTTGTTGATTACGCAGGCACACACAGACACAACCAAATTATATATATATATATATATATAATGATTATTGAGGAACGAATGGAATAGGAAAAGGAAAAAAGACAAGTGAACAAGGACACAAGGAACAGCAAGCACGTTATTGGGTAAGGATAACGCTATCCATCGAAAAGCGATTCACCTCAATGACATTACTACGTGATTTGCGGGCATTAATAAAGAAAAGAGAACTATGAGGTATGATGGTGGGCTTCCACATTGACGGCCCGGTACAAAAACGTAAAACTCGTGTTTGCGAGCAAAGGAAAACAACAACAGCAAAAAAGAGGGGGACGGAAAGAAAACGGCTAGCTTGGCAGAGCAAACAAAAAGAACGTAAAGGCGCTAACTCAACGACAGCCGACGCGTTTTGTTGCCGTGGGCTGAGCACTTTTAGGTTCGTCGTGGTATAAATGCGGCTGAGCGTCTCGTTACGCGCTGTAGACTACTCGGAGGGCAATCGTGGCAATGGTGAAGTTAATGGAGGTTCTAAGGTGGCCGAAAACGGGTGCCGCAGCACCTCTTCGGCTGTCATGCGTGATGCCGGCTTTTCCTCTAGCAGACCTTTTAGCAACGACTGCATTGACGAGCTCAGCACGTTGAAGGCACCTGAATAGTACAGCCGGCGTGCGTAGGCGAGCGGCATGCCAGATGACAAAGTCAGCAGCGTGCAGCCCAAACCGTACAAGTCCGCAGCCGGCTCGCGGGCGTGTGAGGCGTGTGACACTCCTTGCAGAAGCAACGGTAGTTGTTGTTGTTGGTTGTGGGAACTGTGCCGTTCACTCGAAGTTGTGTCGTGCCCTTTGACGCTTTTCTTCCTAGTAGCCTCCTCATCGGAGAGTCGCCAGTCCATGTTCGCGTAGTTCACCAGCTTCACCACACCGTTTGCCCCAAGCATCACGTTCGGCGGCTCAACCGCACCGTGTACGAGAGCCAAGCACGGGCTACGGAAGGTGTGCAGGTAATGTAGGGCAGCCGCCACCCCGCGTGTCACAGCCACCAACTGCGACTCAGGCAGACCGCCGCTGCGACGTGCCTTGGCGTACAACGAGTTCGGCTCGTGCGCGGTGGTGAGTCCATGGCTACTGCAATTGTCATCGCCGACCAGTTCGGAGATAAGCACCGTCACGACTCGATCGTTACGGAGCAACGTTGTCAAGTGCTCAATACGAGCACGCCGCTCTGCTATTTTGAAGCGGCTCTCATTTGTGCGGCTTGCACGCATTTCGGCGACGCGGCGCTCGCGACTCGCAATCTGTGCCGCCGCCTCCGCCGGCCACTGAAAGGTCGGGACGGTGCCGCAGTTCCGCACCGTCGCTGCAGCCGCTGTCGTGGAAACAGCCGCCGGTCCCGCTGCCAAATGACTGCGACCCTGCGCGCTGCTTTTACGTTCCGCATCATCTGCTGCCGAGGTTGCTGCTGCGGTTGCTGCTGCTGGTGTGACGTTGCTACCTCGTCGTAAGGACGCGCAGGAGGAAGCCGGCGTGGACCCGTTACTGCCGCTGTTGGTATTGCCGCCGCTGCTACGGCTTGCCCCACTGCTGTTACTACCCCTCCTCAAATTTGAAAACAAACGACGCAAGAGCGTGTTGGTGATACTGTACTGTGCTGCCTCCCTCGGCGGCGTCGGGCTGTGCGTCGACGGAGTCTTCTTCGCCTTCGTATTTCCATCAAAGTTGTGCTCGCCGTCGGGGTGGCTTTCGGTGCTGTGCAGCGATGAGCTGCAGCCGACCACACTGACGGGCACCTCTGTTGCTGCAAGAACGTCGGTATCCATTGCGACAATAGGAAGCCACAGCGACACCCTCGGTCGCGAGCGCGTGTATGCTTCGGCCTGCACAATTTCCGGTGCCCACGTCGAGGCTGCATCGTTGCTCGCACCAGTGCAAGCCCGCACAAGACTCTGCAGCTGCGTGGCGTCCTGCTTCGCCCGGTAGAAGACATCGAAGGTTTGGACGAGATTTGGGTGCTGGATGATCAGTGACGTCGCGCAAAACAACTTCAGGACGTTTGACATAGGCTGCGGTTGCTGCTGACCGCTCGTATTACTCTGCTGTGTCGAGTGGTCGGTACTTGTACCCGTGTTCAATTCCGCAGTGAAGAGGTTCTGCGCGTTGTTACAGTAGCCCGGATCGTGCAGCACAAATGTGGCAGCGTAGTGACGGTGTGTACGTCGCTCGCGCACCTTATAGATAGCACTAGTGTGGTTTTCTGCAATGAAGTCTTCCGGAATGTAGTAATTACGGAACGCACTCAACGGAAGGAGGCGACGCGGTCGATTTGCATCATCGCCGGCCACCGATTCAGCGTCTCTACCCGCCCAACGGCAATCGCTGCAGCGGCTATTGGTGCCACCGGCCGCGCCGCTGCCGCTACTACCGTTGCTTTCGCCCTGATCTGTGCGTAAGAGCTCACTCAAGTAGCTTCCATCGCTGCTGTCGTTTTCGTCGGATTCGAATTCGGAGGATCTCCATAGAGACTGGCAGTTGTAGCTGTAGACGGCCGCCAGCCCGTGGTCGTCAAAGTCACTGTCAATCGAGAACCCGTTATCCTTTAGTTCATCATCCTCATCTTTGCCGTCGTCTCCCTCCTTCTCACCTGTGCTTTCGCTTTCGACCCTCCCCTCTCCTCCCAGCTCCTCTTCTTTGTTGTCATCGTTCACGTCAGAGTCGCTTGTTTTCAACGAAACGCTGCCCTCCAGAAACCACAGGGCAAAGTTGTCACTGTCCCGCGTGCTCGAGAGGCTGGAACTGATGCTCCTGGTGTGGTAGTCGTGCTGCAGAAGCGCACTGGCCGCCACGGGGCTGGAAAGGAAGGAGGGCTCAACGGCCGCATTCGGCGACGACATGGCTGCAGCGTAGTGCGCGGTGAAGCTCGTGTTGACGCTGGTCGACTTGCCATTCTTAGTGCTGCTACAGCAGCTGTGGTAGTTCATGCTACCAAAACTATCATCAGCAACTTTCCTCCCAAAATGGGGTGAAGGGTGCGGCAGCATTAACATAGGTTCCTCACCGTCAGGGCTAGAGAAGCAGACTTCGCGCGTCTGGCGCTGTGGCGGCTGCGGTGACGGCAATGCCTGGGCGAGCGACTTCGTGGTGGCGGTGGACGGCGGTGTCCTGGTGGTGGACGTGGTAGTCATGTTGCTGATGTTGCCCATTAACTCATCCTTGCGGTAGACACACGCCACTGTGCCGGTGGCCTCCTCTTCTCTCTCGCCTTCTCCCCCCGTCTCTCGACACGTCTCCTGTGTGATACCGGCGTCGCTCGCCAGTGAGTCAACCACATTCTCGAGGCAACAACTGACGTGCTTGTCTAAGACCCGGGCGCTGCTGATATTGGTGGTAGTAGTGGCGCTCCAGTGGTTTCTGGCCGTAGTGTTCTGTTTGTCTTGAACAGATTTTTCGTCGTCATCGCTTCCGCTCGAACGACCGCTGCTGCTGCTCCTTCTACTGCACCTGTGAAGACTGCTCAACGAGCTGGCCACCACACTCGCTAAATCAATGGTGCCTCGGTTGGTGCGGCTGTCCCTGAAAGGGTTACCGCCAATCACAGAAGCTGCTGTCGCGACGTCTGTAGTTAACGCGCCACCGTAATCGCTCTTACCGTAGTCACTACTCACAGCAGCGTCGCTATCCGTAGGTGCCTCCACCAGCAGGGAACCGTAGTCTTCTATCGACCTCTGACAGGTGCGCTGACCCTCTGCCAAAGCAACAGCGGTTTTGCTTGCTGCAACGCCGGCCACGCCCTCTATTAAGATGCCCGTCCAGTCGAAATAGTGCAGCTTCGTGTACGCATCCATAGTCGACCCTTTCAAAGGGGGAAACACCTGCGTCAGCTTTTCGCCTGATTTGCACACAACCGGTTGTGCGGCACTGCTCTCGCTTTGCCTCACTGCAGCGGCACCAGCGTGCTGCGGCGATTGTTCAATAATCATGCTCTGACCGCTTCGCAGTTCCGGCGGCAGCATCAGGTCATAACCATTCATCGAAACAGCCCGACCGTCTCCGCTTGCATTCAACGTAGCGCGTCGTTGTTGGATCGAGTGCGTGAACTCGGCCGAACTTGACGGCTTTGGCGCTGCGGTAGGTGCGTGCGCTGGCGCGTCACGAGCTACCATGTGATGTGCCACGAAGAAGGAGAATGAGATGTCGGCGGCGCGGCTGGTGCCGCACTGGCCAGAAGCATCAACGGCCGTATTGTCATCGTTTCCACCGCGTGGAAGAGAAACGGATAGAGGGGTACTTGTAGTAGCAGCGGCATCAACACCAGTGGCACCAATAGCGGCGGTGCCGGGGCGAGCCGTGACAATGGCGGCCATCCCCCAGCGCGCCGCCGCACGTACCGTTGTGGCGCTCTGCACACGCTCAAGCTTTTTCGATCGCAGGCCCCCCGACAGAGCAGCGAAGTAAGAAAGCGTCGACCGCGCAAACTCCTGCCCACCCTCCTCGTCCCCGTCCTCTGCGCTCTCCGCCTTTACCGGAGACGACGGGTTCGGTGGTTGGTGCTGGGTTGGCCTGACGAGGTCCGCGGTCACTTGCGCAGGCTGGGCAGAGGTGTTGTGTTCCTCTGCGCCTTTGACCGCCCCCTCCTCTACAGCTCCATCAGGCGCGTAGTACTTCACACCCATGTAGTAGTCCGTCGTTGAACCACTGATGCCACCGGAGTAGGTAATCGGTGGCAACGCAGTTGGCGAGAGCGGCGGTGGCTGGCGCAGCGAGCTCGAAAAGGGAATGTGCGCTTTCTGCGCGTAGGTGGACGCTAAGACGGTCTGCACCGGCTGCTTCGACCCTATCGATGGGGGTTGAGGATGGGATTGCGCCACAGCAATTGAAGACGCTTCACTTTCCTCTTTCTTCGTTGTGTACATCTCTGCCAAGTCATTTGATTTTCCCTGCAAACGCTCTTCGCATTCCTCTTCTGACCGCTGTTGGGGCACGTATGAACTCGGCTCGTCATTCGTACGACTTGCGTCGCAGCGTACCGACGGTACGGCTTCTGTAACTTTCGGCTGCGCTTCCTCCGCCTCCACGTTCTTCTGCGGTGCAGTTGCCCGTGGCCGGACCAGTGCGTGGAGATGAGGGGCCGCAGCAGTGAAAGGCGGCAGCGTGGGATGCGGTGCGCCGACGGCGTCCACGTCCGCCAGCTGCAGGACTTTTCGCACGCTCTGCGCCTCGCGGCGATTCACACCGGCTGACGACTCCGCATCGGGCAAGCTAACAGACGTCGTTGGTCCAGCCGATAATATTTTAACGCGTCGACGTTTTCCAGACTGCCTAGGTATTCTCGCAGTGGCGACGCTGTTGGTGTTGCTATTTGTCTTATTGCTGCCTTGTATTATGGAAGGCAGTGTGGAGACCTCGGGGGGTGACCGGCGCACCATGTGTGCCCATATCGCTGCTTTTGATGCAGTGCTCCCGTCGCTGAAATAGTATTGTTCGTGGTCGTTGTTTGCTGCTGTGGATTTCTTTTCCGGCATCAAGGAGCATCGAGGCTTCGCACCCCCCACTTTACTATCACGTTCTGTCGCCTCCTTGTTGTTGTCAGCTGGCGTTTGGGGGTTAGGGTAGTCGTGAACCTGCCCGCTGTCTTGTGGAGGCTCTGGCAAAGCGGGTACCTTGGACGATCCCGCAGTGACAGACACACCAGTGTCTATGACAGGGGCGTGCACGGCAGCTTCACCGCTTTTCTCCTTCGTGCTACACGACGCCGCGTCAAAGCGAACGCCAGACTCCGACCGGGAAGACAGTGAGGAGGCGCTTGTCAGTGTGCTGCTCTCGCTGGTGCGCCGCGCCCGTCGAATGTTGGACCAGTGCATCCTGTTCAGCCTCTCTTGTGCCATGCTGAACTCAACTTTTTGATTGAGGAGGCTGACGGCAACAGAGACGCTGGTGCGCGGCGGCACGATCACCTCGGGCAGGTTTGCGGCGGATGCCTTGGACCCACTCTTCATGTCGGTGCTTGCGAAGGACGGGGAACTGCCGGTGGTGGTGGCTGCGCTGCTGCGCGTGGTCGACAGACTATCACGCTGAGACGCGGTCCTCGCATCACTATTTGTGTACATCGTGCGGTGCGCTTCACTCCTTGAGAAAACGTACTTTGAATCCAGAAGAGGAAAGGATGAAGCAAAGAAAGAAGCTCACAAGTAAAGTGCTACTTGACAACGTGGAAAGGACGGAAAAACAAATTGGATGAATTGTAAAAGGAGGAAGGGAGGTGGGAGGTTGTTGAGCTAACAAAAAAAAAAGGGAAAGAGTGAAAGGAACGAATGCAAACCAATACAAAAAAGGGGGAGGATAAATCACCCGCGAAAATCACGGGCAAAAGTAAAGCGAGAAAAGGTAACGTAAACCCACCCAGCAAAACCAGCGAGTAGATGAAGAAAACAAAGGTTGTGGAAAGGCAACACAGAGACGAGCCACGGAAAACGAACAGGAAAGCAGAGAAATCTCTTACAGTTACAAAAAAAAAAAAAAAACGTGACTCACTTTCGGCAATGACCACCTGGAAGCCACATACGCGCAATCCAATGAAGTACAGAAACAAAAACGGAGAAGGCGGAATGGCAATAATAATGATAACAATAATTCTGAGCGATGCTTGCAGTAGCGCACCTTACATCAAACGTTTGCTACGCGAATGCTGCGACGGTGTTAGCGTAATCACGCAACTTCACTTTTTTGTTTCTCTTTTGGGTAATTCTGCTATACGAGCGCCAGGTGAGCAGTGCAGTTGCTTTGGTCGCACATCCGCTAATGCGTTGATTCGGAACGAAGAAAACCAAATAACAATAAAGTCACCCATAAATAAACGCAAGACAATAATGGTGCGCAGAACCTAATGGAGCGAAAAGAGAGGTGGCAAGGCCGTTTACGAAGAGGAAGCGAAAATCAACAACACAGGAACGCTTGACGCTGATTCGAATTTGCAAAGCTGCTTAGGTTGAAGTTGGAAACGAAGGAAGAAGCAAGAAAGACGAATCCGCTCGTCGTGATTAGATTTGCGATGAAATAGTCGCTTTGATAGTAGAAAATTAGCGAAGCTCACATCAAAGACAGAAAGAGAGAAACGATTGTATCGTGGGTTCGCGTGCACACGCACTCCCAGATACAACACAATCTGGAAGAGGAAAAAGCGGGAAAAAGACGAATGAGGAAGAGAAAATCAAGGATGAAGCCAAGTAAAGTAGAGTGCTCTGAGAAAAAAAAAAAACTATTGTAAGAGCAGCTGCCTCTTCCTCTCCTTCTGATGGATATTGACGGCTGCGCCAACTGGCCTCGGGAGGTCAATATTATGTAATGTATACGAAAAGGAGATTTTCCAGGTAGTTTCGTGTGTCTACTGGTCTCTACTGAAAGCAGCAGTACTTTTTTTGAATGATCCAACCACAGGAAGAAAAAGAAAAGAAATGATTTACTTCTGCGTGGAGAACGAAGAGTGCAAGCATAACAAACAAAAGTAGGGAAACGATGAATTGAAGTTCGGAATTGCAGACGTCGAAACAACGTAAATTGAGCACGTACCACGCAGAAACAGTACAGCTGATAGAATATATTAACAAAAAAAGCGGGAGACGCAGAGGCGGAGTGTGCCTCGTGACCAACGGCAGAGAACGAAAAGGGAGATGATAGTTTTGATAGTGACAATGCGTGTGAAAGCTTGAGGGAAAGTAATCAGTGAGTGGCAGGGAAGATGGATGATTTGAGAGCAAAAAGCTCAAATATCGGCAAAAATGTGTCGGGGGACAAGACACAGAGGTTAGCCGTTGTTTTCCAGTCAGTAGTGAGCAGCCTTCTTATACCCTTTACCTGAAAATGAGTGCAATGAGCGGTTCGAGCGAGGTACAATTAAACACAACGGGTGGTCGACAGGAAGGAAGGAAGGACGTAAGGAATGAAAAGAGGCGAAAGACAAGATGGGCGGAAACAGAGAAATGGGCCGTTAAGGGCTTCGATACTCTACAACGCAACCAGGGCGAGAATGCGCATTGTAATATTGAGGAGTGGGTGCACTGAAATACCCATGGCATGATGTTCTCGTTGCAGAACTTTGATAACCAATCACAAAGGACGCACCCTTCTACTTCCCTGATATGTGTCCTTCGCGTCAGCCATGTGTTCCACCAATTGTCACAAATCTGTCTTGGCATTTGGGTATCGGCACTCAGTACCCTCTTTGCGGCGACAAGAACAGAAGCTTCAATAAACCATTTCGGCTTCTCGCCTGATGGCTACGAAATATGAAGACATGAGTACAGCCGGGTGTAATTGTGTAAGCGCCACTGTTCTCTTGATTTCGGGGATTGCTTATAACGTCTCTGAGGATACGCGTGAGAACAACAAAGTCGCAAACGCAGAAATACTCGTTTTATGAACAGGCAACAGATAACTTAACACTTGTGTATAGCTGAGACGCACATTACGATCACCAATAGGTAGGTCAGCAACAAAAAAAAAATTAAAAACCCAAACCATGGATACGAAAACACAGAAGCTACACGTTGACACCTGTATTGGGGCTCATCACACGAATGGAAAAAAAAAAAGATCTACGCGCTTGCACTCAAACGCTTTAAACGAACAAAAAGGTAGAGGGGATACGTCTGTTCAAAGTTTCTATCAGTGTGAAGCGGTGAGAACGGGAAGAAGAGACTTAAAAAAAAAAAAATCCACAGACGGAGCAAAACTGTCCAGACCCCACAAAATATATATCTATATACATGTTATTATAAATATATAATAACAACAAGAGTGTCACAAGGAAGTGAGAAATGGAGACAATACGTCTTACTGACCCAAAGTGAAACGACCTTTCTGTTCTCATCATGTTTGGCTGTTTCTCATTCAACCTGTCGTCTCATCCACTATCAGAGCATGTTTCAACACCGTAAAGTTTCTATGCGCATTAAATGTATGGAAGAAGGCAAAAACGTTCCATTCGTTCAAAATACAGAGAGAAACCCTCCTAAAGAGGGTGACTTTCAGAGCTGACACTGCAGGGTACACACGTCACGGCTGACGTGAAGCCATTCATAATACCTCGCGGAACAGCGGCTGATAGCGCTGCAAGAGCACCGGGGGGCAGCTCTCGCGACTGCGCTCATGAATCACCTTGACCTGACAGATCACCTGGCCGAATAACTCCACTGCGTATGGGTCGGCACGTGGCAGCGCAGAGGAGGAGGAAGTGCCGCGAGAGGCAAAAGCTTCTCTCAGCTCTTCACCACTACCAGCAAAGCCAACAATATCTTTTGCGTCGACGTGTTTCCTGTGGATATGGCCAGACAGAGATGCGGACAAAGACGACACGGTGGCCGCTGCTGCAGTATATTCCATCTCCCCCATTTGCCCCTCCTCCGCCGCTCGCGACGGGGACAGCAAATCAGCGTAAGACCGGCCGAGGCTACGGCGAACGGCGCTCAGCCGCACAAGCTCCGCCTCCAGTAGCAGCGAGAGCTCCTCCAACACCGCATAGTTGTCATCTGCCGGTTGTGCGGTGAGGCGAAGCGGGCCTGCAGCAGCAGAAGGCGAAGACGACGGCGACGGTGACAATGACGATGAGGCCGAGTCGAAGCCCAGTGGACTTGAGTCCCCGTTGGACCCAAATCGAAGCCGCATTCGCAGTGAGTCCTCCGTCGCCGTATCAGCCTCGCGCAGGCGGTCGCGCAAGCTTTGCGGCAGCAAGCGCAGCAGTGGCGTCGGCAGCGGGAGGCACGCCTGCTCCGCTGCGGTGACCAGCGCCGCGGTCGCCACGAGGACGGGTGAGTACTGCAGAATGTTGAACCCGTCGCTCCACTCATCCTCGTCATCCTCCTCCCCGTTGTTGTTCTCTGTGCTGCAGTGGTGGGTTACATCCCCGTTGTGTGGGGAGTTGTGTCGACTGTTCGCGTTGGACGAAGATGCGCTCGATGAGCCGGTCGCGTCGGCGCGAATCACCTCGTCGCAGATGAAGTACGCGAAGAGCCGCAGCCGCAGCCAATCGTTTATCGTCTGCCGGTCCGCGTGCGTCAGCGATTCGGTTGGTCGTGCGTTGCGGCCGCCGTAGTGGTGGTGATGATTGTGAACAGCGCCAGCTTTCTGCCCGTGCAATGCTGTCGATGCTGTCGCTGCGCCGGAGAGGGGTCGCAGCGTCACACCGCTGCTGCGCACAGTATCGCCGCGTCCTTCGCCTTCTGCTCCATAAACAGCTTCTCTACGTCGTCCACCAAATGGCCGCGGTCTTGGTACTCCTCCAGCAGACGCCGTGTTGTGTGCGACGCCGTCAGCGTCCCAATAAGGTCGTCGCTGGTCGAAAAGGTCAGCAGCGCATTCACCGATTCAAACAGCGTCACAGGATGCACGGGAAAGCCGAGCGTCAGCAGCACGTGCAACTCCAGAATGACAAACTCGTGCTCGCTGATCGGCGCGGTGTCCTCCACGCAGCCCATGAGCTGGCGGATACTCGGTGGGTAGAGGTCGACCGTCTTGCTACCCAGCATGATGCAGACGACGATCACCTGCGTGAGAAACCCGCAGATGTCCCGTGCGTGGACGTCGTCACTGTACGATGAATGCAGCTGCGGGTCCGCCCTACCATCCGCATGAAATGCCGCACCGTTGTGCAGGTCGCTGCTGCCTGGCCCGCCCATGCCGCTGCCAGCCATCATGCTGAAATCCATCTCCTGCCCGGTGCGTGCGCGGTAGATTTGGCAGCGGTAGGCCTGCAAGTTCGAGATGGGGTCGACGGTGGTCGCAATGAAGCGGTCGAGAAAAGCCACTGCGGTGTAGAAGGCGAGGCGACTGCCGTGGATATAGCGCACGATGCCGTCCAGCGAGTCCACGACAAGCGGGCGACACAAAATGCCGCTCGATGCGTACCGCCATCGCCGCCAGCCCGCCGGGACTTGGTCGTCGTAGAACGCAGTGTCAACGAGGCGGAGGAGTGAAAAAGCACGCCAGCGCTGCGACTGCGGCAAGCGCCGCTCAAGCTCCGACTCCTGTGTTCGCTCGAGCGAGCCTCGCTTGCTGTCATAGCGTTTTTGTTGTTGATGTTGTTGTTCATCAAGTCGGCCAGCAGCAACCGGCCGGGCCGGCGTCGGCGTCGCTGACCGCGGGTCCTCGCTGTAACCCAGCGCCGCCGCACTGTCCACCACCCTCACCGCCGACGCGCTGCACTCCCTCGTAAAGGAGGAGTCTTGGTAGACGGTGTGGCCTCCATCCGACAGTGCACCGGAAGTGTTTACAGCCTCGGTGGAGCAGGAGCGGTGCCGCTGCCACAAATTATTGCCGATCTTCTGCGGTGGCTGACTCAGCTTTGTTGTGACCATGGCCCAATTTTGGCAGCGTTCCTCCTCTGCCACGCTTAGCAGTGCCGTCGTCGTGAAGCAAAACGTGTACTGCAGAGAGGTCGGCACGAGGCGGAGGAAGTAGTCCGCCGGCGGCGCAGGCGGTGCAGCGTTTCTGAGAGCCTGCAATGCACAGGTACAATCACCGCCAGCCGGCCGTGGCCGCACCTCGCACCCGTTCGTGCAGAAACAGCGGCAGAGGCACGCGACGCGGCGCAATTCGCGCAGCTCGTGGACACTGATGGATGTCTGCGCGCCGCCTACAATGTCGTCGATACCATGGGTTTTACTTTTACGTCCACCAGTGCTGAGGAGGAGGTAGCGCTCATACACCGCTGATGTCCCCACCAATTCATACCGAGATGCCAGCAGGTAGTAGGACAAAAACGCACTGTCCCATCCCATCGACGTTGTCGTCCCGGTTGATTCGGCGCTTTTCACAGCTTTGATACGCACGACAGCGCAGAGATGACTCATCGGGCACAGCTGCCACCCCGACACTGTCTGCGGCCAGTCAGGCCACACTTCAGAGTTCGGCAACCGCGACCCAACGTCGTCCTCGGCTGCCGTCACACACAGAACTTGAATCGAGGTAGTGGGAGCCGCCAACTGCGCCGCAGACAACTCTGCTGGCCAGAAGGATGGGGCAGTCGATGGTGAAGCGGATGGCGGACAGTCGCTCGGCATCACCGTCATCGCTCCCGCACCCACCACACTGTTGCTGTTGATGTTGTTGTTCGCCTTGTTTGCACCGTTCGGATCGTAGAAGAAGAGAAGTGGCTTCTCCTGGCCGTAGACAACGCAGTCCTCCCCTGTTGGGAGGGAGGTCTGTAACGGCGCAAGAGGCGATACAGGGGTATCGGACTGCGTGGTGCCCGCACCAGTGGCTAGCTTACCCAGCAGCTCAAAAAACGCAGTGTTCATTGTTCCCCCCCCCTTTTCGTCACTCTTTCGTTTTGCCCCTTAAACAGAAAGAGGCTGAAACAAGGCAACGTCGTCTGGCTTTCCTTTGCGTCTTCAGAGCTCAAAAAAGAAAATGGGGGCGAATCCCTTCTGCTTCCCCTTGCCCAGAGTGCACTTTGCAATTCAAAATGCTGCGAGTGAAGTAAGGCCCCTGTTCTATTGAAAAGCGTATGAAGCTTCTGGGCGTTGTACGTTTAATTTCCTTTATTCTTCTTGGATTTCAGAAAAGAAAAACCCTGGTGTTTCCTCGTAAACTACAAACCCTTTATTCTGCCCTGCTTCTGAATCGGATCTGCAACACAACGAAAAGAGCAGTGAAATGAAGAGGAGACCCGTCTGCAAGACCAAAGGAAAAAAATATATATAAGAAGGCGAGTGTCGATGCCGGCCACTGAACTCAACTCTATGGAAGCCCAACAACAGTTAGAGGGGTTATACGAAAAATAATAAAGAGGTGAGGTGAGGGCAGTAATACTGCTCTCTATATATAACGAACACGTTCCGGTAGCCGTCGTTGGCTTGCTTTTGAGCGTGGAAAGACGCTTCTTGGTTGACCCACACAAAACAAAACAAAGGGTGTGTAAAAGTACACACACGCACGCACGCCGTCTGTGCGTCACGTTAAACTACGAAAACAAAGAGGACTGAGAATACCGCAAAACAAGTGAAGTCAAATCGGCCAAAACACAAGCAAGTAAGGGAAGATCAAAGCGTATTGATTGCAAGGCAGGTGAAGTGGTGAAAGTTCAAGTCAACTGGTAGAAGGTGAAGTTAACGAGGAGAGAAAAATGGTTGCTTTAAAAAAAAGCGGAAAGAATAAAAAGAAAAACTAGAAGAAGGGAAGTAGAGTCTTTGGACAAAACTGAATATCAATATCCGTCTGGTGGATTACGATGGTCGAAACCCTGAATGAGATACGCTCGGAGTCGAAAGACGTTAACGGCCAGAGAAATAAAGGAGACTATTAACTTAAATGCCAATCAGATGATAAATGAGCAGCGACTAAAAACCGGCTATGCGACCAGGCAAAACAAAACAAGCGATAAAATGGAACCGAAGGAAACTGCGGGGCGCGGGAAAGTGACGAAATGCAAAGCAAGCCTGTCTGCCTTGTTGCTGCGGTTTGTTGGTCTATAGAAAGGCTACGAAGAAACTCAAATAAAAAAAGAAGAACGAAAAGAAAAAAAAACAATGACTTACCTTCTATTGTTGTGTTTTTTTATGGTTTTATATGCAGTAAGCGACTTACAGCAAAGAGCCGAAAAGCGAAAAAGCGCGGTTGGAGTATATAAGCAGTCTCTGACTTGAATGTCTCTCTTATGAGCAAAGAAACAACTTCAAGAAAAGTCCAGAATGTGTACTCGAAACCAGCGTGAAGAGGCGGTGTGAAGTGTACCTTGTCGATGCAGTACAAGTACAACCGGGGGCTCTGCGCTTGACGAGTAAAGTCGACTTCGCTTCTCTTTTTGGTTCCTTTAATTTTCTTTCTTCTTGATTTGGCAGACCCAATCGATGACAAACTAAACCTACCTTTTTGGGGTGTTTGTCATAATTGAACTTTATGCAATTAAAAAAAAAAGGGGGAAAGAGAGAACAGGATTTGTGAATATGCAATGCCGTATAGGAATTTGCGTTGGCAGTATCACCAACGCGTTGAAACGCGCGAAAGGCAAGAGAGTGTGTTCGATGAAAACACGCGGTAGTCAAAAAAAAAAGAGAAAAAATGACCGGGAAAGGGGAACGACGATTGATAGATGCGGCGCAATAATAGGGGACATGTACTGCGTGAATTTAATGACGCGCTAGCTTTACTGTTTGTTCTCCGCCTTACTCATATCAGAAAAGCTTACCCGATGCGTATAGCCTGCCCTAAGGAAGGGAAACATGAAGGCTTGACAGCGCTGTTGTTCCAAGATGCAGCCAAAGCCGTTGCGGCCTCAGGGCGGTTTTTCTGCTTGGGCTAATACTCTTGCTTCTGATGCAAGTGAACAAGCTTTCTCTTCTATTACTTATTTCTTTTTCTTATATATATATGTATGTATATGCAACTCCGTCTCACGCACAAGGTGTATTCGGGTGTCTTTGTACGCCCGTGTACTTGTAGGCCCTGCACAGGCGAGTAATCAGGCAGCGAGGAACCAAAAGTTGAACGAGACGAAAAAAGCAAGACGAACACCGTTGACGGCCCTTGAAAGAGTCGAAGAAGCACTGTGAAGAAGGCATGCAAAACGACAAAGGAAGAGACAGGCAGACAAAAGGAGACTAACTTCGAGGGATCCAAACAGCAAGTAGTAAAAAAAAAAGTTAAAAGAACCGAGTAGTGGATTACCGACCACCGGCTACAAATACGGGGACTAAAAGTGAGTAAATTTGCTGCACGCAGGTGTGTGCTGATGCAGGGGGGGGGTTACAAAGGAGCCGTACTGAAAGAGTGTTACGGTACTGAGGTCTCAAAACACTCCCAACATCTTATCCTTGTGCAGCCGGCGGGGCCACGGCCGCGCCTTCAACAGTTGCAGTCTCGTCCTTGCTTACCACCTGAAAATCACCTGGTGTTCCGCTAATGCGCGTAAAGCTCTCGCCCTTCTCACGCAGAATGTCTTCGATGTTCTTCGCCTCATCCTCCAGCCAGCCGAGGTTGTCTGCAAGGAGGTGCTTCGCGCGGCAATTCGGGCATTCCACAATCACAATTCCTTTCGTGTACGCGTGTTTACTGAAGCGCTTGACCATACGGTAGTCGCATGGACCACAGGTAAACGCAGCGACCATGTCACCATCCGCAGGGCCGATGCCCGCGCCGCCCATTACGGAACTCTTCTCCTTCTCCGGCTGCAGCAGCGCAGCGATAATGCGCTCTTGGTCCTCCGCCGACAACCCGCTGATTTGCTCCGCGACGGACGGTTTGGTGGAAGGGGGCTCTTCTTCAGACAGGCTGGCCGGCGCCAGCGGTGGTGTCCCTGTGTTCTTTTCGGTGTCGGAGAAGGAACTCCAGCGACGCGGTGCTACTGTGGCACAAGAGACGACAGAGAGCATCGTCATTGATGGAGCAGTGGTAGCAGCAGCAATAGCGGGGAGCAGAAGTGAAGTATGGCCAATACTGCGCAGCGTGGTCCTACACGTGCGCGACAACGCAGTAATAGGAACAGCAGCAGTGGTGGAAGTCGTTGGGTGAGTGGCGTAGCAGCGACAAGCCGCCCGGCTCGTTGAACGAGACAACTTGACAGCTTGTCGGAGCATCGCGGTGGTGACTTATTGAAGTAACTGTCGCTAAACGTGGAACTTCTGTGAGATGGGCGAAGGTTATTATATGTATATATATACGGTGTCGTCTTATTATCAATTAAAAGCCAACTGTACCTTGAGACGTGCCTTACAGGGCTGAAAGAAGAAAAATTACAAGCACGGTAGGAACCGAGTGAAAGGATGCAGCACACAGGAGCAAAGCAAACATGCAAGGGTGCAGTACTAGAGAACGACTCAATAGCCCTGACTCACGGGCTACTGAGAAACAACAGTTAGTCGCACTCAAAAAATCCCAAGATGAGCTGTGAACATCTACATGTATATGTCCCTGATCGATTAAGTGACATCATGTTCTTTCTGATCAACTCGCAAGCAACATTCGGATGTACTTCGGTGTTTTACGTCAAGAAGAACGCAAGAGGAAATTGCAGACAGAGGAAGTTTCACTGAGCAGGGGGCAATGTCAGCACGTGAACACAGTTGGATAACAATACTATGGCGATCTCTGTAGAACTAATTGACCGTCACCGCAGCAGAAGAAAAACAAAAAGACCGCTCCTGGCACCACCGGAAACAGAACCGACCGAATAAACTCTTATCTAGCCAGCTGCGCGCGAACACGCACCAGTAGCACAACGTGGCTTTCAAGTCAATACACAGCAGGCGCCTGCATCTCCTCCGCTGCCTTCAATTAGCGTGACTGCAAGGCTAATAACGGTGTAAACACGTGACCTACGTTATTATAGTGTGTAATCTGGCAGCACCTCGTGTGCGCGGTGGCGCACGGCACGCCAGTCGGAGCTCGCGGTTTGATGGTTGCCCGCCTGCCCGGTGGTGCCGACCCTCGCATCCGCCTTGTCGCTCGGACTCGCAAAAAACGCCTGCACCGTCACGTCGCGCAGCGAACCCATCATCGCTAACAGTGCTCCACCACCCACCACAGACGACACGAGACCGAAGAACCCCACAACGCCAATACCAATGGTGTACGCTGGTAGATCCGCCGGCGCGGAAGTGGTCATCATCACCGCCGCAGCAGCAGCACCATCACCATACATAGAACGGGTATTAACGATGTCGTACGCCGTCGGCTGGGCCATCGTCACAGCAGGCGAGCGGATGCCATAGTACAGGGTGAAGGAGGAGTGATGGCGAATCGCGTCAGCCACGGCAGCTGATGAGGCGTGGTGCGCCAATAACAAAGCTGATGACGACGACACGGAAGCAGATGAAGTGGGCGCCGCAGACGGAAACACCATGTACATAAACATAAAGATGCCGACGACACATGTCACCAGCCGCGGCAGCGTAAGCACCGTGTCAAACGTTGTGTACGCCAGCGCACGCAGGATGAGATCTGGTGTGTGGTACTCCGTGGTGAGCGCATACCGTGACGGGCGGCCGGGCACCACCCAAAGTCCGCGGTTGCGACTCGTGCACATGGATGGGGATGCCATGCTGCTGGTGCTGGCGAGACCGCCGGTGAAGGAGTCGGTGGCGAAGGAGACCTGTCGTCGGCTGCCGCCTGGTGGTAGAGAAGTGAGGGAGGTGTTGCGCAGCGCACCCGTCACCTGCGTACCGCTATTATTGTGACTATTTTGATGGCCGCAATACGTCACCGCAGCAGTAGCTGCGGCAGACTGTCGATGTATGGCTGATGCGGTCGGCCGCGAACGCGAGAAGCTTTCGTTGTCTGCCCCGCTCGTCTTGGTGTTGAGGAGGGTCTCGGAGACGCTGCTGTTGGCCGAGAACTCTGATGCGTTTGAAACGTCCGCGCTCCAACCCCACGAAACTGTATAGGACAGCCGTTCCGCACCCAAGATGCGCTCCTGCGTGAGCGGGTGTCGTGCGCTGTAATGGCTTACAGGCCGAGGAGCACGGTGGCGGTAGTGTTGAATATTGCCGTGTGTGGCCTCTGCTACGGTAGTTGTAGTCGGTGTCTCCGAGTGGGAGGGGGCCTCAAGGGCGGTGCCGTCGCCTGCACCTGTCTCAAGCCGCCGGCTGCGGTGGACGCTGAAAAGGCACCACGCGCACAGCAGATCCAGCAGCGGAAGTAGACCTGGGCACACGAGGAGCACCACTACCCCCACGTGCTGCTGCAGCAAAGTCCAGGAGGGGCACAGGTGGCGCACCAGAGCGAAAAGCGACGCTGCGCCGTGCGTGACGGCGGACTCGGCCGCGACGGCGTAACGCTGCCGATGTACTTCCCACATGTACAGTAAAACCGCGAGCACCACGTTGCCAACGTAGGTGGCTGCCAGCACGAGGAGTGCACCATGCAGGGTGTGCCGCCAGAGGAACACCATAGTCCAGAAGCAAGCGGCCAAGGTGGTGAGGGCGGCGGTAGCGATGAGGGTGCAGCGGCGGCGCCACCGCCAGCCCCACCCCTCCCACTCCTCACGGTGCTGAGCCAGAGCCGTGAGAAAAGGAATCACCGTGCCGTCCGCAGCGCTGCGCTCAAGCTTGATCGTCAACTCCACAGGGATCTGAATGCGCTGGTCGCAGACGAGGTGGCGGAAAATATCCAGGTGATGCAGCTGCGCGGCCATCTCAATCGGGGTCGCAACAACACACTGCAGCGCCGGTTGTGATAGGGCGTGGTGCTGCAACAGGTAGTACGAGTTGCGCAGCGCGGTGGTGGCCTTTGGTAACCGACTCGGACGTAGGTGCGGGTGCTGCAACAGCCAGCTTACCACCTCGGTGTTGCCGGCTAGGACACAAATCTGCAACGGCGTCATGTAGAAACCAGCGTTTACCTCGATGGCGGGGTGGTTCAGCAGGTACAACAGCACCTCCAGCCAGTGCCGTGTTGTCTGCAGCGGGTGCTCTTTCGAGTCCTTCGGAAGCGCAGTTATGTGTGTGTCGTTGACGGTGAGGTTGAGTACTGTGGTGTTGTTAGCCACATTCGCAGCGGTGGCATTATCAGACCCTTGAGCGGCAGGAGCAGTCACCTCAGCGCTCGACACACGCCACCCGTCCCGCTGCATCTCTCGAGATCCTCCCTTCCCTCTCTCCACCACCACCTCGGGGGACCTGCTCGGAAACAATGGGTTGCCGTGAGGAGTTCTCACCGACAACACAGGCAACGAAGACCTCTTGATTGACCCTTCAGCAGCAGCACCAACAGCGCCACCACCACTTCCATCATCTCTCAGCTGCACCGCCAGGAGCGGCGTTGCAGTTTTCTCTCCCCCGTTTGCGTCATTTAGCTCTGCGGGGCTGAGGCAGGTGGGTGCGCTCATGCTCTGGTACGGTTTCGTTACGTGCGGAAGCGGTGGCGACGTCGGCTGCTCCAGCCGCGCCTGTTGCAGCTCCCAGCGACGGCAGATCAAATACTGCCGCAGCGAGTACAGAAGCGCAGAAGTGCCCTCGTTGTTGGCGAAGCGGTTCACATTTACACTGGCAGCGTCGCCGAGGAGGTGCATTGCACGCGTGTTGCCCAGCGCAACGGCAACGTAGAAAGCGCCGCCGTAATTTGGCCAAATGCGGTGGTGAGAAAGCAAAAACGGTAGCACAGCCTCCTCCTGCCGTTGACGCACCGCGACTGTCAGTGGGAAACCGGTGTTGGGGTCCAGCTCCTCCACCTCCATCAAAATCTTCAGCACGTCAACGTCGCCGATTCCTGCCGCGACCGCCACCGGCGCACACATGGACCAGTCCCAGTAAGGATAGGTCAGCAGCATGCGAACTAGCTCGAATCGGAGGTACGACAGAGGGTGCTTCACCGCCACGTCCACTACGCCTGCCCCCATCACAAATTTATGTTCAGCCAACTCCAACAGCAGCGTTTTCAGCGGCTCCAGCGCACGCGGGGTGGTTGCACAGATGCACTTCGTCGTCCCACCTGTACAACCGCTGTCAGTGTTGGTAATTAAGTTGCCGTTCCAGCTGCTGGATTCCTCTTTCACAACATGCGGAGAAACGGACTGAGAAACGGCGGCAGGCGGAACCGTCGTCATTGGCGGCGTCGCAGAGCCGTCAATAGCAGCAGCAGCGCCGCCGACGACTGTTATCGTTGCAGTAGCAGCAACAACGCACGCAGTGGACACAATACCCAGTGAATCGGTCAAGGCATGCTGCGTCGGCAGCGCTGATAGCGGTGTCGCCGCGTTGGACGAGACGGCGGAGTCGTTAGGCAGATTCTGCACAACGGCAGCGGCGACGAAAGCACTGCGCGGCTCCACCACTTCAGCCCGCGACGTGGTCGAGGTCGGGCTACCGCCAGCCGGGGAGCTGGCGCTACCTTTGCAAGAGTCTTGTGTGACTGCTGCTGCTTTGTCTGGCGCGGCGGTGCCGTGACTGTCGGACTTGAACGGCGACTGCGGTGACGTTGGTCCTTTCGCGTCGTTTACCCTCATGAGGGAGGTCAAGGTGGTGTACTCGTAAAGGCGGGCAACGACGCGCCACACTTGCCGCTCGCATGTTTGAGAGGGAAGAGGTGTTTTGTAGCCCCCATCCGTAATGAAAGGGTCTTTCGGCCACGGCATGGTCAACGTGTTTTACGTCGCCAAAGCACTGGAATGATAAGTTAAAAAGGGAGAGTAGTCACTAACTAGGTAAAGCACAAGAAAGCAAAAAGACAATCAAGTGGGTGTTTTCGTTTTCCTCAAAGGACACTCACACTCAGCAACAACAACAAAGGAAGAGCACCGCGGTGGACTCACGTGAAAATGTGTAGACGGCAAAAATGAAAGGTACTGACACTAGCTTGCAGTGTTGTGCTTTTTCCCGCGTGTATGTGTGTCTGCGAGCCCTATACCGCGACTTGCAGACACTAGGCAACAGGCTTAAATCAGAAGTGGAGAAGAAAGCCGACAGCTAGCTTCTGAAGTTGTGGGTCAGTGACAACCAAGTCAGACTGCTGCTATCCCAAAAAAAAAAAAAAATATAAAAAAAATAAAAAAAATAAAAAAAAAAAAAATATATATATATATATTTTGAAAGTCAACAGCAGATTACCTTCTACGATGTACTCTGTGCACACAACAAGGAGCTTCGTCACTAAATATCCTTTAAGAGTATGTGTTTTCACTTTGCTTTTGTGTTGTCCGGTTCAAGTTCCTTCACGTATACCGTTCGGTGGCTTTTCGCGACGCAAGGCTTTTAAATGACTAGTGTTTTCTTCGGGTTTAAACGTCCTTTTCGTTTTGCTGTTTCGAGACAAGACAGTAAGTGCTTTTCCCGTTGTCAAGCAACAGTACGAAAAGCACTGCTTGTTGATTCAGCGCAGGTGGTAAAGGAAATGCGACAAGGAGGTGAAGAAATAACTGAAAGCAAAGATGCACACGGAAGTGTTGAATAGACGCGCCAGTGTAAAGACCGCGATTAGTAGTGAAAGAAGCAGGACTCTCTTTACAGTATCGCATATTTTAGTTTGGTTCACCGGGCAGCCGGTCTTCGAGGTTACTTCGACCAAAGCTTGAAATACTGCGCATGAAAAAGCCGGTCATCAACGAGTTACGTGCTCTTTGGTCTTCGGAAATGTGACGCCGTTTAAAGGAAAACGTAAAGGCAGAGAACTCTTATACTTTCTAAAATAAAAAAAAAAGGATTTCCTCTTCGTGAATTACTGCCACGCACCGTGATGTTTTGCGACGCCTCAGGAAACACAAACACAGGAAAACCCCCCCCCGTGTCATTTTTTTAGATCCCCTCCGTTTTGTTTTCAAAACAAAACGGAGGGGATCTAAAAAACTCAACAGCAGAACAAAAAAAAAAAAAAATCGTGTTTCTCCGCCTCCCTACGCGGCAATCTATTTCAGAAGCATCTATTTTAGCTTCCGCCCGTCTACTTAAAGAAATAAAAAGGGAAATGTCCCCGTTGCACGGTGAGAGGATCGAATACACAGTAATGAGCGCGGGCAAAAAGCAAAAGGAAATCCGTACAGAGTTTTGAAAGAGCTGCTAGTATTAAAGGGGGAAAAAAAAACGAAGAAACCAGAGGGATAGTGTCGCATACAAAATCAAGACAAAGGGTGAGCAAACGTCAAGCGCATAAAAGATTTGGTGGCTTTTAACCGCTCCGCAACATGTCTTTGCCCATTGTTTTATGTTTCCTTAAATAGAAGGAACGTGATCGGCCACGTTGAAACACAGTGGTAGGGTAAAAACAGTATAAAGGAGTTCCGGCTGTCTTCTGGCTTGGTTTCGACAAAAGCGAGGCGACAAAGGCCCTCTACACACGTGTGGCAACCGTCACCAGACAAACCTTCTAAAACCGTGCAGTTTACCGCACGGTGTAAAAGGAAAAAGCAGCATGTTGCACCTAAGCGAATATTCCAACGCGCCCCCAACCACTTTCAACGCCAAAACATGAAGAAAAACTGAAAAAAATGCCAAAAGCGATCATATGAGTGACACGGAAATGCAGAAGGCAAGAGCAAGTTGTTACTGTTAATAGAACGCACGATACTAACAGGAGAACAGGAAAGCACTCGGAAAAACAAGCGTCTTCTTGTGTGTACTTATGAATCGCCACCACTACACTGATCATCACACAAACCGAGAAACCCGAAAAAACTCTACCCTCGCTAAAAAAAAAAAGAAATATAACATGCAAAAATCAGATGATAGCAACAGAGGAGAGCAAGGTACTCGGCATCTTCGAAAGAGCAAACAAACCCAGGGTCTCACGGACACACAGTAAGAGAGGAGAGCTTTCATTAAGAAAGACGGAGAAACAAGTACGCCAAACCTTTTTAACTTAGTTGCGAACGCACGCGTTAGGGTATCGGAGAAAAGGCAGGACGAAGCCACACAAAAAAAAAAGTGGTTTCATAGGAAAACGCGAAGCAAACAGCAAAGGGGAAACACGAGGTGAGAAGGAAAGAAACTGCGGAAGCTGACACCGAGTTAACACCGCAGAGGATACAAAGGAAAGGAAAATTTGAGCTTTTCCTTGGAGAAGAGAAACGAGCATTGGGCAAAAAAAAAAGAAGAGAAGTATGCAAAAACAAAACACAACTACACAGTACTCAAGCTGAGCTGCGCGCAGTCGGAAAGGCAAGAATAGAATTCAGAAAAAAAAGAGCAAAAGAAAAAAGATAGGAGGAGCGCCTACTGAGCGCCTTCAAATAGCAAGCAAATCAAACACGCTCAACGACCATTGTTCCCGACCCGCACCTGCACTCCCTAGAAAGTCGCAGCGGTAGACAAAGGTTGGTTTAAGGCCGAGAACTTCAACTACTTGTTCAGCACCAAAGCAGATAGGCTGGCTTTAACGCTCGTTCAGCTGCATGTTTCCACTCCTCCCGCAGTCATCTGAGAGGTAATTTGAAAGGTGTCATCGTCCTAAATGTACGTCGTTTCTGCCCGCGTGGTGTTCCCCCTCCATTAAAGGGGAGCCGTGCCATGGATATTCGCGTTGTTTGCAGGCTGGTTCGTTTGCTGATAGTATCCCTGCTGATACTGGTTATTGTTGTTCGGAGGGTTATTGTAATACTGCGGCTGGGCCAGCGCCGGATCACCGCTGTAGTTGTAGTAAGCTGGCTGCGCCACCGGGTAGCCGTTGACCAGCTGATTTGGCGGCGTTCCATACGAGTTTGGCACGCCGGGCGAGCCCTGGTTATAATTCTGATTGTAACCCTGGTAGCCACCCTGCTGAGGCAGCGGGTTCGGATAGTATGGCTGCTGTTGTTGCTGCTGCTGCATCTGCTGTTGCTGCATCTGCTGTTGCTCGTACTTCTCTCGTCGTCTTTTTTCCTCGGCTGCATCAGCAGCCTGTGTGACGCAGCAGGCAACGCAGCAAGCACACAACGCAGCGCACAAACCAATGCACAACGCATCACCAGCGTCAAAATCACCGTACTCATTCTCGCGTGCGTACAGCAATACCAGCGTCATCTCCGGCTCCGCGGCTGTGGCAGCGACACCATCAGCCAGCAACTCCCTTCCAGACAACTGCAGCATACCCTCACACGACAGCACCTCCTGCAGTGTCGCGTTGTCAGGCAGCGCCACCAGCGTCGTGGCACCCTCATCCTCCGCCGCCGTCTCCCTCATCGCGAAGAACTGCGCAGCCGCCAGCGTCTCGCGTGCGCCCCTCTTCATCTTCCTCTGCGCCGCCCTCTCGCCGTTCGACCCGTCTACCGCGGTGGTAGTCAAGGACGCCTCCGCCTCCTGCGACGCCAGGAAGCTGCGCAGCAAGTGCACCGTGGTGTACGGCGAAACGCGCAACCGCGTCCCGCCAAGCTTGCGCAGTGCCTGCACCGCAGCAGTCGTCGACGACGGCGACGACGATCGCACCGCCTCCTCCAGCGTCGCCTGCGCGCTGGTCGTCGCCTCCACACAGAGCACGGCGACGAGAGCCTCGCCGGGTCCCGACAGCGCACCCGCCAGCATCCCCTCCATCTCACGGCCGTCGGACATTGCGCGAGACGTGCACTCGAAGACAGTGTTTTTTTTTTTAGAAGTAAAAAAGGGGGAAAAGTAGTGAAGTAGCAACTAAAGTGAATCAATCGAGCACGCTGCCTTCAAGTAAAGAGGCGTAAATCACGTTCGAATCGCCGTGGCGTGTGTAATCAGCGAATGAGCTGCTCCACCTATTTTTTTTTCTTTTTGGGAAGGGCGCTCGATTGAATGCTGGGGTGTATTTGATTGCAGTAAAAAAGAAAAAGTGTGGGTGATAGGTGGAAAGCAACGGAACGCAGTACTTAGTGGGCTAAAATGGAGAAGCATCATGTTTCCGCGTGTACGGCTGGATCAAGTTTTCGTGTTGCGAGTTTTTTCTTTCTGAAAGACGATTAGAAAAGAGCAAAAAGCACTCCTCCTTTCACCGCTCAACAGCGTCTGCTACGATTCAGAAGACTTGTGAAGCCCTACCTCCAAGCTTAGAAAAGCACCTTGCATTTATTCCCAGAACATCGCTGCCTGACAGTTGTGCGTGTAGTAAGAACGACCACCTGTAAAGAGAAGACATGTGTTTTGAAAAACAAAAGAAATTGGTTGAACCCCCCATCCGATCCTGCCGTGGGAGCATGCTGGTGACTCTGCTGCTGAAACGCCGTGAAAGCAACGCGTCAGAGGAGGGAAAACAAGTCGAAGCGCAGTGCCACATAAAAAAAAAACTGGTAAAACGGAAGGGGATCGTCCTGATAGTGTTAAGAGACCATGTTGGAAGCAAACAAGCAAGACTAAAAAGAATTTAAGAGTCTCCTAAACAAAAACGGGGTAAGCGCGAGTTCCACTACGTCTTGGTACTGCAACTGTAAGAGGAAAACTCGCAAGAACAAAGAAAGAGCCGCAGCATCTGTTGTCTCGGCAACCCGCGAAGCGCTGCCTACTTTTTCGAGCGGTTTCCCTGCAGCCCAATTAACAGCCCAACGATACGCCCCAGTACGTGAAGAAGCATCAGCAACTAAGGCAGAAGTGGCACGAAAGAAAGCAATGGCAAGAGAAAGTCAAACAAAACCCGTAGACTTGCCCTCCGCATCGCGGAAATAACATTAGCAGTGGTAATAGCAACAACTGCAATAAATGAAGGGAGTCAGCAGCGGATACCTTGAAGAGCAGCACGGTGCGAACGAGGAGCTCAAAACCAATTGCGTTGAAAAACAGGAGTAAAAAAGAAACACCAAAAGGGCGCTTGATCGTAGGCCGACCTCAAAAAACAAAAATAGGAAACGCTGAACACAGGAAGAAATAGTCGACATCCTCACGTCAACTTAAACTGCCGTGTCGCGTTTATTTTTCTCTTTTTCTTCAAACGCAAGAAGTCACTACACTGTTTTGTCATTCCTCTCGTCGCCTTTCGGATGGTCCGCGTGCCCACCTGTCGGGTCACCAAACACTTTCTCTTCAGTGGTGCTGATGGGACTCCAACTCCAGCTCGGGGCCACGTCATTAACTGGTGGGAAGCCGCCGTACTGCGGTTGCGGATCCACGTGCCGCAACATTGCTGCCGCACCATCGCCACCGTCACTGCTGGATGCCGCATTTCCTGACTTGACCGGCAGGCAGCTCGTGTTATCGAAGTCCGATGCTGCTGCTGCTCCTCCTTCCTTCTTCTCACACGTGGAGCCGTCCACAGCCGTCACTGCCTTCCCGGTGGTGCTCGACGGATCTGCTTTGAAAGCCAGGCAATTGCCAGTGTGATAGTCTTCTTTCACGTCGTCGTTGATGAAAGACGGGTACAACGCGGGTGGCAAACTCTGCAGGGAATCGGCCGGAGGGGGAGGCGAGAACGACGACGCAGGAACTGCAGGTGGTTGCAGAGAGGATGACGCTGAACACGACGGGGCGGCGCGAGCCGTCGGTGGTGGTGCTGCGTGGTACATATACGCGTTCGGCTGATTCACGACATACCCGTTCGCGGGTTGCTGCTGTTGATGCGGCGCCGATGGCGGTTGCTGTTGGAGTAGTGGCGGCGTCGGGGCGCCGTAGCCGTTCGGCAACCCCGGTCCTTGATAATAGGGCAGTTGACCCGGCGGTACTCCAGGTGCGTAATTGGACGCGAAGCCTGGAGGTGGTGGCGGCTGCGAAGGACTGTAATTCTCTGAAGTTTGCTGCTGTTGTGAGGTTTGGTAGTACTGCATCTGCTGCTGCTGCATATGCTGTTGCGGCTGCTCTTCCTGTTTCCGAGCTTTCTCTTTCTGTGCCCTTCGATGCTCATTGACGGTCTTTACGGTTTCGCGGATGCACATGTTGGCGAGCCATGCTCCAATCGCAGCGCAAAACCCAAAGATGCAGGCATCGATCATGTCACCGTACTCATTCTCGCGTGCGTACAGCAATACCAGCGTCATCTCCGGCTCCGCGGCTGTGGCAGCGACACCATCAGCCAGCAACTCCCTTCCAGACAACTGCAGCATACCCTCACACGACAGCACCTCCTGCAGTGTCGCGTTGTCAGGCAGCGCCACCAGCGTCGTGGCACCCTCATCCTCCGCCGCCGTCTCCCTCATCGCGAAGAACTGCGCAGCCGCCAGCGTCTCGCGTGCGCCCCTCTTCATCTTCCTCTGCGCCGCCCTCTCGCCGTTCGACCCGTCTACCGCGGTGGTAGTCAAGGACGCCTCCGCCTCCTGCGACGCCAGGAAGCTGCGCAGCAAGTGCACCGTGGTGTACGGCGAAACGCGCAACCGCGTCCCGCCAAGCTTGCGCAGTGCCTGCACCGCAGCAGTCGTCGACGACGGCGACGACGATCGCACCGCCTCCTCCAGCGTCGCCTGCGCGCTGGTCGTCGCCTCCACACAGAGCACGGCGACGAGAGCCTCGCCGGGTCCCGACAGCGCACCCGCCAGCATCCCCTCCATCTCACGGCCGTCGGACATATTGTGTGCAACCTATCCGCTAGGGGGGGAGGGGGTAACAGTGATGTTTATGTACGTCAAGTGTGTGTGACAACCTTTTTTCGGTGAAGGCAAAGTGCAAATAACAAGAGCCCGTCAAGATAGCAGTTATGAAGGAGCGCTACGAGGCTGGGGGCAAATCGTCAGAGGCGGTGGTGCACCCGTGTCTCCCTTAAAATCGATGGGATGGATGCTTGAAAAACTCGTATTTTACAAGCAGCTTTACTTGTAGTCAAGTATTTAACGTGGGTGAAGAAACCCGTCTTGCGTTAGAATAAACCGGATCGAATTGAACAGCTGTTTTCCTTCGCGATAAGCTCTTGTGCCTTTGCAGAGTTCTCCTGAGCGTAGCGGGAGTAGAAGGTGTTACGCAGGGAAGAGCACACACACACACACATATATATATGGCGTAGAGCCAAAGACAATATCGTCAAGGGGAACGGGACAGAACGAAAGGAAAAGATATTTAAAAATACGAAGTCACGACAGTGAGCAGGTATGCAGTTAAACGAAAAATGAAAACAGCAACAGGTACTTATCCGGCGTCAAAGAAACGATGCCGTCATGTGGGAGGAAACCGTGCCTACTCCCACACGCCTGATTATCACCTTCTCCTACAGCGAAAGACGAAGACGCCCGAAACACTAAGGCCGATATCTACCAAAAGGTGGCATACAGTTAGATGAATTACATACGCCAGTACCGTTTTGTTCAAGACGCATGGGTCTGAAAGGAGAAATCAGTTCCACATGAAAAGGAAGTAAGATCAAATGACCTTTATAATGAAGAAGATACGAGTGAAGTTAGAAAACTCACTCGAGGCTGCAGAATCAGCAGTACGACGAGCAAGGGGGAGTTTCCTTGCTCGCATTTAAGACCAAGAAGTAAATGCGATCACACGTCGAAAGTAAAACCAAACGACTCAGGTTACAACAACAAAAACAAAGGTGAATAATCTGCACAGAACAACATAAAGACAATCTACATTCGCACGGCGTCTCCAACTACATTATAGCTTATTTCGCGTCAGTGCAGCTTGAAGTTGGCGACGGGGCAAAGCACCTCAATGCTTTCCGACTACAACGGAGTCGGACCTGGCAGTTGGCCCCCTGTGATGTTGCCCCCATTGTTGGCGCCGTAGTTCGGTTGCGGCGGCTGTTGATATGGGTTCTGTTGCTGATAGGGATTCTGCTGCTGAAAGGGATTCTGCTGCTGATAGGGGTTCTGTTGTTGATAGGGATTCTGCTGCTGATAGGGGTTGTTCGGATTCGTGTTCGGTGGTGTACCGTATCCATTGGCACAAGCGTTGTTGTTATAATTTGAATTGTTGTTGTTGCTGTAATCCGGAATGCCGCTATTGTTGTAGTTTGGTTTTCCACCATTGGCGTTTCCCGATTGTTGTTGTTTTTTCGCCGCACTCACGCAGCAGCAGATACTCGCGGCAATGCAAGCACAAATAGCCACACAGCACCCAATTAGCAGCATATCCGAACCCTCAAGGCCGAAGCAGGAATCGCGGGTGTAGAGCAGCACGATGGTGCGTGGTGCGGTAGCAGTGGCACCAGCGCCCTCTACACGTCCACACTGCCGCGTCTCCTTCAATCCATCGTCAAGAGCAGCTGTAGTACACTCATCCTCTTCGACAGCAAGAGCGAGCACCGTGCTGTCGGATTCTAGAGCAGAGAGTTCAACGGACCCGTTGAGTGGAATGAGCAGGTCGGTGGACATTTCCCGAGTGACTATTACAGGTCCGTCCACGCCGTCCACCACTACCGTGGGGTCACGCAGGGCGAACATGTGCAATGTGGACGATGCCTCTGTGCCACTACTGCTGCCCCCGTCAATCCGCACGCGTCCCATCACGGCTTCGCGCAGCAGAAAGGATTTCAGAGTGTTCAGGGAGGTCGAGCCAGGTGCGTTAAGCAGCACACCATGGCTAGTCTTCGCAACGCGTTGAAAGGCAGCTGCGCGGGTTGCCGTGGGGGTCTCCAGCACTCGTCGCAGCTGCAAGAGGCTTTGTTTCGATACATCAAGGCAGAACACGGACACAATCGTTGAATCAGCAATAGAGGTGGCAGCATCAGGACCAACACCAGCAATAGTAGTATAGGCAGCCCTAGCTACACCCAACGGCTGTGTTGGAGGTATCGGCCCACACAGCATGGCTTCCATCTCTACGCAAGAAGCCGAGAAGCCTTTGTGAGACGATGTTAAAGAGTTGTTTCCAGCAGCAGGGGTATGGGTGACGGCTGTGTGGTGCTCGCCGACGGCGCCGTCCACAGAAGAGGCGGCTTGACCCATTCGTGCTCGTTGGTCAAAGCGATGAAGGAAAAATGTGAGACACGAATTGGATGAAGATGTCAATGAGCAAGGGCGCACAACCTGCTTCTTTGTGCTATTTTTCGATGTCGCTGCGGTGTAAAGGAATCGGCGGTGATGAAGTAGACAGAACGGAGGATGCCCAAAGAGAGAAACCACTGTTACCTACGAATACATCGGCTGAAAAGCCAAAGGAGAGAAATGAAAGCTACACCCACAGCAAATGGCGGGCTCCTGTTTTGTTTGCCGTATTGATACAAAACATGCTGCACAACACCTATCGATTGTTGTCCTGGAGCGCCGTTAAAACGTTCCAACATGGTTGCCGGACGCGCAAGTGCGGCGGGTCGGCATTTGACTCGTTAGCTTTGCGAGGTGCGAAGACCACAGACCAGCTTCCTTACGTGAGCAAAAAAAAAAACGCAGGAAAACACAAAAGCGCAGACACCCAGTTACAAGAAGAACGGAAGAAGAGGAGATACACAGAAACCCCCCATGAGATATGAAAGGGGGAATCTCGAGAAACACGATGTGTTCGCGAGGCCAAGTCAAGGTAACAAAGACAATTAGAGAAAGAAAAGGGCAGAGAACAGCAAGGATGAATGTTAGAGGTCCCCCTCCGCTCCGTTTGCGCTTTTTAAAGCGCTCAAAAAGAGCAACGCTTATCACCCACTAAAGTGAGCAAAGAGCAAGCAACGGTAGAAACAAGAGAGTAGAGGAGGCTGCGGGCATAGAAGAACAAATAAAAAAAAGGCGGCAAACGAAGAAGCGAAACAAAAGACGGTGAAGGGTTAAACAGATTCACTCGAATTACTCTTTGGCACAGCAAAAGAAATAGAAATGATCGTTCTTCAACAAATGGTGCAGCAACAGCAGATTGTGGCACACATGGCAGCAAGACAGGCGCACAGACAGCAGTCCGAGCAGTCGAGCGCGGTGTCACAAACATAAAAGAGCACCAGTGGAGACAATGACGACGACGATTACACAAAGATAGAAGATGATGACGCTTTGTTCCTCCCTTCCTCATCCGCCCTATCAAAGCACACCTCCGACAGCACGATACTGCGATGAATGCCGATCTGCGGGCAGCCTATGGTGTCCTCCATCGTCAGTTCATCCACCGGTGCAATAAGCAAATCCGCGAAGTTGGCTACTGCATCAGCGGCGGCGCTCGCCAGCGAACTTCGCGTCAAGGCAAACCCGTTCACATGTGTTGTTCGCAGTGGTGTCGGCGTTCTTGCGGCCATCCAACTCCGCCCGAATTCTCTTCAACGTCGTCGACAGTTGCGATGTAGTGGACGTCGCCTTCAGGCAGGACTGCAAGACAACCTGCGCCTTCGCTGCCTGTTCGTTGGTGGCCGCTGCCATCACTTCCTGGGGGGTGATGTTGGCGATGGCGCCCTCGCAGCAGCAAACCTTAATTTCCGTCAGCTTCTGCTGCATCATCAGCGTCGCGATCAGCACCGCGGTCATTTTACGCGGCATGGTGAATGGAGCGGTGGTGATGATAGCAATAGACTCAAACACGAGTACTAGTTCTACGCAGATGTTGAACGAAGCAACCTAGCTTGCCACGCGATTGAAGAGTGCTGTAGAATGCATGCTGACTGCTGAAGCTGCTTCTACAAGTGCTGATCATTCTTTGCCAAGCACCCAAGGCATCAAGACAGATCTGAAAAAAAATACGAAAAAAAAAAAAACTAGTTGTCGCAAGCGCAAAAGAGCTTTGCAAGGCGGGAAGTAGATTCGATAGAATATGAAATACGACAGAAAATAACGAGTTGAAGTCACACGAAGAGCCAGAAAAAGTCAAACCGTTTAAAGCACCTGCGTGTTTCTTTGTTCACTGAGAATTTCACGCGAAGCAAACGCAGCAACAAATGAAGATTTGTGGGAGTATATTCACCTTGCTAACCTTTCTGTTAATGTCAGTCACATGCAGCACCGCCACTGAAAGTTCAACAAAGGTTCTGTGGAGACTTTGACGCCACCCTCAGCTGATACACCTGCGGCAGGTACTCCTTTGGCTAGCCGGTTGCACGCTGTTTAACGTCTTTCCCTCTCTCGAAAAGTCCTGCGTGAAATCTCGAAAACTCGTGACCTGAGTCGAATCGAAAAACAGAAATACTCGTTTATTCGATAAACCAGAATGCACATGTAAAGACAGGAAGACATGCGAGCGCTGTGCACATCGATTGAGAACCTAGAAAAGGAAAAAAGAACGAATAATAGTCGCAAACAAAACTAGTTTTATTTTTTTTTTTGGGGGGGGGAAGGGGGTCGGTGGGGAACTCGGAACACATCAGTAATGAAGGGTAGAAGATTCACATGGTTTTAACAAAGCCCAACACCAGAGAGACAAAAACCAAAAATATATATCTAAAATAAAATAATAGTAGGCAAGAAAAAGCTATTGAGTAAAAGAGAGTGCTTACAAAAAAAAAACCTGCTCGCACGTCAAAAGTTATTTGTAACCGTCGTTTTGATTTCCCCCACCCCTTGTCTCTCTTGGTATGCGAGCGAGTAGTGGTTACGCCACGCATGCGTACAAAAACGCAATTCTTTTATTTTCAATCGTCATAATTTGGAAGCAGACGGAACGCCTCTTTTCCAGGCACCGGGGAGGCAAAAAGAAAAGGAAACGGGTCACACAACAAACGTACTCCACTCCCGCAGCAATGAAACATTCTACTACCACATTGCAAGACAGCAGAAGACAAAAAGAAGAGAACAATTACAAGCCGTTGAAACGCCACGCGCCCGATTACAGCAACGAGCGCTACACTGCTTGCCTCTACTACGATCACCTCCATTACCGTAAACTTATACACAGAGAGAGAACGACACCAGCAGTAATAGTAGTGAAGGAAGGAAACGAGGATACGGTTGAAACAATAGAACGCAACCAAAGGGAAAAAAAAACGAATGATTGTTGAAAAACACGGAAGGAAAAAGACGAATGCGAAGGAACAGAAAACAAAAAAGAAAAGCGCCGTACAACTCTGAAGTGCAAAGGCACAACGTACGGGTTGTGTTCCGGTGGTAGAGCGGAAGCACACCTCAGCCGAGACCCAAACGAAAGGTACATCAAAGGTTGGCAGTACTGCGATCGCTGCAAGATCGTTTCAGCCCTGGACAACGGACACTTGATGTGCGCTTTTTTTTTCTTCTCTCCTTCTCTCTCCTCAGCGTTCAACTCCTCTAAATGGGCTTGTAGTACGCGCCGCCATCACTGTTGCTGCTGCCGCCGCTCATCGGCGGAGGCGGGTAGTACAACTGTGGCTGAGGCACACCTGCGTAGTTCACAGTGTTGTTGTATCCGCTGTTGTTTGCGTAGCCGTACTGTGTGTAGCACGTGTTGTTCGCTGGGTAGCTCGCGGCTTGCGTATTCGGGCAATAATTTCCGTCGCTGCCGCCGCCGTTGTTGAGGGGGTTGCCGCCCTTGCCTCCCGAATGCCGCTGCGGGCGCGGGCGAGAGGGGGTTCGGCGATGCCCGCAGAAAGCCATGATAGCTGCCACCAGGTCTCCACAGCAGCAGCAGCAGCTTGTGCCCCACTTCGTACCCATCGTGTAGAATAGAAGCAGCGTGGGGGCTGTCGCCTCCGTGCCTGCTGCATGCGTGACAAAGATTTGTTGACACTTCAGTGCCTCCTCGAGCGACAGCTCCTGCGGCAGCGCGACCAGCGGATCATCGTCTGTCGCTGCCGTGGTCGACTGCGCCTCGTTAGTGCCGCGCGAAACCGCGAAGAAGGTGAGGTGCATGCCATCGATTTGCGTCGGTGTGGTGGTGACTCTTGCGGCTGTCGCATTGGACGGGGATCCGATACTCAACGCGCTCAACCGCTGTTGCTCCACGACTCCGCAAATCTCCTCCACAGTGGTGTCCACCCCGGCCGTCAGCTCTATGCCCTTCATCCCAGCCTTCGCCAGCGCGTCGGCCGTCGGTACCTCGCCGCCGCGAACACGCTCCAACAGCTTCCGCATCTTCTCCGTATTTTCGGGCGTCACCTCCACGCAGTAGACGTTCACTACACCTGTTCGTGCAGGCTGCGCCGGTGCGCCTGTCGCCACGATGGTGGCAGTATCTACGCTGAGCTCAACGGAGGTCATATGTGCTCAACGAAGACAGAAGTGTGTTCTGCGAAAGAAAACAAAAGGAAGGAGACGGTTAGCTTTTCTTTCGCTTTTTTTTCTCTGCGTGACTGCGTTGAGCTTCTCCACTTTCCTTCAAGACAAATATCCTAAAAACTCAGATGGAATTGCTAGTGAATCGCTACCTAGAAAAGAACAAATACAAGGGGAGAGAAAAGACTCGGGGCAGAAGGCAACAGAAAGAGACGTGGTGCAGACCACTTTCAAATCCAGACTCAGCCGAAAAGAAGTGATTAGGTCGCTGAAGCCACCTTTTTTTTTTTTTTCGCTTCTTCCTTCGGTACACAAGCAATTAATAGGTATAACTGTTGTTGTTTTTGTTTTATTCTTCAAACGTAGAACGGTCTCTATTTCACTTGATGTGTCGCCGCAACAACGATACACAATCAAAGGTGCCACATTACCCCACGTAGAACAAGAAGGCGGTGAAAAGAGAGAAGTTCGATTCGCGTAACTGAACGACTACATCACGGCAGTACCGGAGGTGCTTTTTTGATCTCGCGAGAGCCACGGAAAGCGCTGCAAGAGGTTTGCTCGAGACTCTGGCGTAAAGGGCTGCACTACACGTTCTCCTCCACCCACGAGCTGTCCCACGCTACCCTCATCCAAGTCCATCAACATATTTGCGGCGATGCATGCACACAACAGCTGCAGGGGCACCACGCCAAGCCGCGTCGCAGCCTCCAAAACTGCGCTCAGCCGCCGCCACATCCTTTGGCGGTTCGGAATCGAAAAAACCTCCACGACCTCCTGTGTCGCGCCGAAATCACCTGTGAGCTTGCGTACTGCTCCACCGACGAGGTCCACCCATCGCCCATTCTCCACCAGTCCCAGCGAGGTCACTTGCCGCCATGTCAGACCTAGTACGCAGTATAACACAAAGTGATGCTCCCACGACGAAAGGCCATACAGGTCCGCGAAATTCAGCGGGCGGCGCAGCGCTGACGGTGCCTCGGTAGTGTGCGCTAAATCAGCACTTTTTGTGGAAGACGTGGACAGACGCTTAGCGTCATGCAAACCACCTACACGCACGGAGGACGAGTCCGTAGCAGCCGTGTCACTGCCCCATACCGACAAGGTGTAGAAGTGCTCTATATAAACCGCTACCACCTCGAATACGTCCTTGTCAACAAACGGAAGCGGAAGCACGAGTGAGCTCCCACCGTATTCGGGCAGAAGCGATGGTTCACTTTCTGCTGCACCATCAGCGGTACGCGGATCCACTGTACATTGTGCTGTGCTTTCTCCGTTCTCGAGAACGTCCTCCAATAAAACCCGAAGCGTCGCCGAACCGCGCTGTACGAGGTACGCTGGGCATCGGTACCGCAGTGGTGCGGTGGAACCACCGTTGCCGTCAACCTCGAGCACGACTTGTGTGGACCGTAGCGCAGAAAGAGACGTCGCTTTTGCCGCGGAAGACTGACCGATATCTTGTGTGTCGTCGACAGGCTGCGTCGTGGGTGTCGCTACTGCGGGGTTGCCTGCACCACACAACTGGAAACTGTGCAACTGAAAAGATTGATCTGTCAGCATGCTCGAACGGCTATATGAGCTATTGAAAGACAAAGTGGGTGATTTGAAACAAATGCCCCTCACGGCACTCACACACGCGGGGGAAAAAAGCGAGTGAGTGTTGTTCCGTTTCGCCCCTTATGCCACACACGGACCTTTTTCCTTTCTTTCAGCCTCGAACGAAAGGGGGAGATAGATCCGGTAAATGTGTTCTCAACAAGAAGGACAGAAACGGAGGAGGAACGCTGCAGGCAGCCAACGGAGCCTAGGTGATGGATTACGGCCCTGCGGCACAAATGAACGGGTAGAATCAGTACAAGTGCAGAAAAATCCGGAAAAAGTAGATTGTGTTTGTGTGTGTGTGTGTGTGTGTGTATTTTTCCGTGCTGCTCGGGTGTTTTCGCGCTTCAAGATTATGTGAGCGTTATAGCAAGTGCATAAAACACACGTCGGGCTTTTGTTTCTCCGCACCGGGGGAAAAGGACGTTCACACAACAGCTCGCCTTCCGCAGCTTTTCCTACGCCACCCCTCCCCCATGTAGATGGGGAGAAAGGGAGGTGGTACATTCTGCGTGCACTGAAAGAATGGTGCAGATGCTTACTTCTGCTTAACGGAGAGAGCAGAGAGCACAAAGCGACTCTCGAGCTGCGTCGCTCACACAAGCGCATCGCGTCTACGCAGCACCATCAAGCCACTGACACATTCAGTTCGCCAAACGAAAAGTTTGAAAAATCGATGCGCAGCACCTGAAACCCAGACGAAGCAGTAGGAATTCCCCTCTTTACTCTTTGTTCACCCCAAGGGAGGTTGTTGCTCTGTTTTTAAACGTGAGTCACAATAATCGCAGGAAACCAAACAGCAATACAAGAAAAAAAAGAAAAGAGAAGTTGGGCTAATAGTGGAATAAACTGACAATTTTCTTACTTATATATATATATATATATACTCGTTTGCTCTACTGTCTTTCCGTTGCTTTGGCGACGAATTCTCTCCCCTCTTTTTCTAAAACCGTCATGAGTGGAGGAAAAAGAGAAAAGAAGCACACAGAGACTAATCTACATGGAGAAAGAACATAAGACAGAGCAAAAGAAACAGCGTGAAGGTTAGTAAAAGCAACCGGGGACTCTTTTCTTTTTCCTCTGGGAGAGAAATACACGCTCACGGAAGAAGAAAAACCTCAACGGAAAGCAAGGTGGGGCAGAGAGCCTTCTACGTTCGCTTCAACGCCACGCTGACATCAATAGCACCAAGACAACTTCTTCCTAACATCAACTGAATGGGAGACAGGAAAACTGAACAGACGGAGGACGTGTCAGAAAAAGATAAGTTACAGATAATAAATAAACGAAAGGAAAGAGAAAGGGAAAAACAACACAGTCAAGTACGTCACCCGTCACAGCACTTGTGTAGCACCCACACACACGCACCAAAAGCAAAACAGAAACAAAAACAAAGAATTTGATACGTAAAAGGGGCTGAAGAAGAAATAAACCGCGATATCAGGGACTTGGGGAGACAAAGAAGAAAAAGAAGAGCTTCTTGACCGCGCCTTATCGTAACGCACAGAAGTCGTGTTTTTCCTTATTACCCAATTAAAGGATAACCGCGGATTTTCTTCGCTCGCTTACTGTGCATAACACATATATTGCACCGCTTTCCCCTTTCGTTTTGCCTCCTGATGCACAGTCACCCCAGGCTTCTAAAACTGAGGAAAAAGGCGGGAAAGAAAAAGACATAAATAAAGCCACTCGTCAACAGAACTGTTGCGTAAGCACACCACTTGCGCGCGCAAACACCAAGGTTACGCCTTTCCATAAAAGCAAACCAAAGGGCAAAAGAAAGAAGAACACACGTCATCAACAGTCGGCGTGGTCGTACGAGCACAGGCAACAGCTTTCAAAAAAAAAAAAGAGATATTATATATTATATATATTATATATATATATATGAAATATGAAGCAACGCACGCACAGCATGGAAAACAAAGAGGGATTCCTGGGAAACAAAGCAAGACGCAAAACAGTCAAAAAAGCGTCTGTACGCACGTAACGTAAAGCATATACGAACGGTACTTTCAAGCGGAAAGGGGGAAAAACGGAAAAGGCCGAAGCTGCCTTGCGGTGAAAAATCGATAGATTCGCTTCCAAAGACTTTGCAGCCAAGTTTCGCACACGACGCGAATGGAAGTGTTAAAAGAAAACTCAGATTCTAGGCAATCTCAACGTTGACACGAGGACACATTCAACTCTTCCTTCGCCTAACTTTTTCGTTCTCTCAATTTCTTCCACGTCAGCCTAGTTTACTTGTAGTTACACGGCTAATAAAAAGATCATCTAGATTGATAGTTTTTTTTCAACTTTCGTTTTCTTCGTCCTTTTCTGTCTGTTCTTGTTGTCATCATCACCTTTACTGTGTCTGCTCGCCCATGAGGGAGAGGAGAATCGACAATGGAATACCGGCCTGCTGCTGTAACGACTGCAGACGCTCCATCTGATCGCTGTTGCCATTGGCGGAAGCCTCACACAGCTTGCGGAAGTAGTTCGTGAACCACTCCTGACGATCGGCGCCGGTAAGTTTCGCATCCGGACCCTCCTCGAACTGGTTCAACTCCTCCGTCTCCTCGGGTGTCAGGGCCTCGGCGTTCTTGAGGGTGTCGTAGCGCTTCTCTAGCAGCGCGCCGACGGTCGTATTGCCCTTGTCCGCCATCATCTCATACGCCTTGCGGAACCCGCTGTTGCGGGGCGCACTAAACGGACCCGGCACGACAGTTGAGTGCGGCTCGGCTGAATAATCGCTGCCGTCACAGAATTGCACGATCACGCACGAAATGTTGTCGCGGCTGCCGCGCTCGATGGCTTCCTCGCACACGCGGCCCGCCACCTCGGCGAGGTCGTTGCACGTCTCCAGCTGCTCCTTCACATAGGCGACGACCTCCTCGTTAGGGAAGTTGCCCTCGAAGACGCCGTCACAGCACAGCAGCACGAAGTCGTTCGAGCTGAAGGTGACGTCCTTGTGCTGCACATCGGCTAGCGCGATCACCTTCTGGTCCAGTTGGCCGGCATCACCTAGCTTGTACTCGCGGTCGCCGAAGGCGCGGCTGACAGCGAGGCTGCCGTCAACGCGATTGTTCTCGACGCGGCCACCGCAGTTCTCGATGCGCCTACGCTCCTCCTCATTATTCGGCTTGTGGTCCTCCGTCAGCGGAACGCACACACCGTCGATGCAAGCCACAACGCGGGAGTCGCCTACGTTGCCCACTTGTAGATGTACGTTGTTACCGTCCTTCTGGGCTACAAAGAAGGTGCCGGTGCTGCCGCCCTCGCGACCAGAGTCCATCCACTCCTGGTCGATCTTCAGTGCAATCTCCTTCATCCGGTCATCCGTCATGGGGATCGGCTCCTTCTCAATTGCCTTGCGCCATGCCCCTTCGAGGTACTCGGAGCACTGGTCGTTCACGTGGCCATCGAAGACGCCGAAGAAGCCCCAGGTGTCGGTCATGTAAGTCAGGTGCGCATCTTCCATTGTCTCACGGTACCCATTGACGCAGCTGGAGCCGCAGCGGAAGATGGCGTTGCCATAACGCTCCTGCAGCTGCGTCATAACTGGCTTCGGAAGAGGAATACCCATCGTTGAGGTGTAGGTGGTATTTAAAACACAAAAGCTTCCTGTATAAACTTCCAAGTAAAAAGGGGGTGAGTAGAGGGCTGATATAGAAAAGTACGGTGCTTAAGCACTTGATTCTCCCTGCCTGGATGTCTGTGAGTTATCTATACTTGTATGTGTATAGGTTGAGTACAGGGGGTGAGCGATGCTAGTAGATACAAAAAAAGGTTGATTATTTGAGATACAGTGAAAGACGGTACCCGCACAGCTGACTCAATTGGTCTTTTTAAAAGGCTTAGAAAACGAACTGAAACAAGAATATCTGTGTATAGATATGTTTTAGAGGAGACTGACAGCCGGCGAAGAAGGAAAAATGGAAAGAAGACACGAAAAGAAAATCACTGCGACGGGCGAGACGGAGGAATCTTCTGTTCAGCGTGTGTGTGTGTGTGTATTTAGTTAGGAAAAAGAAGAACGAATGCGAGCAATTCAAACAATAAAAAGTGAGTGGATGCTTGCGTATCCATGGACGCCGTCAGGAAGTGGCAAAAGAGCAGGAAAGGTGGGAAATTAGAGAGTGCAGAAGCAAATGGGGGAGAATGCACGCTAAAAAGTATATGAGCAGAAGCTGGCAGCACAAGCACAATTCAGAAAAGGAGAAGAGATATTTTTTTTTGTTGGGTATCCCACCCATTTTGCTTGAAGTTGCACTTCGCTCATCTCAAGTGCATGCTTTCTGGCACTGCCGAGACAGACCACTTATTGCCGGAGTAGGTAAATCATGCCCGACACTTTACGCACAACCTTCTACGCGCTCGCTAACAAAACACTTTTCAAACCCACTGCGATTAGGGCCCGAGCAAAACTCTTAAGTCTTCAGTTGTTCAGAATGTGTGGTGTGTTCACACACCTGAAGCAGCTCAAGTAGGCTTAGTACTTGGCTCGTATAATAGCAATGAAAATAGAGTAAAGTGTTGTCTAAATATGTAAATCCGTAAGCACTGTTTAATAACTTATTTTTTTTTTTTGAAACCTGTGTATGCCCCTTTAACCAAGATTACTGCCACTGCTGGGCTGGGAGAAAGGAGAATGCGACAAGCGAGCAGACCCGCAAAACAATATTGAGGTAGAAGAGTAAATGTACGCATATATATATATATATATATACATGTGTGTGTGTGTGTGTGTGTGTGTGTGTGAAGAGAACAAAAGAAAGATGAAGGGGGGCGCGAGCGCACACTCATGTACAAATGCACGCAGTCAGAGCTTTAAGCAAACACAAGTGAAGGCTATATATATATATATATATATTGCATTCTGAAGAGCACACTCCGTCCAGCAAATCGAATCGGTTTCACCGCCTGCTTCCATAATACCAAAGTGAGAATAGCTCTGGGTGTCTTTTGCTCCGGTAGAAGAATGAGAAATGATGATGAAAGTGCGTTGTGGTGGTAGTGGCAGTAATAAGAGTAATGAACACTCGCATAAGTCAACTTGAATGGAGTTGGAAGCAGCTCCAGTGGAAGTGACGACGAAGGGGGAGGGGGGGAGACGACGGAACACTGCGGTTTGTTTTATAAAAATGATAGTATAGAGAACAGGTTACGGTTTGAAAACGTGTGTACTTGTGCATGTGAGTGTAACACAGCTTTAAAAACAACACTAACTATTTCGAAACGCGGAATGAGCATAATGAAATGGAGCTCGCGGTAAAAACGTCTGCAGAAGCCAAAACAAAACGAGAAAGCTTCGTATCGACAAACACCCAAGTCTTCCTGCTTGGCTTGTTCAGCTTATCCTAAGTACTTGGCTTACTCTCTCACATCCCGCGTAGCCAAACTCGACAAGAAAACGCAAAAGACGCACACGCGCACACGAAAGAGCCGTGAAAAGAGAAAAAAAAAGAGTTAACAATATATATATATATATATATTAACGCGTAAAGAGGAACTGCAGGTCCTCCTCAGACAGCTTGTTCAGAGACTGCATCTTGCCATCGATAGTGCCCTCAAAGACGAGCATCTTCTTGTCCTGTAGGTCGACCATGCGCTCCTCGACGGAGTGTGTCGTGACGAAACGCATGGCGTGCACCGGCCGCGTCTGCCCAATCCGATGAGCCCGCTGCACCGCTTGCATTTCCACCGCTGGATTCCACCAGGGGTCGGTCAACACAACATGGTTGGCAACTTGCAAGTTCAGGCCCTCCCCGCCAGCCTTGAGCGAGATGAGAATGACTCGCACTGACGGGTCGTGCAGGAAGGCTTGCAGAACGGATTGCCGCTGCGCCAAAGTCAGCGAGCCGCACAGCTTCACCGCTTTGATGAAGCGGCGCTGTAGCCAGTACTGCGTCAGGTCCAACATGCTGCCGAACTGCGAGAATACAATGACCTTTTCATCCTTCGGAACTTGCGCGATGTAGTCAGCGATGGCGTCGAGCTTCGTGCCATGCAACGGCTTCTGCGGATCGAGTCGTGCCAGAATGCTCTGCTGGTCCTTCTTGGAGAGCTCCTGCGATTTCTTCCCCGACGACGTCAATGTCTGCTCGCCGCCGTTCTCGCGCTCCGATCCTTCCTCCTCCTTCACCATCTTCTTCTGCTTCTTCGACCCCCGAGACGCACTCGGGGTGGAGTTGCGTCGACTGCTTTCCTTTCGCGCACCCGCCACTGCCTCCTCGGTGGCTTCACCGCTTTTCGCAGTGCTGTTCTCGTCCTCGTCGTCCGCCTCCTGCGCCAGCTCGGGGGGAAGGGCGGCCGTCATCAGCCCGTCACCCCCGCTACCCTCCGCAGTGTCCTCGTCCTCGTCGAGGTCCTGCCGCAACTGCCGTAGGTCGACGTTGATGCGCACAAAGCAGGTAGGGCAATGAAACTCTTTGCCTGGTGCACTCTCCAGAAACTGGCCGAGGCACAGGCGGTGAAACTGGTGACGGCACGGATGCACCTTCAGCGCACTCTCGCCATCCAATGCATCCCCGCAGATTCCGCAAAGGCCTTTCACGTTCACTACCGGACCCACTTTCATTCCCTGCATCACCAGCAGTGGGTTGTCCAACGCCTGCCGCAGCCGGCTCAGCAGTTGAAAGATGTGCGCGTAGTTGTGCAGGACCGTTCCTTTGTGCACAAAGGTGTTGAACTCCGCCGTGCTTTTCTTGTACAGGGACTCGTAAAAGTTGCGCTCCTCCTTCGTGAGCTCGATGTGGCGCACCTCAATTGTCATGGGCGGCAGCTGCAAGTCGGCAGCACGTTCCACCTTGGTGCGCCGCAGCATCGCTTTGGCGAAGACGTCGTTGGACAACATCATCATTCCTCGACGACCGTCACCGATATAGCCGTAGCGGTTGATCGGGTTAAGGATGTAGCGGTTGAAGTACGAGTGGTGCTGCAGCGGACCGTGGCCGCAAAAGACGCATTGCCGCAGCGAAGTGGACGAGAACGGATGCGACAGCGAGGTGCATGAGCATCCTTCCGTCTCGCAGTAGTAATGTGCGTACGGTCGCATACGCAAGAAGCGGAGGAGACTGTAAAGGTCGCCGACGCGGTTTTGCAGTGGGGTGCCGGTCAGGCACCAGCGGTAGTCCGCCGAAAGCGCAAAAGCGGAGCGAGCGGTACTAGTGGTACGACCTTTAATGCGGTGTGCCTCGTCCAGGATCACGCGAGCCCATTTGATGGAATGAAAAATAGATGCTGTCAGGTCAACGTCGTCGCCGCCGGTGTCCTTCTCAACTACGTCCCGCAAGCCCACCGGCACAACGTGGTGCTGCCCTGTCTTGGGACAATACGGGTAGCGCAGAAGCTGGAACTGGCATGCAGAGCAGCGAAACGCTGCTAGCGCCTCCGACGCGCGCTCGGCCGCCGCCTTCTCCTCTGCCTCCGCCGCCGCGGAGTCGTAGGAAGCGGCAGAGGACGCATCGCTGCTGTCGTCCGAGTCGGCCTCTTCTTCATCGCTGCTGTTGCTGCTCTCACCGTCACGCAGGGCAGGGTCCCAGCGACTGCGCACCGTGCGACCTGCCTCATGCATCAGCTCTTGATACATCCCGATTGGACCAACGACGCCGCGAGAGGCGCCTGCCGGTTTAACGTCCTTCTTGGCCTCTCTCTTCCCGTTCGCATCGGCACCTGCCTCTTCCTTTTTCATCAGCGGCGACGTCGCGTGACCAGTCCTGTCGTCGCGCGTCACCTCCGACTTCTCACGTTTGACAGCGAACGCGACACCGGCCTCGACAGCGTCGTCGGCGCGGCCGCGTCTACGTTGCTGCGGTGGCGGCGACGCGGCAGCTGTCTCGCTGCCAGTCGCTTCCCTCTCTACTGCCTTGCCGTCATCCTCGAGATCCACGTGTAGGGTGCGTAAACCTTTGCGAATCGTTTCCACTGACTGCACACCACGGGACTTGGTAGCGGTGCTGCTCGCGTTCTTTTCTCGCTTCGCTTGCTTTTGCGTTTTCTTCGCACGCGGACCGCAAAAGTACTTGTTGTGCACCACCAGCTGCCGGGGAATGAAGAGCAACCCGCAGTAGGGGCACGGGATCTTAATTTCGTTGATCAACGCTCGCCACGCCTGCTCAACCATTGGGTACGTCGTGAGCACCACATCCGCGCTCTCTAAATCTTCCCTCCTTACTTTAGTGGTTTTGTATACGACGACCACCGAAAGCGAGCCCGGCACAACGTGCTCTTTGATCTCCGTCTCCCACTGCAACATTGAGCTCACCGGGCAAACGACAAGCGTAGGCCCATTGACGCGGTGAGAGAGCATCATCCCGATTGTCTGGATGGTCTTGCCCATACCCATTTCATCTGCCAGAATGCCTCCTTTGACCTCGGACTCCGTCTCCTGACGTACCATCCAACCCATACCTTCTTTTTGGTACGCGAGCAGCGGTCGCAACAGTGTTGGCGGCGGCGGCATCTGCTCCATCTTGCCACGATGTACGAGGTCGTCGGGGTCCAACGGCTGCAGATGCTCTGGCACAGCTGACGACGTAACCTCTTTCTTAACAAGGTCCTGCTCTTCCGGCTTCAATTTCGTGAAGCCTTGCATCTCATACGGGTAGTCACACTCATCCGTAATTCGCGTGCAATTCAGGTGCTGCCACGCTGAGATCCAGCCATTGTCTCCGGCACAATGGCGAATTGGTATGCCGACGCGCAACTCACCTTTCTGCACTAGTTGGGAACATTTTCGGCACCGAGCGCGAGCGGTAGGGGCTTTCTGTACGATAAATTTATAAACGTGCTCTTTCCCTGTAGCCAAGCGCCACACGCCCTTTTCATTCAAAGTGAGATCGGGATGTTCGGCGTAGTTCGACATAAGTCTCTCCGAGGAAAAAAACTGCAAAAGAGAGCTTGGTGTTATCTAGGCGACCTGCTTAAAAGCAGGAGTTTCCTAATGGACTTCCACACCTTTCCAACGGACGCTGTTACCGCTAGGAGAGAGACTATTACGACGAAGTCAATGTGCAAAACGCAGAGAGCGAGAGCCCTGTGAACGCAAAACCGTCGCTTTGAACAACTGTCGGAGCCACCCAATTGAGAGCACCTTGACAGGAGAAAATGGGGAAGTGACCAAAACAACAAAGGAAAGAAGAGTGACGAAGTGGCAAACACACAACAAAACACTGTTCTCTTAATCAATCCACAGAGCACGCGGCTGAACAACGAACGACGATTAAACCCAAAACTTCTCATCGCAAATGATTCACAACTTTCTTACCGATAAGCTTCGTAATATCACCTCAGTGCGGTGATTTACTATTGGTTCAACAAGGCTATCTGCACTGTAAAACCACCCAAACAAAACAAAAAGATAAACTGCGTTGCGAAGCCTTTCTGAGGGATGAAGGCAACACAAGCACACTGAAAACTGTCTTACAGAAAAACAGAACTTAGTCTTCCGTTTGTTTGTTAGCTTCTACAACTTGATTGACCGAGATAAAGGTTGGGCCGCTACAGTGTTGCAAAGAACAGGACGCACTTTTGTTAATTTATAACTAACCGCAAAACACGTCCTCATAACCAAACCCAACAGTTCACTTTTCACGATTTTGTTTTGCACCCGGAGACAAAAGAAAGAAAAGAAGGTAACGTAAACCTTCGGACCCAGTCGCAAGCGTCACGGTTTTTTTTTTAACCAGAAAAACAAGTTTCACTCAAAACAAGAAGAAAAAAAAAGAAACGGAAAAATATAGTTGAGTTACAGTCGTTGCCAGCAGCCGTCCTTGCCTTACTTCTCAGCAGCGTTCTTGGTCTGCAGCACCTGCTCGATGCCCATGGCAGACACAACAACGACCAGCACCTCCTTGCCAGCATCAAACTGCTCCTTGATCATCGCAGCGAGCGCCGCATCCGGGGGCATGTCGAGATCCTCGCGGCTCTCACCCTCATCGTTCATCAGAGACAAGTGAGACGGCAGAGAGGGATCTTCGTTGGGCTGGATATCCAGCACACTGTACGTGAAGGTCTTTACGAACGGCACCTCCACATTGTGGGTGGACGGGGCTTGGTCCTCAAGGCGGTTGCCAGTAAAGATATCGGTGGCGACGATGCTCACCTTAGCGTGACCGTGCTTACCGGTTTTGGACACGGACAGGTCGATCACTTTGCACGGACGCTGGTTAATACAGACGTAGCCACCCTTCTTCAGAGCACCTGCTGCCATGGGGTATGTCTTGGACGCGTTATCACCGCCGCCCTGGTGGGAGAAATCATGATCCTCGTCGGACATTTTTTGCGGTATTTACTTGAAGAGTGAAGAAGACCTACTTTTAGGCTTTTCTGAAGACAAACCCCACATTTTTTTTTTTTACGCAGTGCGACAGTAATACAAGCAAGCACAAAGAGTAAGCAAAAGAGTGACGGTGACAAATGGAGAGCCAAAAAAAAAGTTTTTAGCAGGGAAGAAGAAAAGAAAGAAGCGCGCCCAGAAGTAAAGCAAGAAGAAAAAGAGAGCAAAAAACAAAGGGGGGAAAAAACGACAGATTCGAAGTTCAGGCAACGTAAGAACGTAAACGAAAGGAAACCTGAGAGAAGCACATAATACTACATAAACCGCAAGACTAGCCCACGACCAAAGTAAAGGCACACGAAAAAAAGCCTGCGCATACTCCGCCAGCCCCGCAACACCAAACGACTCAGCTGCCGCGTGCAAAACCAACGCATTTGGCAGTGTTAACGCACAGAAGTACTCAGTCGTCCAACGACAAAAATGACACTTTAATAATTATTAAAACGAAAAATAAGACAACACTAATCGATCGACAGCTTACTTCTCAGCAGCGTTCTTGGTCTGCAGCACCTGCTCGATGCCCATGGCAGACACAACAACGACCAGCACCTCCTTGCCAGCATCAAACTGCTCCTTGATCATCGCAGCGAGCGCCGCATCCGGGGGCATGTCGAGATCCTCGCGGCTCTCACCCTCATCGTTCATCAGAGACAAGTGAGACGGCAGAGAGGGATCTTCGTTGGGCTGGATATCCAGCACACTGTACGTGAAGGTCTTTACGAACGGCACCTCCACATTGTGGGTGGACGGGGCTTGGTCCTCAAGGCGGTTGCCAGTAAAGATATCGGTGGCGACGATGCTCACCTTAGCGTGACCGTGCTTACCGGTTTTGGACACGGACAGGTCGATCACTTTGCACGGACGCTGGTTAATACAGACGTAGCCACCCTTCTTCAGAGCACCTGCTGCCATGGGGTATGTCTTGGACGCGTTATCACCGCCGCCCTGGTGAGAGAAATCGTGATCCTCGTCGGACATTGTGAAATAAATATGACGAGCTGTAGTTTGAAAACCCCAAAATATTGTACCGTCAGTAAAACAACAATGGTTATTGAAATAACGTTGAGAAAAAAAGAAGACGAAGAGGCAAAAAAAAGACAACCAAAAAATACAGTTTCGTCCACACAAAACCGAAGAGAAACGCAGGACACAGGAAAGGAAGAGAGAAAAAACAGAAGAAAAGAGAGAGTGACTTCTTTTTTTTTTTTTTGCGTGTGTCTGCGGTGTTCCCTTGCAGCGTTACCAAACGCCACACCACAGTACACTCCAACTTGCTAGCCGCACAATCAATCAGATTATTACAATGGGGGAAAAAGAAAGTGGTACGGAGGAGTTTCACACTGTTTAGAAACGTGCACGCACCCAACCGCAGGTGTTCAAACTGTCCGCCCCCGAAACAGTAAAACTACTGACGCATTTCCCCCGCAGTTAATTCGGTTGTACTAAGTCTATTTTTATTATAAAAAAAAAACGAGCTGCTGTAGCACTTACTCGGTTACTACAATGCAAAAGAAAAAAAAACTCATCGCCTTACTTCTCAGCAGCGTTCTTGGTCTGCAGCACCTGCTCGATGCCCATGGCAGACACAACAACGACCAGCACCTCCTTGCCAGCATCAAACTGCTCCTTGATCATCGCAGCGAGCGCCGCATCCGGGGGCATGTCGAGATCCTCGCGGCTCTCACCCTCATCGTTCATCAGAGACAAGTGAGACGGCAGAGAGGGATCTTCGTTGGGCTGGATATCCAGCACACTGTACGTGAAGGTCTTTACGAACGGCACCTCCACATTGTGGGTGGACGGGGCTTGGTCCTCAAGGCGGTTGCCAGTAAAGATATCGGTGGCGACGATGCTCACCTTAGCGTGACCGTGCTTACCGGTTTTGGACACGGACAGGTCGATCACTTTGCACGGACGCTGGTTAATACAGACGTAGCCACCCTTCTTCAGAGCACCTGCTGCCATGGGGTATGTCTTGGACGCGTTATCACCGCCGCCCTGGTGGGAGAAATCGTGATCCTCGTCGGACATTTTTTGTGGTATTGAGGGAGAAAACGTCAAGGCTGTAGGTAACATTGTTCGTGTGAAATTTAAGTTCAGGTAATAAAACGAAAGAGATCAACGAATATATTCAAGAAAGAAGGATGGCAAGAACTGAATTAAACTCGGTCCTTTAAAACAGTAGGCACGGGCCTCATTCATGACAGCCACAGACTACACATCAGTTACTTTATTTTAATTTACTTGCAAAAGTAAAAAAAAAAAATAAGTCAGTGGTACGTATAAATAGGAGCGTATATACATATATACATACATACATATACATATATATATATATATATATATATGTTAATATTTACGTACAATACTATTTTAAATTCATATGTACACAAGTGCAAATATAAATAGAGGCATACACTTTTAATCACTAATTGTCATTTTATTTTAAACCAGAAGACACGCTGCACTTGAAGTCAAGGCGCACGCATTGTTTGTACATAATAATTTTCATAACAATAAAGAAATAAAAGCACTTTTTCTTACTCTCAAAACCGCGTTCCAACCCAATAATGATTACCTCCTCTTTGACAGTGCACCAATACTTGTAGCTTGAAAATCAACTCTTCCATTGGTAGTGTCCTTAGCTTAACCCTCCAATACATTCAAACTTGCGTGTCTTCGATTGCAACTGCTCAAGACACCGTAGCTAAAAATATATAACAAAAGAAGAAGTTCAACAGAGACGTATAGTTTTTATCGTCTCAAGAATGGCAAAGTCGACCAAAAAATCCTACAACGTTGGTTTCCATGATAAATCGCAGAAACATCGAAAAAAACTTCTTGGTATCTTCACCACGAGCACTGAAAAAGGGAGGCTTTTCACAGCGTACAACATAGTTAAACTCCACGCACTTTGAGGTTACCACAATCAAACAAGAAAAACCAACCGTTACGTGCGTTTTACGCTTTATCGATTACAAAAGTAAACAAGACGTGAAGTGGGGAACACGTACTGACAATTGAAACTTCAACAAATGTTGCAATTGCGCCCCTTTCAAAATAAGAAAACACAAACAAAGATAGAATATATTTAGAAGGCACGAGGAAAGGCAACAAGAGACAGGCGATACGTTCAGCAGTTTATCAGAGGGTACTGCAACGAAGTGTTCCCGATCAACGTTGCTTGATCAACAAACTGAAATTTACTTAGGGTAAAACGAATAAGAAAAGCGCTGTATTTTAACCGACCAAGCGTTAATCCACAAGAGCACAAGTCATCAAGTTCACTCGACTTTACGAAGAAGCAGTACCCAACAACACGTCACCAACTTTTTGAGCTCCACTTCTCTCGTTTTTGTTGGTAAGCAATACCTGTAACTTAGAGCAGCGGAGAATTTCCAATACACGACGAGGAAAACCGGCAGCGCGTAACACAATAGCGCTCAATAAAATGTAAGGCGCTGTGTTTTCCTTGCGTACTAGTACAACCTTTTTCAGACAGTTTCTGCGTGCCGCAAGTGTGTTGAGAGAGTAGAAAAATAAAGTTATCGCCCTTTTAACGGGTAGTCAAAAGTCTCACATTTTTTTTACCGGTCTTTAGAATATCACCTAGGATATTTGTAGCTCTGACAAGACTTCGCTTCAGGCGGGAGTCAACACAGGGCTGGGCGCAAAAACTAAAACTGTCGGAAAAACGGGTAATTGTCGTGGGGCTACCAAGGTTAGCGGTCGAGGTGGGGAGGAGGAAATGGAAGGAGGGGGGGGGGAAGACCGAGGCTCGAAAGGTGTGTCAACAAAAGCCCTCTCTTCTCTCTAAGAATCTGTTGTTCTGAGTTCTTTTTGGTGCTGCTACCTTGCTTTTCGTGAAACAGCGCCAAAACGGAGGGACAGAGCAAAACAGTACTTACTTTTCGTTGTGTATGGGAAGACTTCAACTAAACCGTTTAGGGAAGAGGCGAAATTGTTGAAAGAAAACAACAACTAAAAAACAATTAATCAGTGCTGTTTAACAACGTTACCTTAGAAGTCTTACAGTCGGCTCACCCATAACACTGGCTGTCTTCTTGCGAGGTTACTTTAAACTTGATAGCATTCTTTCTGTTATCAAAGACGATAATTGGTGAATCTACATCAATAAACCATTTTTTTTTTTGCTTTGCCGGCGGCCAACTTACGGTTACACTTCATTTTCCACTCTTGCTTCTTTCGATGACTTCCTTTGAGCATCCAGCGGGTAGTAATCCGTCCACATTGATTTAGCACGTATGGACCGTTTTGGCGACTTTTCGTCGCCAGTGTCTCGATCACCACTCTTTTCGCAGTCAACAACAGATGATGTCGCAGAGAGTTCTAAACGACAAACTGAGTGTTTTTCAAAAGAACAACTACGTGAGATCGAAAAGCTGTTAAACCGCATTGAAGAGCGTGATACTCTTGATAGCTACCTTCTAGAGGATGATTGCAGTGATGGTGACGTTCCGTTAGCAGTCACGCGTTCGAAAGGAGCGCACAACAAAGACAATACAGTGCGGCGACAGTATCGGAAAACAGCAGTGTTGTCGGACAGAGAACGTATCTGGAAAGCACACATCAGAGACGTGCAGAATTATTTAGAGGTGAAGAGAAGCACTACTGCACGTGCAATCCAACTAGAGAGACGGCACAGAAAGGAGACACATCAATCGCGACCGTGGCGGCGCGTAGCACAAAATAACTTTGCAACTCCTGTATTAAATACAAGAGGATCTACCTCATCGGATTATTTGATCAAGGGTGCAGATTTAAGGAATTATATCAAATGTCGAACAGTTTAGAATTTCTTTTTTCTTTTTCTTGCCGACCAGAGGTGTTTCTGGTTTGATGGCAAAGAAAGCTACAACAACAAAAAAAGTGTATCTAAAATGAGTGAATGCACAAACAAATAAATAAATAGTATATATATATATATATATGTATATATGTATATATATATATATATATATGTTTCAATAAATACATATGTATATATAGATGTGTGTACGTGGGGAAGTATTTTGCTGATATCCTTTACGTGCAAATTCAGCTTTTTTCCCTTACGAAGAAGAGTAATGAAAAATAAATGGGCGAGCTTGAACCCTGCTAATGCGGGCGCTATACTGAAAAAAAAAAGGCTGGTAACACACAAAGTAGCAGTAGATTACCGTTTTGCACTTATTGTTCTTGCTTTTATTAAGTGTTGGGGCCTGTTAATTATATTATCTTGCATCCTTCCTTTTTGTCTGGAGTTTGTGATTACTTATTTCAAGCCCTTCAATTTACTGCAACTATTTACTGACGTGCTTGCTTTTATTATTGCCAATCTTGGTACCTTGGCACCCAGTAGCACATATTGTTACGTTGTACCCCCAAATTTTATATTGTACACAGAACATTACGGAAAGCGGTGGTTTTGGACAGCAATTTTTCCTGTTAACGCTTTTATTTCTCTTTTTGCAAATTGGAGGCAAACAAAAACAGATACAGTATGTCTTCTGAAGAAGCCACCCACGAAGCTGTCGAGGAGCACGAAAGGTTCGCGACGGCGGACGACACAGCTGCGAGCGAAGGAAAGGAAACAGCTGCTGATGAAGAGGAGCCCTTTGATGCGGCGCACGCTGCAGCAGCTGCTGACCAAAAAGAAAATGCTGTCGATGGAAACGCTCGCGAGGTAGACGGTGAAGAGGAGGACGAACTTGTGGAAGAGAACCTTTCGGACCCTCGTGTCTTCAAGATGGCTGCTCGCGAAGTAGACGAGTGTTATATGTCTGTGATTCGCGGTCTCAGCGCCTTCGGCCAAGAAGATGAAGAAGTGTTTAAAAATGCTGTGGACATCTGTAATGACGTCATCACGATGGAGCAGAACCTGTTTTCTGAGCCACCTTCGTACGTAGCGGATTACCTCGCCACGTATCGTGCGAAGACTGATGCGTACAACAGTTCTGTTCAGCCACGTCAAACAATTCCAACAGCGGAAGGCACTCCTCGCGATTGGGAGGAACGCCGGGCCTATGTAGACCCTGGTGTGCCTCTTATGCTACCGTATGACTTGGAACGCTTCAAGAGGGAGCATCCGGAGCGTGCGCAGTCGGAGGGTACGTACCACGATCTGTTTTACGGTGACGGTTCAAAAGTTGTGTTTGAGCCGCCGGCGGACAACAAGCGAAAGCAAATTGAGGAAAAGCAGAAGTACGTTTACCACCCGCCGAATAGGCCGCCCGTTTCCTTTGAGCCGCATCAAGTTAAGCCCATGCGCGTCTCCGCTGATTTTGTTCCCTCGTGCGCCGACGTAAAGAACTCGCAGCCTTTACGGTTCCCGCAGCAGGTAAAGAAGGCGCAACCGAAGAAAGGACAGCGAAGGCGCATGGGCAAGCCTTAGAGGAGCTACTAAGGCGGTCTTTGCCGTTTTTTTGTATAACTATTGACGTGAGCTTTCCGATAGAGCTTTTGTTTCGCTGTACCGACGTCTTTTTTTCTCTCTTTTTTTTTTTGTCAAACAGAACATTCATGTATTGCTCTCTTTTTTTTTTTTTCAACTGAGGTTGTCTGTGCTTTCAAACGTATGAACCGAAAAAAAAAATGAATAAGGAGTTTTCACGATTATAACAAGAACCATTAGTATGTGGCAGCGTCCTGATGAGATTTGAGTTGCTACACTGCGCCTCGCACTTTTTACGTCGTTGCAGCTGCTTCACTTTGAACGTTTAGAAAACTTGAAAACAGTGTCTCACTTATAAAAGGCTTTTGATTGTAACTGTTTTTAAAAACGACAATGCTTAAGTAAGCAACGTTTTGAGTTTCACATTGTTGTACTTCCACGATTTCAATATGCTCCCGGTCTGTTCTGTTATCTCTCTTTTTTCCTGAGTTTTAACGAAAAATGATGTAGTTTTCTGTTGTTTAATTTGGAGTAATAATTGCGCAGAAAACCCCAAGGCTCTCCTTCTCTGTTCTGTGATGGCGGTCCGCGTTGTCTCGTCGCTTTCAGAGCTCCAAGCTCTGCTGAGTCAACCAAAGCTCACTGTGGTGGACTTTTTTGCGACCTGGTGCGGGCCGTGCAAAGCCATTGCGCCGCTTGTTGAAAATTTGGCATCCTCGAAGCCGCACGTCAATTTCGCTAAAGTTGATGTTGACCGTACTCCCGATGTCATTCGCGTGTATCCGGTGCGCGCAATGCCGACCTTCTTCTTTTTTAAAAGTGGTAGCATCGTTGAAAAACTTGAAGGCGCTGACTTTAATTCGGTTTCTCGCCTAGTCCAGGAACACGAGGTGGTGCCGCCACCACCAATCCCGTCTGATGAAGTCCTTGAGAGCATGAAACCACGCGACCTGCTCTCTCTTATGCGACAGAACTTTATTTCGACGACGGGCTTGATGGAGAAAAGCGAACTTATTCAGGAAATTAAGAAGTTCCGTAGGTGAGAAGCTCCTTGTGTCTTTACCTTTTTGTTGCTCTGTGACTATCACTACCTTTCTCACCGTTATTCTTACACGACTTTTGCAGCACTTTAACGAAAACTAGCGGAAGAGCAGCGTACTTTTTTTTGTGTTTTCAATCAGTTTAAGACTTTGTCACACCGCATCCGGCTTATTTGAAAAATCTGTAGTTTTCCGGGGATTTCTTCGGTAGCCAACTTGTTCTGTTGTTTCCAGTGGCAGGTTTGAGATTTTCTCAAGAATGATAAAAATTTAAAGGGAAAAAAAAGTGTAAAGTGATGTCCAGGTGCCTACCTAAACAGATTTAGGAGTGTTCTTTGATTTTATTGTGAATCAAACTGTTTTACTCATGCTCTCTTTTTTCCAAACACACTTACCTAATGTACCGATTCAAAAAAGAAAAAGAGAATAAACTCCTCTTTCTCCACCCAAAAGAGAAATTTTGGTTGCTCGCAGCGTTTTTTATTTTCGCTCCCCGATCAGCTTTTCCCCCCTTTTTCTATCTTCTGACTTCTGCGCGCTGTCCGCTAAACAGCCATGTACGGCTCCATCGAAAATCAAGAGCTTCGTGGGCTCTACCAATTCGGGCATCCTGATTCGACAACGACTCGACGTGCGACGGACCAGGAGCCGACCGCAGCTGCCAATGAGCACGGCGGCAGCAACGCTGAAGAAGAGGGGTTTTCACCTCGCGAAGAGCACGGCTATGGAACCCCTTCCTCGCCTGCAGCGTTTGGAGCAGATAATGACGTGTACGTTGCCACAGGCGACAACAACAACGCAAGCTCCTACGTTGGCGGCTCTTTCGAAATTGCTGTAGGGAAAGAGCACCACAAAGGTGGTTCAAAGGAGAGTGTCATCAAAAAAGTTCTCGGAATTAACAAAAAGAGCACAAAAGGAATGACAGATGAAGAGAAGAAAGCTTATCAACTGCAGGAGCGCTGGAAAAATGCTCTGCAAGAGGAGCAGCGCCTCAGCGAACTTGAAGGCCGTATCCAGCACGAAGAAAACCTTACCGAAATCGTTGGTGAAATTGCAAACTTTCCGCCAAAGGTTCTGTGCCTCCGGCCGCTTGTGTTCCACAGAATTTCCGCCATTGCCCCAGACCGTCAGCTTTTTGTGAAGATGGCATTCTGGGACTGGGTCGCCGTTTGCATCATCCTTGTTGCAAACTGCCCTATTACAATTGCTTGTAACTACACACAGTATCGGAAGGACAAGGACTTGAAAGTAACCCGGGATATCAACCATGGGCTTAATTTAGTGCTAGCGTGCGTATACTTGATAGGAATCCCGCTCGCCTTTCTTATCTGGTACTGGCCCATTTACCAGAGCAACTACAAGTTGCGGCCCACGCAGCACGTCCTGGCGCTGAGTGGCCTCATCATAGCTCTTGCCCAAAGCGTCTTTGCATTCGTGGGCCCGCGAAGCTACGGCTTTTGCGGTGTTTTGTCGTCGGAGTGGGTTGGCAAAACCCGCGAAAAAGGCGTCGTGGCACCGATGGCTATCGTGACAGCACTATGGGGGTCGCAGGTGATCTTCACCTGCTACATGATTTGTAAAGAATTCGTTTACTATCGCCATGATTTAGCTGTGCGTCGAGCGCAGCGTCGCCAGCAAGCACTTGGGGTCCAACAGTGACAAAAAAAAATGCAGTTGGCTTTGTCAGACGGTTGAAGGAGTTTTTTGCAGAAGGTGAGTTTTCGGTGTGGCTGTGGAAGTCTGTAAAAATAGAAACATAATAACTCTTCTCCTTAACATGGTCATTGCTTAGCTCCTTTTGTGGTTTCGGTGCACTTCTCAGTGCGTACGCCGAAGCGTATGCTATTTTTTTTTTTTTTTTCAAGCTTCAACGTACATTATATATACATATACTTCTTATTTTCAGCTGTATCGGTTTTCCTCTTGTGACTTCGCCATAGTTTTTCTTGTTTCTGTTTTCGTTTTTGCCATTTTACTGCTTTTTTCGGTGTTTACTAGTCTATTTCCAGAAGATGTGGGACGTCAGTGGTGTTCCTTTTACACCCTTTTGCTTCGGTGTTACCAAAATCAGTTCTCTTAAAGTACTAGCGTTGTCGGCCCTAACACGCTCTGACAACAGTGGTGCGTGCAAGAAGTAGGAAACCTGCGGCTATGTAGAAGTCACCTCATAGCACAAGCTGTTAACAGCAGTAGACGCTGTCGGCTCACTTTAATTACCATTCCTTCAAAACCTTTATACAAGAGTTGCGTTCGAAGCACTAATTGTCAGTTAAGGCAACTTGGCTATCTTCCATCCAAAACCGAAATGATGTTGATGATAGGAAACCATTGGAAGTTTTCCGTGGCTGGATAGCAACTTCTTTTGCTTCGCTTGTACATGTACTGCTCTTACTAAAGCTTTTCTGTGCAGTTTTTTTTTTTTTCGACTGGTTTCTCTTGGTGGAATTTGGCGTTAATTAAGTTGAGTGCTTGCTTGCAAAGCGCTATATGTTGCTTTTTTGTTTGTGTGCGTAGCCCTGTGTGTGTAATTTCCTACCACACCTTGATCTTACGTGAGTTTACTGAACTTATTCTTTTTGTTTCCCTTGCTGCTTTGTAAGTTGATAATGAAATAGAACTTATACGAAGTAGAAAAAAAAACAAGAGAAAAGAGGAGAATTACATGTTTGTAAAAAGCGGGAGTTTCTCCAGTACGCCCTTTCGGGTTTCCCTTTTGTGGTACTTTTTTTTTTTAATTTGGCGCGCAGCGGTGTCCTCAAAAGGCTCACGCAAGGGCTGTTGCTGAAAACACTGCAGCCACCGCTAATGCTTGTATTAATCGAGCTGAGGCAGAGCCATATGCCACTAGGGGGTGCTGGTATTGCTTTGTTTCTTCGTTTGATCTCTCGTCTCTTGCTTTCCGGTATTTGTCTTATTTTCTTTTTCATTGAGACTGTCATCAACCTACGAATGTCGAAACAAACCTGTGCTTGCCTAACGTTATTTGGCGGCCTTAAACTGTGTCGTTGTCCACATCCACTTAGCGGTAGTTAGCAGCTGAACTGATTGCTTGTAATTCTCTCCTTTGCTTTAGTTATTTTTGGCTTGCTGCTACCACTGCTGAGTGCGTCTGCGCTAGTAAGCAGAGCTAGCAGCAACAACGAAGGGTACACCTTTTTCCGACTTGCCCTCTTTCGTCACGGTGATGCGCAGCTCATGCGTTGCCGCTTGTACTTGTACATCTTTTGTCCACTGTGTACCTGACGAGAACCATTTATTCTAGCTGCTTTCGTTTTTCTTTCTCGTATTCTCATATTGAGTGCTATTTTGCAGGGGCTCAAAGGACCAAAAGTAACTTAGAAACGTTCGCATATTTAAGGTAATGAGGAATTGCGCGGAAGGCGCGGGGTCGGACAGGTCATCGTTGCCTGACCGGCACGCGGAGGAGAGATGCCCAACAAAGGAGCGTCGCAATTTGGCACGGCTGCGTGCAGGGCCAGGTACGGCAACTCTGCGAGCGGATAAAAAAAGCGAGGATGAGATGTTCAAGTCGACGGTGGCAGTGACGGGCTGTCCGCCGCCACTCGAAGCGGACGAGCTGCATACACCTAGCAATATTCAGCTCCACGAGGAGGTATTTGTGCACTACCCTTCCTCTGCCGTGGACACGCCCACATTCCTGGCGGCGGAGGCACACGATCATGTCGCGCCGGAAGGGCAGGATGCTGCAGCGATAGAAAGAGGGCACAACCGCAGTCTGACTCCACGGCCGAACGCACAGTTCCATCCAAACGGCACTGGGGGATCGAGCCAGCAGGGTCCTATTCAGCATGAGCAAGACCACGACTGCTGCCCTTTCACAGCGATTCGGCGGTCGGAGTGGACGCTGCACAGCATTGTCAAAGTACCCCGCACCTCACCCTTCGATTGGTCGCACCTGCTCTCCAGTTTTAGTATAAAAAACGCCTTTATGTTCTACCCGCCGCCGCCCACGTACTGCTTCTTTCGCGGTGACGACGGCGAAATTCAGGTGCGCAGTCAGACCGGCAAACGAGCACCGCGGCTCGACAACGAGCGGGTCGAATACCTGCGCCGCAAGTGTCGACTGTCGGATAAGGTGCCAGACGAACTTGTTGCTGGCGCGCTGCATGGCATCGCGAGCTCCAACCAACCGGAACCTTACTGCGGCAACGAGGGCAGTGAAGAGGACCAGTCAGAGCCGAGCTTCAAGCTCATCTTCATTCCATGGGAAAACGAGGTGCAGTCTTATTACATCCGCAGTGGCGCCGTCGTCTTCGGCAGACGTGTGCGCATGGGGCACCCGCTTTTCACCTTCGCCTGGCCGTGCCCTATCCCGTGCAGCATCATCCGCCCCCACCGCCGCATGTCCAGCCACGTCGCCATCTTCTTTCATTGCAACGGCGAGGACATTGGCCGGCCGTCGTGCCTGCGACTTTTGACATTGGCCAACGCGCTGCACATGACGATCCTGGTCCCGGAGTACCCGGGGTACGGGTTGTTCGAGGGCAACCCGTCGGAGGCTTCCATCAAGGGCGCCATGGAACGCGTCATCGAGTTTCTTTTCTCCAGCGACCCGAGCTTTACCCCGTCGCGGCTCATTCTCATGGGCCACTCCATTGGGACGGGAGTCGCTATCCACGTGGCCGAGTTTATCAAGAAGATGTTTCTCAAGCTGCACGACATCCCTGGCTTAAACGACCTGATCCCGTACGCGTGCCCCATGTCCCGCAGCCAGAATACGACAGCAGAGTTCGCCGCGGCGGTGCAGTGCCCGCCGAGCTCCTTCGTGCCACCATTTAGTGCTGCACCGGTAGCTTCTCCAACGGCACCGCCGCTGAGTGCGAAACCGGTCGGGGTTAGCTCGCCGCCAGTCTTCACCCCGCCCACCGCCCCTTTATCCTCAAACCGTGTCTCGCCCAACGGCGGTGACGGCGGCCAGCGCGCGGCGGACGAGGCGCACGCCGGTCATGACTTAGCCAGCACATCGCTGCACGCTCCCTACGGCAAGTCCGGCGATGCCGGGAGAGCCACGGGTCCGAGGGCGTCGCTTCCGTTCTTTTGCCCGCATTACGCTCTCGGTGGCGTCGTCTTGCTCGCACCGTTCGCGTCGGTGCGGTGCGTAGAGAAGTGGACGACACTGCGCAGCCATGGCTTCAGCGTGGAGGAGCTTGAGCGACGCCGGCTGGCGGTGCCGGAGGACATCCTGGTTTCGGCGCCGGATGACTGGGCCGAGGACGCGCACGAGTTGCGCGACACCGGCGAAGCCCCGCCAAATATGGACTTTCTGCAGCCGTCACCGTTTTTGTTTGACGTCGCCCGCTACATCTCCTTCAACCGCTTCTCCACCATCGACGTGGTGCGGGAGCTACAGGACGAAATCGGCTTCTTCACGCACACGCCGCTGCTGCTGTTGCATGGCGCGCAAGATAAGCTGGTCCCCGCCATCAACTCGGTCGCCATCGCCTCGAAGTTGCGGCAGGCGGCAGGCGGCCGCAAGGCAAAGGTGTACCTCGGCTTCCTGCACGACGAGGGCCACAACAACCTGCACTGCTCGCGTATCACCCGCCGCTTTTACAAGGACATCATTCTCATGCCCCACCTGCGCTCTCAGCAGAAGCTGCGCGATGAGATGGAAGAGACGCTTTGGAGTGGTTTGGGGAAAGGAAACTCCGCAAACAACAACAATAACAAAAGCAATTACAATGACAACAACAGCAGTAACCTTGAAAAGCCGACGTCGGTGGAGCCGGTCGACTCGACGAGGACGGCTGTCAAGACCACCTCCGTATCGATGCATTCCACCACAGGGGCCGATGGTGGAGTCACAGACGAGGTTAAGAATACGGGTGAGCCGCGGCGCCCGCCGCCCCTGCACTCCCTTGCATTCGGTGCAAAGCGGCCGACAGAACCGTTTGATGAGGGGCAGCCCGACACACCTACACCGACGACAGTCGGGCAGCACCTCTGTAACCTTGAAACGTCAGCTGAAACAGCCACAGCTGCAACGGCGGCCCCCACCTTCACAAAAAGAGCCGCGGGAGAAGACGGGGCGGAGGCGCCCGCGACGGCCTCGCAGTCGACTGAGCCCTACCTGTACTTCCTCGAGCCCGTCTGCGCTGATGAGAGCGCGACGTGTCTAGCAAGCGGTAACTTTGCCGGTCCGCTACGCATTCGCCTCCTGCATCCTCCACAGCAGCGCAACTTCATGACGGACTTCTCGCCAGCGATCCCGTACACGCGCGAGCGGGCGCCGCACGACGCGAACGTTTTTGTAACTCGCCACGCCGACCCGGTGTGGTGGCAGTGGCACTTGTTCCGCAAGCAGCACTGCCGCAAGCCCTCGCAGCCCTTCTCGGCGACCCAGCTGACGAAAAGGCAAGACGACGGCGTTGTGCCCTGCGACGACCTGGAGTGCCGCGTCAGCAAGCAGTTTGAGGACTCGCTGCGCGACACCCTTCACCACACCCAGCCGCCTAACGTGAACTTCGCCCCGGCGGCGACAATGCTTCACATCGCCCTCTTCCACCACCTCGACCACTATGACGTCGGCAGCATTGCAGTCGCCTCCGTGACAAAGTACTCGGTCGACGCGGCGGTGGCGTTGACGCAGTGGCGCCGTGCCCGCCGTAACCGCTTCATCATGCGCTGCTTCATCGCACTTTTCTACTTTTCATCGGGCGCTTTCTTCATCAGCCTCGCCATCTGCCACGGCGTCCTCACTCTCCCGCTGAAATTGCGCTCGCATCTGCCGGTCGGTGCGCCGACTCAGCCGTATCACCGAGACGCGCGCATCATTGTGTGGGGTGTGCTGGACGGCACGGGCTTCCTCCTCCTCGGCGTCGTCCGCTTCTTCCACTCGCGGCTGGGGCTGGGTAATTTGAGCAAGTATATGAACACGCCGACTAGTGTGCTGGGGGTGTACGCGGCGTGCCGCATTTTGGCGTACATCTTGTGCGCTGCCGGAGGTGTTTTCATAGCTATGATCATCGCCCTCACCCCACCGAACCGCGGCGGCGTGGACTGGGGGCGGTGGGACAAACTGCCTTACAACAGGCGCGTGTGGATTTCATACCTGCCGCGCTGGACCATGGTGACCTCCGCCTCGATTCACGTGCTTTTCTTGGTCGCCATCTTTCTCAAGAATCACTGAGGAGAGCAACGAAAGATGTGGATTCCTTCCTTGACGCGTGTAGACTGACCTCTGCTTCGAATAACGAACATTCTTCAGTTGTCGGTGCACCTTCTAAAGTTTGCCGTCTCAGGTGCTGCGTCTTTTGGCTCCGTTTTTTTTTTTTTTGTGAACACTGAATGTGGCGGACGGCTTCTTCGGTTTACACTTCTGTTGTGTGGCCGCCTAGTCTATGTTTGTTGTCAAGTAAAGCAGTCCATCTTTTTTCTTTTTTTTCGACTGCAACTTCTTTCGCCTCTGTTCTGCTCATCGGGTGGATGCGCTGGCATTCGTGAAGAGAGCAGGTATCCAAGGGCAGCATTTTAAGGTCTGCGCTGTAAGAAGGCGACGAAACGGCTCTGGCTAATCGCAGAAGTAAGACAAAAGTGGTAACTCACCGGAATACGTGTGTACGGGGAGGTAAGCTACCTTCTAGTTGTCACTGTGCGTGCAGAACAGAGTCATCTAGACCAACGTGCCCTACCGGAACGCTACGGCTACATAAGTCTGTAACGCAACTGATGCCATTTGACGCAAAAAAGTTTTTTATGTCTTTTTACAAGCTACAAGGAACGAGACGGGCAAGCGAGGTATCCTTTCGATTTCGAGCTGAATGACGACAAGAAGCGAAAGAAATGTGCCACGCAGAAGGTGAAGTCCCAAGTTTTGCCGACAAGGAAGCTAACATGCTTGATTTGTAGAGGGATGACTTGCATGCGATAGTAATCGAGCCGGGTTTGGTGGGTGGCAGCGGCTTTACTTGTTTTGATTTCACAATACACCATTGAGGGCGCTTGCAGCACGAAGCTCTGTTTTTATCTTCTTAGCACAGTTTACTTTACGACTAAAAAGAAAAAGAAAACAGAAATCCGCGAAGTTTTTTTCTCCTAAATATCCCGTTTTACCACGTGTATGTGTGTGTGTGTGTGTGTGTTGCTACGCACAATATCCCCCTGCCTTGTTTCACTGTTTGACTTTGACCGGTGCGTCGTCATGCGTCGCTTGCGGTACTGGAGCGACGAGGGCATGTATTTTCCACCTTTTGTCGTTTGCCGCCGTGCACCGGTGCATCAGTACTGCAGAATGCTTCCTTTAAAGAGCTGCTGCGTTTCTGTTTTCCATTTTAAGGTTTGTGCGTGTCAGTGTGTTTTTCTTATGTGTTGCTCTGCTTCTGACTAAATTACTCTCCCCGCTTTGCCTTATTTTTACTATTTTTTTTTTTCCTCTATACTGTTATTTTGCTCTTTTTTTCCCCTTTACTCAAAAGTCTAATACCGTCGCTGGTAGGGTATGCAATTACCACAGAAGTCGCAAAGAGAACATTCGCTTCTGTCGGATCGCTGCTATTGGACAAATTCGTAGGGAATGTATCATGTACGAAGTCACTAACCGACGTTATTTAGATGTGAATGTGGCAGAGCTTCAAGCGTCTCTTTGCGCGGTTGGTCAGTATTCATCCTACATTGCGCGCTACAGGACGAATATAACTCTGCTGTGAAGCGTTTCCATTACACGTTTCTAGTTTTTCTACTACCTCTTTCCACTTTCTACTGTATCCTGCATCTTTTCGTGCCGCTCCTGCATTCATTTCGCTTTGTAGCCCGTGCCGCGCATTTGGTGTTTGCCGCTACGTAGAAACGCTTCTTACCACCTCACTTCTTGCTGGGCAAAGAGGAGGACACGTCAAGTTTGTTTTTCTACACAGGGGGCAACTACAAGCGAAGCAGTGTTGCGCGAAAGCTGCTTGCAGCACACAACTTCATCAGTTTTTTTTTCCCAATGGATGCTAAATGCGGCAACTACAAAGGCAGCCGTGTGGCACGTGCAGGCGGCCCCAACAGCTGCAACGGCAACAACAGTAGCAGGACCGCTGAAAGGCATAATCAGGGTCCCTCTTCTTATACACCGGCAGTGCAGAGTGATTCGAAAGATGTTGGCCACCCAACCGTGCCTTCCACCGATTCGGGCGAGTTTAACGTCGTTCACGCAATCTTGGAAAGCCGCAGCAACCCCCGACTCGACTCGGTGCAGCGGCTGCTGAAGAACGTTGTGGCCGGCGCGGCCACGGTGGTGCGCGGCACCGACTCGCAGCGACGTTTCACCAGTACCTACACCGAGTTCTGCCTGAGTGCGTTGCGTTGTATGGCGGACCTCGAGGACGCCGTCTTCGAGCATAGCCATCCGGGCCGGCGTGCCACCGATGCTGCGGATCACGAGATTGACGGGATCGCAGAGGATTTTTTCCTCAAACAAGTGGCTGCCTACGTGTCAACCCACACGAAGTCGCTAGGGCTGGCGTACCTCGAGCACGTCGCACTCGGTGCGCTGGAGAAGCAGCGGCAGCAGCGCAAGCGGGAGCGGAGCAGCGGTGGCAGCCTCGGCGCCAATGCACGTGCTGTGAAGGTAGGCCGCACGGGTAGCGGCGGCCTCAGCAGCGCAGGCGGCCGTAGTGCGAACAGCGCCACTGCTAGCAGCGGCATTGGCGCGCTCAACCACCACGACAGCAACGGTAGCGGTCCTATCGCAGGTTCGGTGAGCGGTGGCTACGCCTTTGACTCGCAGGGGTTGATTGACGCACCGGACACGGTCCGAGAGGCACTGCAGATCATCGAACCGGAAAAGAATACAGGATCAGCGGATTGTAGTCGTGGCGGTGGCGGAACGAATAACGACCGACGGCGCGGCCCACAAGTTGTCACCGCTGCGCTGGGGAAGGATTACACCGGTAACTGTGCTACGGGCCTCTTTGTGTCGAAAACCACTGCGGCTGGTGCTACTGCTGGTGCCGCGGGTGGTGAGCACGTGGTGTATGACCTCCGTAACCCGCAGCTGCGGTTGTCGAGCATACCGGAACTGTCCGCGCTGCTGCAGCCGTGGACAATGCCGCTCCCAACCAGCGGTGTCTTTATTGAGCGCGTAGCGATGGAACGTGAACGCAAAGGGGCAGGCTGTAGTGCAAATGTAGCCGGCAGTGGAAATATGAGCACGAGTACACCGACGGGTAGCGGCGGTGGCAACAACAGCTCCGGCAGCTACCCGGCTTTGCACATGGAGTCGGCAAGAGCCATACTTGAGGTGTGTCTCGCGCCGACACCGATGGAGCTGCTGCGCCGGTACGAGGCGCACGAGTTGGTGCTGACCGCAGAACCGCAGCTGTGGAGGCTTTCGTCGCCGAGCCTTTCCGCCGGCCCGTACAGCGTTGTTCCGTACGCCGGAAAACACGGGGGCGGCATCGTCAGCGGTGGCTCACCGTGCCCCATCACCACAGCACTGCTGCCGATCCCACCGCCGCCGCTCAACACGTCTCACTCGAATGATGCAGGCAACTCATTGCAGGACGGCGAAAGTTTAGCAAATGCCTTGACCGAGGGAGACGCGGACGCGCTCGCCAGCTCAGCCTTCTTTCCTGCGGTTCGGGAGACCAAGACGCTGACGTGCCTGCCGCAGTTTGTCATTTCGAATTTGTCGCACATTGGCGTGTCGCGCATGGAGTTTGTTTACAACATGCCCCTCGCTTCCAAACAGCTGTAAGTGCGAATCGATTTCTGTGTGTAAGTGGAGCCTGCGTTTTTTTTTTTTTATTTCTCAAGAGGTTTTAGCTGGTGTAGAAGCGCCGTGTTCTTCCGTATAATGGATAGAGTTTGTGTCGCTCTCCTTGGAGTTTTGCACTGAGCCGAGCCCTGCTCGGAAGAGCTTATTGTGACTGGTTTTGGGTCTACGTGTGTAGGTTACACAGCTCTAATACGACCGCTTTGAAACTGAAGGATCAAGGTAACGTGGCGTGCATTTCGGTTGTGCCTTGTTATAATTAACTGGGTAGTGTCTAGCGGTACCGACGCACTGTTTGAGTCGAGTGTTGCGCTCGAGCGGCGGTGCAGAAGGAAAAAGAACGAGAACATAAGCGAAAAGAAAAAAAAAAGCGAACACCTTTGTCTCCGCCACCACTTCTGCCCTTACTCAACGAAGCAGCCTTGTTGAAGAGGGTGCTGTAGGCATGAATACTCATTTAACCCTCTTTTCGCTCTTTGACCTCTCTCTTCTGCTGAACACCACAGCTCTTCTGTCATATCTGCTTATGCAAGTCAAAGTACGTTTTGTGGCAACGTGATGGCGTCAGCTAGTGTTGCTGCGGCACGTTTGCAGGACTTGCTGCGCAGCTTTGTTTCTCACAACCACGATCATGGTGTCAAGAAGCTTGTGCCGGACAGCTACGCGGTAGTGTCCTCTTCTTCTTCCTCTCCTTCGTACACCGTCGTGCTGGATGCGGCAGAGATGCTGGAATACCTGCCTTTCTACGCTGCACTTCTCCAACCTCTGTCCCACGGCACCAGCGGCAACACCGCCATCACCTCTGCGGTCATCACAGGTGCATCGTATACCGTTTCACACGCTGATCGAGGACAAAGGGCAATATTTGCCTCGCTCCTGCAGTTCGTTGGAAGTGTAGTGGAGAAGCACTTACGCACCTTCATGCAGGACGTGTGGACAGGGCCACAATTTGTGCGTCTAACTGATAACAGCTCACAAATTTACTCATGCTGCGGCAGCGGAGAGACCTCTGCTAGTGAAGAAGAATGCATGGAGGAACAAGCTAAGTCTGCAGAAAGCTCTGCCGTAACAACCACCACGCTTGCTAGCTGTGATGGTGGGCATCGGGTGAATTTCATTGCCTGGGTGGCACTTGAGGTTTATCGACGTCTCTCCGCGGAGGCAGAGACGGCAGCTCACGAGCGACGCGTCCGAGGAGGCAGTGCTTCTGCTGCTGCTCTGGACGCGGGCGTGTGCACGGATGCCTATCGGGAGTGGGAGCAGAAGTTGCGTGAACGTTTTAACGCTTCTCTGCACGCGGCCAGAGCGACTGAGGCGAGAGACACACGTGGCAGCAGCAGCAGCGATGATGCCCACACGGAGATGCACTCCGACAAAAAAAACGCAGCTGCAGCGGCGACGACGTCCGCGCCCCTGTCTTTCGAAGCATACTATGATGAAGATGACATCTTCACAAACAAGCCACATTTCTTTTCTTCTTTTCTCCGCAAACACCTTCTACCGTTTTTACAAATTCACGTAAGGGGAAAAGTGGCGATTCAAGAAGACGAACTTTCCCCCGTGGAGGAGTTGCGACGGTGGATTCGGTCGTATCCGGTTACCGCCTCAGTGACACCAGTTGCCAATAATCACAGTGGCAGTGTAGAAGCCGCCAGAGCAGTTAATCCGCGCGAAACCAAGGAAGAAGAAGAGGAACAGAAGTTCCAAGTGGACAATGCTAGTGCACTTCTAAAGGATGAGCATTGGAAGTCCTTGGTGCGACTGATTCTCGGTCGCTCTATCACCTCCACGCTTAAGGGAGAAGACGTCTATGAACAGAGCGGACTGCTCCGCCCGCACACGCCCGCGCAGCAGGCGGCGTATGTGGCGGCGGCGGCCGTGTTGGCTCTCATGCCTGCCGTTGTAGGGCCGGCAACGCGATGGCTTGACCGAATTCTTTGCCTGAAAGGCAGCAGTTGTAGTAAAGAGAACAACCCATCCGTCGATGATATTGCAGCACAACGGTACACTCAAGGGAATGTCGAAGGTAGAGAAAAGGAGTGTCTTGAAGCGATGTGGCGTGCGCTGGACATGTGTACACGTTCGTTGCAAATCGTGCCGTTTCCCCTATGTGACGGCCATGACGCGGAGGTGCGCTGCGACGCCCAGCTGGCGGGTGAGTGGCTGGTGCCCTCACCTAACGGTGCTTCTTCCAAAGTCCCGCAGGTGTATCGGCAGGACATTTATAGGCGTGGTGTGGAGTCTCAACATAGGACGGTGCTGCTCCCTGGGCTTTCCATTGCAGCCACCCGCATCCGCAGTCTCGCCGCTGATCTGTCAACCTCTACTAGTACGAATCTTAGTGTTGCTAGGCGCGCAAGTAGGAATCGTAGTGGTGGCGCTGTGGCACCGGAGACGGCGACTCCGCCAGGCACCTGCATCGTATCGCCTGCAAGTGCACTTGTCCAACTACTTCTGCTCGATGAAGGTCAGTTAGGCGCCGCTCCGTGCCGCAACGCCCCTAACGCACCTCCTTCGCCTTCCTTCTGTTTACGTGAGGTGGACGCGCCGTCGTTGCGTTGTGTGGAGTGGCTGCTGCTCTTCACCGAACTACCAGAAACCACGGCGAAGCTAGAGGAGATCCGTGCCGCTCTCGACACTGGCATTTCGTCTGGGTGGGTTGTACTCGTTGTCCAGGCCTCCGTCGCAAAGTCTACGCAAGCGTGGGTGGAAGATGCGTGGGGCAGCGCGGCGCGTCCGGTGTTGTTGCTGAGTGCGGTGGGCCGGTGGGGGTTGCAGCAGCTGTCCTTGCGCTTTGAGGTGGAGGCGAATACGACCTTTACGGAGCCGCGGGCGCTGCGCGGGGTGCGCCGTGGTGGCGGAGGTCAGCCCTACTGCGGCGTGGCGGTGCTGCTGCTACACGCCCACACGTGCGAGCCTTCGATGATGTTGTCAGGAGGGGACGCGCAGAGCGCCGCAGGCCACACCGCACCACAACGAGGCGTACGGCGGCGACGGCAGCACACCGCGTACTCCGAGTTGAGAGAACACTTGCTGATCGTGGTGGGTGCAGTAGAGGAGACGAAGTCAGCGGATCTCGCAGGTGACGGCGGCGAGAGCCCGCGGCATTTGAATAACTTTTCTGGCGTGAAGGTTTCATCACCACATACGGCGCCCTCAACGCAGCCGCCTGCAATGTCAATGTATTGTGCGGACTCATCCTCCACCTCTTCCTCTTTTTTCTCCTCCGGAGAGGACGATGCTGAGAGCGACAGGACCACAGGCAATTGCTATCGCAGCAGCAGTGGCTTCTCAACTGGTTTTACAGACAGCACCACGCCATCTTCGCAGGAGCTTGCGACGGGGAGAATGGCGCGGTGGTACGGCAAGAATTGCGAGTTGCCCCCTTTCCCTTTTGTAACATGTAGTGTCTTGCTTGGTGCAGCCCCTTTTACGGCCACACGAAGCGGCCAGCGGGAGCTGCTCTACCACTTTTGGTGCTGGTGGCGCCTCTTGCTGCACCGGTTGGTGTTGCCTCCCGAGCTGGGTTGTGCGGTCACCGCACATGGAGCCCGCAGTGCAAACGTAGCCGCGTTGCGCTGCCTTGACGACTTGATATGCCGTGATGAACAACTAGGTGCGATCGGTGGGGCTGCAGAGACTGGACGTGCATTAGGTATCGAGGATAGTGTTTCACCTCGACAGTGTCATCTGCTGCGTGTGCTGCGCGAGGCGTTGTGGTCTTACGAGCTGCTCGCCGTACAAGAGGATGGGGAAGGGAAACGGCTCGATGAGGCGTGGGCGATGCTGCAGCGGTGGGTGGCGACGGCTGAAGATGCTGCCGCCGCTCCCGCCGGTGCCGCCAATCCACCGTTGGGAGGGGCGTCGTTGGCGACAACGGCAGCGATGACGACGTGTGAGGCAGCCTGTGGGGCCCTTTGCAACGAGAGCGTTGAGCTGACGGCGGCGTCTTCCTTTGCGTCTGTTGAGTCGTGGCTGCAGGTGCAGAGCGCCTACGTGGCTTTGTGTAGCTGCATGGATGAGCTCTGTCGGACTGTCGTGCTCGTGGGCGGCGAGGCAGGTGAAAAGGAAGAGGACACGTCAAACAGTAGTTTCTCTGACTTGTTTTTTTTACCGATGATTTAAGCAGCCAACATACCCAGCGCGAATGTAGTGAGGATTTGAGACAGTTTTTTTTTCTTTTTCCTGGATTTTATAATCTGCAACTGCTGATCCCACGCGGTATATGAAAGCAAAAGGCAACGTAGCCGAAAAGACTTGTTTCAGCACCAAATTCCAAACGCTTGCTTTGTGATGTTAAAGATTGTTTGTGACTTAACGCCCCAAATTAACCAGTGACGCTTCGCCTGGGAAAAAAGTGATTACGTCGTCTTCTCTGCTCACAAATGATAACACTTCAACCCCTTGGCATTTTAGCGCGCAGCATCAGCATGAGGGTGCGCTTTTTTTTTCCCTGCACCCTTCTTTCTGCAATTCTTCTTGTTTTTCTACCCTACCGTCTATTCTTTCTCACCCTCGATGCACATCCTCTCTGAAAGTCCCTCGTTTCTCCCCTTAACTCACTCTACCACTTCAAGCCGGAACCTTGAAGGGAGTAGGTTTTCCAGTGTGTGGTTGAGGTCTGACACGTACAGCACGAAGTAGAGCGAGGAATCACTTAAGCTGTTGCGTGCTTTGCTTGTGATCTGCTAGTTTCTCTCCCATTTTTGTCGCCGCTCCGGTCGTGTGCTTGTCTTTCTATTACGAAAAATTCGACTGGGCAACTTTAGATACATGAGTAGGTGCCACACGTTGAAGTGAAAAGCGACAGGTGCCTTTAGGAGTCGGTGCGACGCGAATTGTTGTTTGTTTGGGCTTTTGTATATATCTATCGAAAGAAGCCATTCAGCCTGGTTTCCTCGCAAGTCAACGCTTGAACACAAAACCAGGAATAGCTAGTCTTTTGCTTTGTCGAGTAGGCAGAAAGAAGAGAAGAAAGACTTGCCAGGTTACATGAACGCACGAACCTAACCCTAACCTGTAGCTCACAAGCTCTTTCGGATTTTACCTTTCCCATTTATTATAAACCACCTTTTTTTTTTTTTCGGATTTCAACGCTGTGTGTGTATGTGTGTGTGTGTGTGTGTGTGCAGTAGTGAGCATTTGATTTTCAAGTCCACAACATTCTAATTGAGGCACCGGCGCGCATGATTTGCTACTGCTACTAGGGAAAGTGAAACGTTTCTCCTTTTCTGTTGCCCTCTTCTCGTCCTTCCTTCGTTCCCTTTTCGCTACTTGCTTGAAGGCTGTAAGAGTTCATATAGGTGTAGATAGGTAAAACGGATCTCTGTGGGCTTGCCTAACGGGTGGAGTATCTTGTATATATTCTTATCTCCAAAAAAAAGAAGGAGTTTTTTTTTTCATTCTTCTCTTTTCGTTTTATACTTGGAAGTCCTTTTCCAACTGTTTGAGAACTTCTCTTTGCTTTGTTTTATTTTTCCACCTGTGGAGTCCACTGTGTGCATTAGTTGTTACTCTCTTCTGGACGTCCGTTTCTTTTCCTCTTCTCCCCCCTCTGTTGCGTACTTGTCTGTTAGCGGTGTTAGCGATTGCGCTCCGTGCAACGTTACGCTAGTACAAAAAGCGCCTCATTGTACATATCTTTACGGCGTTCATTTTGAGCCAATACTACTCATCTTCAGTTGTTCGTCGTCTGAAAGCGACGCTTCTGATTGATTTATACAGTTTGCACATGCGACACAAAACGCCTTTTCTCTTCTTTAAAGCCACCGTCTCCACAAGATTCTCTTTTGTCCTTATTTCTCCCTTTGCTTCTTCCGGCTTTTTTTCTTTTCTTGGGGGTTTTGGATTCTTATGCCTTAGAAAAGAAATCCCTGTTCTTTTGTCTCATTTTGTGTTTAGCAGTGGTTTTTCTTGTCCCCGTCTTCCGGCACGTTTCGCTGAGACACTCGCTCGGTAATTAACCTAAAAGCGTTGCCAAATTGCCATCCGCCACTCTTTTTACTCTCCCCCCTTTTTTCCCCTGCATTGCTGTGCGGCGTCGAAACCGAGCTGACTCTCCGGTGAGTGACTCTTTTTTTGATAAATAGGTTTCGCTTCAGTTTATTCTTCTTCGTTTCTTTTTATTGTTATTGGGTTTTCTCGAAGTAACTGCTCTGCTCAACGAAAAGCGTCCACTAGGAGGTTCACGTGGAGACGTTTTTACGACCCTTCTTCTTCTGTTGGTCTTTTCTGCTTTTTGTTTCCCTTATCCTGTTAAAGTGACTTGTGCTTTCCTCCTGCTTTCCTCTCCTTAACCCCTGCCTTTTCCTCCTTTTGCTTTTCACTTCCGCCGTGCCTCATATTTGTTGCTTTTCGGGGATTCTCTCTTTTCACATTACTTTATCCCCTTTTTGTTTTCTTGACGACGTTCCCTTTGTCTTTTAGTGTTTCATTACTTTGTTTGTTGCGCCAGTCGGAACGCGGGGGAATTGGTAGGGCTACCGCAACCGCAACAAAAGACAGCTTCGTCAACCATTTGAAAGCTTTTCTCTCTACATATTCGTTTATTCATATATTACTATTATTACTATTGTTTTGAGTGTGATCTTCATCACATTGTGCAGAGTAGTATGACTAAGCTGGGAAGCAGTTGTCACAGTGCCTCGTCTTCCACCACCATTAACACACGTAACGCTGTTGCCGAAGCAGCCGGAGCTCCAGCCGACGAGCTGAGCCGTGGCGGACACGCTTCGAACACCACCACCGCTGCTGCGAAGCTTTTAAAAGGATCCTCACCGCCGCAATTGCGCCAAGAGGCTGTTGCCGCCCAGCAACAGCGGCGCCGTTCCGACACGATGACAATGACAAACGAAAGTCACGGGACTAGCGCAGCTGCCACAACCGCCGGACCCTCGCCGTCGTTGTCGAGCAGCAGATTAGACACCGATCCACGTAACTTCAGCGGACCAGGCGAGCGACGGCAGTCGTCGCCGCTCAGCAACACGCACACACCGCATCTGGACTGCGATGGCAGCCAACACTCGAGCATCCACTCCAAGGACAGCGCCACGCCGCGGTGCATGCGTGGGGCGTCGTCGCTCCCGCCGCTTATCCCAAGCGCGGTGGGAACCGCGAAGGATGCCTTGCTGATGGAGCTCCAAAGATCGCCGCATCATCCGCTTGGCTCACGCGTCAGCTCGCCATCCTTGGCGACAGGGCAGCCGGCGGTGTCGCCAGAGTACAGTGCGCGGCGGCAGCAACGCTCGTCGACGGGCAGCGCGCGCGACATGGTGACCCATGCAGCAGCTGGGGTGGACACTTCCGTCGGGTCCTTTACCCTTTCGCCGTCGCGCAGCACGCGCGATATCTCCGCAACGGGGCTCCGCGGCCCGATACCGGAGAACGCGCTGTTTGCCGCAGCGTCGCAGTCGCCCGGATCGCAGAGTCGCAGTTCGCGTCCCACGTCGACACCGACGGGCCCGGAGCAGCCGTCGAGCGGGGCTGCTGTGTCGAACTCCCCACGTGTCGCTGACGTGGTTCCCGGGGCCAGCACGGAGGCGGTGCCCCTACCGCAGCTGACACGTTCCCTCCTGTCGCTCTCCTCAAGCTCGCATGGACGCCGGTTGACGGGGGTGATGATGGAGGCGGGCATTCACGCAGCCACTGCGGCACACGCTGCCTCTGCCTCCGCTGCTGGTACTGCTGTTGTGCCGTCGCGGACCTCGTCGATGAATTCGATGCGCCGCGACGACGAGGGTCCGCACCAGGCGTTGCACGCTCCTGCGGTGATGGAGCTTACGGCAGCCGTGTCGCAGCCCCTGCCGTCAGCCCCGCCCTCGGCCGCCGCGTTTGCGCCGTCGCCGATGCCTCTGCCGTTGAATTACAACAGCGTTGCGAACGGGCTTCGCACCCTCGCCCCACACAGTGTAAGTTCCGTCCCGGACGACTTCGGCACAGACGGCACCGTCGCCGGCCGTCAGACGACCAGCCGCTTCACCGACGAGGAGTGCGAGACGACAGCGAACCAGCAGGCCTCGCCGGTCTGTCTAGCCGAGACGGAGGAGGTGACCTTTTCCACGGTGCCGGCGATCACGACGGGGGTGAGCGTGCATGCGATACTGCCTTTCTCCACCACTGCTGGTGGTGCTGGTTTTAATGCGACAACACTGACGACAGCCGGGCTTGGCACCTCGCACACTTCGCTGCCGGCGCCGGAAGTGCGTGCTATGGTCTCGGCCACCGGTAGCGCCGTCGCATCTGACGTCCTTGCTACGCCTGGGGAGAGCAGTGCCGCTATGCACGAGGTCGCAGACGCCGCCCGACCCGGTTCAGGCAGCATCATGAAGAATAACAGTGGAGAGCAGGAGCACACGGCTGCGCGCGGGGCCACGGAGGCCCGGCGGCCCAGCGACTCGGTAACGGAAGCGGCTGATCCCAGAGCGGCGAAGCGGCGCCTCAAGAAGGCGAAGAAGGCGAAGCACCTGTCGTCGAAAGACGCCGCGGGGAGCGACAAGAAGGACGATAACGACCGCCATCACCACCACAACCACTCAGGTGTTGTCGCTGCAGGCCATCGGTCAGACAGCGAGATCCAGCTCAAGCGGCAGCGGAAGAAACAGGAGAAACAGGAGAAGTTGAAAGGCATGTCGACCGAGGAGCGGCGGCGCTACAAGGCTGACCACCAACGCCGCCGTGCCGCAAAGAAGGCGCAGCGCGGCTCCAACGGAGCCTCGCCGACGTTGGGAGCAAGGGACACAGGCATGGCAGCAGCGGTGCAGCCAGGTAACGACGATGTCCACCCCGTGCTGTCCTCATCGTCACCGATTCCATCCTCCCCGATTCCATCGGACCCGCCCGAAGCGTCGCCGAGTGCAGCAGCAGCAACAACAAACGCCACTACTGAAGCTCACCTGACTGCGGACCGTCACAGTGACGACACCGTTCTGGATCCTCTCGGAGCCACCCAGCCACCCATCAGCACCACACCAGAATCGCCGTTCTTAAAGAACGACGCGAGTAACAACGTGAGTAGCAACAACGCGGACGACCTCCACGGTATCGATCCATTTTCCACCGCGAGGATCGCCCTGGCGATAACGCAGTCGACTCCCCACTTGGCAAGCACCGTTCGTCCGGGTGGCAACGTCCTCGCTGGCGGCGCAACGCTGCTGCACGCCCTGAACCAGATGCGACGCTGCACGAGTGCGAAAGAGCCGTTGACGCCAGTGGCGATGCTCTCGGCGGCACCGCCTCACGGTGCGGACCGCCCCCCACACAGCTTCCGCCGGCGCTTCTTGAGCGAGGCGGCACCAACACCGACGTCGCAGTACCCCACGAACGGCTTCTTGTGTCTCCCTACAAATGAGAACACCGCTAGCCAGCAGCAAGGACAGCAGCAACACGAGGAGGCGGGGCTGGCGGACAGTCTGCAAGGCGGCGAGAAGGACTTTGACTTCAATGACAACAACAGTCTGAGCGGAGGGGAGCAGCGGGCGCTGTACAACAGAGAGAACACCGAAGGGTCTGTGGAGGAAAGCGTTGTGACGTCCGCCACTGCTGCTCCGTTCATTGCCCCGCACCCGCCTCCCACCGCCGCTGGATCTGGCGTGGCTGCTATTTGTGAGTTAAAGCATCAACAACAGCGGCAGCAGCAACTTGCCTCACCCATTTCTACCCACATCGGCGTCGACAACGCGACCGAGGTACATCACCACGACGATGACAAGCAGAATGAGCACATGAGTGATGCTCCCGTCTTGGGAGACACTGCTGTTGAGGCAGCGAGTCCGTCGAAGGAGCAGGCGATTGTCCTGGTGTCCGTCGCGCCTAGCGTGTCTTTCCACGCGGAGCCGCCCGCCGACTCGCTCCGTGGCAACGAAGGCCGCCAGGCTGTCCTAGAGGAGGCGAGTCACTCCATTGATTCGGCCAAGAGTAAAGACGGCAGTGCAAATGAACGCCACACCGCTGGGCAAGAGAACCGAGTACAGCAGCAGCGCAGTGGCGTGAAAAATGCCGCCTCGCAGTCGTCGCTGTCGTACTATACCTCATACAGCCGCTCCCAAGATGACGGTAGCAGCAGCGATGGCCGCAGTGCTCACCGTCCACGCGATCACCAGCAACAACGTCAGCGTCTACATCAATACTGCGGACGCCGCAGCGAGGCAAATGCGTGTGTGAGCAACACCGCAGCCATCGCTGGCAACGGCAAACTGCAGCAGAATGCGCAGCGCCGCCGTCCTTCGCTGGCCTCCTCGTGTTCTTCTTTTCGCAACCGCAGTGGCGACAATGACAGTGACATCGCAGGCAGCTCGTCTTACAGCTACAGCTATACGAGCAGCACGGGTAGCAGCAGCAGCAGCAGCACCGGCAGCATCATGGCGGAGGTGCTGCAGTTGAAGGAGGGCTGTACCACCGCCCCACCCACCGGCGCCTTTCAAGACCTCAAGTACCGCTACGCATGTGTACCACAGCTGCAGACGTACGCTGAGCCCGCCGTCATTCACGAGTGGAATCTGACGGAGGGCTGCTGGGGCAGCGTAGAGACGTCGGTGGTGTTGAACCCGCAGCCGTTCTCGAAGGGCAACATGCGAGCATCGTATTACATGGTCGACATGCGCCGCCTCAATTGCATGCTGGTGGCAAAGCGCTACCTCAAGTCGTCGGTGGGCGAGGACCAGTACTTTGACGACGTTTCCATGCACAGCATATCCGGGCACTGGGCACGCGTTTTCAACGCTATGCACCCACCGAAGAAGGTTCGTTTTGTTCCTGCCGCCGTGCTCGTTTTGCCGAAACGCAACCCGCCGCTGATCCTCGCGATGGAGCCGCTGCTTACGGGCAAGTTTGTGAAGTACAACAACAACTGTGGCTACGTACGTCGCAACGCCCGTTGGACCCCGCAGGCGTTTTCTCACTTCACCTACCAAGCCAGCAACCACGAGCTGATGGTGGTGGATATTCAAGGCGTAGACGATTACTACACTGACCCGCAGATCCTCAGTCCAGACGGAGAGGGCTACGGGCGAGGTAATCTGGGCAAAAAAGGAATTCGACGCTTCTTGGAGAGCCACAAGTGCAACGACGTTTGCCGCGCCGTCGGCCTGCCACCGCTGCGGCGCAATTCGAAGGGTGTCGTCATCGCACCGCTCATCTCGAACACGAAGAACGGCAACGGCAACTCCATGCCCGCCACGCCAGGCGCACTCGAGCGACTTGTTGCGGCGCCGTCCTTTTCGGGGTTAAAAGAGGAACGGCTGCCGCCAAAGATACACACGCTATCACAGCAGAGCTTCGCCAGCAACAACCCACACGGCAGCGGTGGGAGTCCCCTTCTGGCTAGCAGCGGGTCGTCGGCCGCGTTTACCGGCAACAACAACGGAGTACACACCCGTGTTGGAAGCGTCGTCGATGCGTCACGTCTAGGAAGTGAGGCGGTTAAACTAACCTCCCCGCCCCCGCCACGACAAAACGCTCACAGCAGCCCCAACAGCAACGCCCCTTCCCCTAGTCCAACAGCTGCTTCGAAGGGAGGGTCCAACGGGTACAACACGAATGGCAACAACAACGTTGTTGCCGTAGTTCCAAATAACACTAATTCGTTGAGTACCATGGGCGGCAGTGGCAGCAACAAGCTGGTGAGTGCACCGCCGGCCGGTTACAGTGTCAAGTATGTTCCCCACCCTCGACACGCCGTCGTGCGGCCTCAGAGTCAGTACTTCACCTCCACAATCGCTGGCGGATTGATGGCTGTGCCTCCCAGCAGTAACGCACCCGGCTCGCTGTCCCCACAGGCGATGCAGCCACCGCCACTACTACAGCAACAGCAACAGCAACACAGCCCTGCTACACCAGGCGCGGGTGGGGTGGTACCGGCAGTCCCTCTGCTGCGTCCACCCGCGATGGGCCGTCCCGGCGTGTCGAGCGGCGGTAGCAATAACCACAACGGCAATGGCAGCACCTCAGGCTACGCGCCCCGCCCATCCAGCGCCTCAGGCAGCGATGGCTTTGTCGGCGCCAGCGCACAGAAGAGCGGGTTGCAGCGGCTGGAGCCTGCAATGCACCCGCATCCTCCCAAGTCACGGCTCTCCTCGACGGGTGGGGCGTCGATTGGGGGTACCCCGCGGCCGCCCAGTTTCAGCAGTGTAAGTGGTGGTGGCGGTGGCAACAACATTCTGAACGTATCACAGACGAGCTCGTCCATTGCTGTCATCCCGGTGGTGCAGACGACACAGGAGGTGCAGATAGTGGGTGGTCCACAAACGCGGCGGCAGTCGTTCAGCCGCCGCGCCGTCTTTTCTGCGGTTGAGGAGGCGAAGAGCAAGCCGAAGCGACACCACCGTCGCTAGAGATAATTAGTGGGGTGGTGAAAACCACACGGGTACATGAATTTGTAAAGTGTTGTGATGGAGGCTTACGTGTCTGTGAACCGAACCCCAGGGCTTTCTCGTTTCTTTCCTTTCTTTGAATGCTACTTTATAGTTCTTTTCTCTAACGAACTTGACACCCAATGAGCTTTCTCCTGGCGGTCTGTACGTAAGTGTGTGTTGTGTGTTAAGCGGCGCTTACGGGTGTTGTTTTCAGTTGTGCAAGTGCGTTGGGAAGTGTTTCTTTTTGGTGGCTTCATTCTCTACAGCATTGAGGATGCCTCTCCTCACTTCTCTTTCTTTCACGTCTCGTGTGCATTTATATAACTGGATTCGGAATGATTTCTTTTCATTCGCAGCTCCATCATATTTTATTTATTTTTATTTTGTTGCTTTGGAGGATACTGCACGTGTCAGTCCTTCCGCACACTTCTTTTTGTGTTGTTTTTTACTGTTCGTTATGTCTGTGTGTGTGTGTGTGTGTCTTGTTTCAGCACTTCAGTTTACGAGATCGTTTTCCTTTCCTCAGATGTATGTTCGATATAGGTATAACCACGGCTTCGGTTTGTACAGTAGTGTTCGCCAGGGGAGCAAGCTGCTTTGCTCTCCTTTCCTCTTTTTTTTTAAATCTCTCTTTTTGGTACTCTCCTCCCCGTTGCTTTACCTTGTTTTGGCCTTCGTATGTGCCTCTCCAAATAGTGTGTTCTCGTTTTAAATCCTTTATCCTTCGAAACAAACAAAAGAAACCTCTGGTAGTGCTGTCCTTTGTGCGGTGTACGAATTGTGGACCGCCTGGCCACTTTACGGACCTTGACTCCGCTTTTTTTTTTGTTTGGTGTCTCCTGCCGTTTTGACTCACCTTAGTGCTCTTGCCGACACGCTTCTCTTCTGTAGCGGCTGTATCAGGTTTTACACGTTATTTTGTGGTATTGTTCCGGGAATAAAGACTGTATAAGGAAGAATACTACAGGGATATTTATATTGTCTTTGGCTCTCTGCTTGATTACGTAAGTCACAGCAAGAAAGCCTCGGAGGTTTTACTGGCCTCCTATTCCGAAACAATGGAAGTATCCCCCAAAAGCGAAAACAGTGTTGTCTGGAAAGTATGCGGCTTCTTTTTCCGCAGTCTGCCTAGCTTCACTTCGCGGAGTGAAGAGCTACTCTTTGAATTTTCAGCTCGGCCCTTTTTGAGAATAGGGAACGGGACTTTTTTGATTGCAATTGCAACAGTATCTAATGTGCGAGTGACTCCTATTTGAAATTGTACCTCCTCGTTGCTTTCTCGTTTGTGTTTCCATCCCGCTCCGTTCTTTCCATCTCTCGTGTCTTCATATGTACACCTGCACAGTTGCGTATACGCATCCACGCCGCCTCTACTTTCATTTTGTTTTGGGCTTAACGTTTCCGCTGTTCTCTTTCGAATTGCGTCAACTGCGGTGTACCTTCTCGCTTTCTCTTTTCTCTGTTGTAGCTGCTCGCCGTAAGGTCTTTCACATATATCTCTGTATCCCTCTATGCAACTCTAAATTGCTACCGTTTTCATTTTGTCGCTAGTGCTCGCTCCTTTTTTCTTCCCCTTTCCGGTCCGCTGTTCAAAGGTTGCTTGCGTGCCTTGAACATATCGAAAAAGAACCCAATCCACGAAACGAGTTAGAATCAAATAAAGGACAGACATGAACTTCACGCAGCAGCTGTGGGCAGTGAAGGAATGGGGTCGTGTGATGGCGACGGGCAACGAGTACGTTTCAATTGTCCACGAGGCCACCAACGAGGAAAAGTGGGGCCCCACCGGTGCGCAGATGGAGGCCGTCTGTAACGCGTACCCCCGCGGCGGACAGGAGATCTTAAACGAGCTGCGCAGCCGGCTGAACAACCGCGACAAGGCTTGGCGGCCGTGCTACAAGTCATTGCTCGTGCTGGACTACCTGGCCCGCAACGTGGCCGACCGCTACCTGCCGGAAATCTGCGCGCTCGTGCCGCTTTTGCGCACTATCTCGACCAGCTTCTACTATACAAACCCTAAAGGGATTGACCACGGCGTTTCGGTTCGGGAGCGAGCCCGCAAGTTGGCGGAGCTCCTCAGCGACGGCCTACAGCTGCGCGAGGAGCGAGTAGTAGCGGCGCAGACGCGGGAGAAGTTGTCGCGCAACGCGAGCGAAGGCGGTGGCCCGCAGAACCACGGTGCCTACGGTGGTGGCTACAGTACAGGCTACAACCTCTATGGTGGCGGCGAGCGGGAGCGGGAGCGCTACGACAGCTACCGGCCCACCTCGTCGAACACGTACGCCCAAGCGACAGCCTCGTCGCGGCCTCGCACGAAGGAGGAACAGGAGCGCTACGACATGGAGTTGGCCCTACGCATGCAGCGCGACGAGGAACGCCGCGCCGGCGTGTCAGCCGAGAAGCTGGAGGAGATGTACGCTAATAAAGTGCGCCAGCGCAAGAACGACGAGCAGCGTGAGAGGGCGGCGGCCGACGACGACGAGGCCCTCGCCCGCCGTCTGCAGGAGGAGGAGGAGGAACGCGCCCGCCGTGAGGGTCGCACCCTGCCCACGCTGCGGTCCGACAGCCATCCAGCGAAGCCGCCGAGCCCCGCGCCGGCGAAGGCTGCTAGCGCGGCCGCCCCGGCCGCCGAACCGCCGAAGCCGAAACAGCCTGAGACCAACGCGCTCGACGACCTCTTCGCACCTGCTCCTGCTCCCCCCGCACCGGCTGTGCCTCCCAAACCTGCCGACCCTTTTGAAGCCTTCCTCGATTCCCGGTCCTCTCAGCCCCCTCCACAGCAGTCGGTCAGCAACTGGGGTCAGCTGCAGCAGTCACAGTCCATGCCGCCTCTGCAGCAGGCGCCGTCGAACCCGTGGGGCCAGCCGCAGCAATCGCAGCCGATGCTTCAGCAGCCCTCCGGCAACAACTGGGGTCCGCCTCCGCCGCCGCCGCAAAACAATTGGGGCCAGCCGTCTCAGCAGCTGCAGCCGCAGCCGCAATCAATCTCATGGGGGCAGCCGCAGCAGTCGGTCAGCAACTGGGGGCAGCCGCAACAGTCACAGTCCATGCCTCCTCCGCAGCAGTCGTCGAACCCGTGGGGCCAGTCGCAGCAACAACAGAACCAGTGGAACCAGCTGCAGCCGTACCAGCAGCAGCAGCCGTCTGCCAATTCGTGGGGACAGCCGCAGCAGAGTCCGTCATCAGGCGGATGGGGACAGACCTCGGCGCCATCGCAGCAGTTTCAGGCTTCCAGCAGCTGGAGTCAGCCTCCGGCGGCGACCACCACGACGGTGCGGCAGAACGCCCCTGGCAATAGTGGTGTTGACAACATGTGGGGAACGCTGGAGCAGTTCACCAATCAGCAGCAGCGCAAGTAAAAGCTGTGCCTAAAGTTGATCTTTGTTGTCTTTTCGTTTTTCCCAGCGTCTCCCTTAATGAGGGTAAATGCGTGAGGATTACGAGCGGCTTTCTCTTTGTAGCACCTCCAGCCCCAACATTGGTGCTAAAATAGTGAAACAAGAGAAGCAAACGAAGGCTTCGATGTCATGAAAACCTAGTGCATCGCTTTTACGACTTTTCCTTTCAGGAACCCTTTTGTTCCCGTGGTAGTTTTCCGTATATACATATATATATGTGTGTGTGTGTGTGCATGCTGACTCCCTTTTGTTTTTTTTTTTACATTTATGCTTCCTTCGCGTTGCTCGTTGCCTCACAGTCCCGCCTAGTGAAGCGAGAGGAAGAGTAGGTGAGTCGGGCATCGTGGAAACGGTAACCATCGCTGCCCGTCTTTTCTCCGTGACTCGTGAGGTTACATGAACAGGAAGGAGGAGAAGGTGCGAAAACGCTCAGCCAACTTTTTTTTTCCTTTAATTATTAGTGGCCATGCTGGGGCCTTGTTGCTCTTTTGCTCTTTTACCGTCGTTTTTCTGTTAGCGTTGCGTTGTTCTTGACTTTCAACAGTTTTGGTTCTTGTTTTCTGCCGTTTGGTCCATTTCATTGCTTTTTGCGGCGCAAGCCTTCCTTTTATCCCGTTTTGCTCATTTTCGTCTTGACGCGGGGGTTTCACCGTGTTTGACTCAGTGGCGCGTGGAGTTCGTGGATTCATGTTGGGGTTATCGACGTTGAAATAGATGAAAACAAGCAAACAACGCTGATTATGGTGATCGGCTTCGAATAACAAACTACGTCACCAACGATTTTCACCAACAAACGGTAAACGACGGAAAATAAATCCGGGTAATTGTCTTCACCTTGCCCTGAAGTGCGTTGCACTACGTGTAGCTCCACTCATTTGCAGCAATGTGTGGAAATATGAGAACCTGGTGTAGAACAAGAATGAGCGTGTATGCAAATCAGCGCATTGAAGACGCAAGTTGGCCGCATGCTAAGTAATGCTTTGTCTGATCAGCTCGCTTTAGGGTGGAGTGTTCGTACTTAGTAACCCTTTTGAGACCCTGTCGATATTTTTTTCGACTCGCTCTGTACCCGAGTTGACAAGGTATCTGCAACGGCGATTTCCATCTTTGTATTTTTTTTCCCCTCGCCTTTCATATTTGATCCTTCTCTTATTGCTTTGTTTGCTTGCCACGTTGCGTTATACCGGCGCTTTTGTCCGTGCACACATACACACACACACACACACACACACACCACACAGGCGCAGCTAATTATCAAGCGCACGTATCGCCCGCCCTCTGCATATATATATATAATTTTTTTTTTCTGTCGTTGTATTTAGTTCTAGTAATAGCTATTTGACTGGGGCTGCTCAGGTAGTTGTTTTCTTGGCCAATTACGCTCAGCTCACCCGCGACGTAAACAAGCTTCGTTTTGGTCGTCTTTCTGCTCGTTAGCGGCACCATTTCTTAGCACGTTGCTCTTCTGCGTAGTTGCGTAGTCGGCAGTACAGCAGGAGTTTCTACAAGACAATTATTCCACTTCACGCGTACCACACTCTTTTTCCTCGCTTCCTTTCCGCCATGCTTCGCCGCACGCTGCTCACCCGTGGCCACGCCACGTCGAACCTATTCGCACCACCGTATTCAGGGCGTTGGTTTAACCCACCTCACCAGTGGACGATGAGTGATACCTTCGTACCGGTATTCTTCTTAGGATTTTCGCCCATGGCGATTTGCGTCTACCTCTACCACGCCGCCTACATGCCACAGTACTCCCATTTCCAGGAGAAGAACTACTACCCGGCGCAGGTGTATACGAAGGAGTTCATCCACAAGTACAAGCGTCTGGAGCGCTGGCGCTGGTATTAAAGAGGAGAGAGGAGGGAACAAGGGCACACGAGTGTTGGTGCCAACGCGTGCCCTTCTGTTATTTAGGTCTTCCTGAAGCCCAAGCTCGTTATCATGTGCATCTTGCTGTTCACTTTTTTCATGCTACACATCTCTTTACTTGAACACCCGAGCAGCAGCAAGATGGACGAAAAATACAAGAAACGTGACATGCTTTTCCCACTGCTGGATGTTAGCAGGACAGCTAAACAGCCTTGATCTATTTTGGTGCAAAGACTCGAGTGTGTGACATGTGTCGACGGACTGCAGTGCAGCAGCCGTGTTTACGCCTTATCAAAATGCAACGTTGTGAGCAGCAGATGAAATGCCTCTGCACGAAAGCACACAAAAAAGAACGTAGTACTTCACACAGCTGCTTATCCCCCTTCGTTTATCATCAACCTCTCGCTTTCGTTTCTTTCTTCGTAGGAATCATCAAAAGACTTCGTCATAAGTGCGAAGTATGAGTTTGGAGTGCGCGGGTGACGGAGCACCGTGTGTGGAGTGTGGGGAGTTTGATTTTCTGCCTCATGCGTGCCCTTACTGCCATGGCGTGTTCTGCGCTGCCCATGCTTCATGTCATCACGTTCCTGGCACTCATGGGGACGAAACTCCGGCGCTCCTCTGTTCACCACCAGCAGTTCTGCCGGAACTAGGTACCTTTGAAAGCGAAGCAGACAATATTCGTAGTGGTGCTTACCCTACGCAGCTCCGCTGTGTCGTATGCCAGGGCTTTCCTTGCGCACTCACGCCTTGCCCGCAGTGCGGTGAGCCATTCTGTGCTGCCCACCGCTTCCACGGGCACGAGGATGCTGCGCTGCAGGCACGCTTGCGCAGCCGTGCAAACCAGGTACACGCTACGGTATCACCGGAGCTATCTGACACGTCCTCCGCACGCAGCATTAATTCCTGTTGTGCCCCCTTCACTTCTACCCACCCCCTGACCCTTGCTCCGGTGGGCTACCGCAGTCAACGGATGGATCTATTGGCTTTGGTGGTGCAGCTGAGTGCACCGCTTAACGCATCAGTGACGCCCGCAGCGAGCAATGCCGAGGGTGCACTTGGTACTTGTGACACGTCTGCCTCTAAATCGTTGGAATCCTCCATTCTAGCAGTCCCACTGGCAGCAGAGGATATTGGTGTGTGTAGCCTTGTCGTTGCTACTGAGATGTCTGTAGGGCAGTTGCGCGACCGTCTAGAGGCGGCACTTTGCACTCCACAGGAAGGTGGAACACGTTTTTCAGAGGAGTTCTCCTTACCGGCCAACACTTCTTTCTTCACAATAGTACCAACTGTGGAAGTTGTCGGTGAAACTTCGGGTACACCACGTAGAAGTGAATTCGGTAACGTGCCACCATCATTGCATACGTTTACTGGACGCACCCCGACTCTTTCACTTATCTCCCTCCCCGTAAACGCAATTGTTCGCAAAGTCCCGATTGCAAACGCTGCGGTGGTGCTGGTTGTCATTCCGGCGAACATCTCTGTTGGTGAGTCGCCCCTTGCGAGCACTCTGTGTAATGCGCTGACCACCTACCTGTATGGCGCAGGTATTGCCACCCACCGTGATGATCGTGTGAGAGCCCTCGCCACACGCCTCTATCTTCAGCACCAGCAGTTGTGGAGACGAAAAACCGCCACGCCTACTGCTATGACTGCCGGCTCGGGGCCTGGCCTTCGAGTTGAAAGGACGGAGAGTCAGTCTAGTGGAACACCAACCAATTCGACTAACGCTGCAGATAAACCCGGTGCTGGTTCGGTAGCAGAGCAGGAAAAATCTACTTCAGCTGCTCCGGCCTCTACAACTGTTACCACTGCTGTGTGGCCCTTCCGGCATGCCAGTCCATTAAACAGCTTTGCGTTTTTCAACTCAAAACTAAATCCGTGCGGGGCAAACTCCATACGCCCTCGAACGGCGCCGCGCGTTATCGTGGCCCTCTTCGTCGCAGACGTCACTCTGCCCTGCGCAGTCAAGCCGATGTGTATTGCACTCGGCAAAGACTGGCCGATGACGCGTATCGTCGACCGCCTTCGAGAGGAGGTGATTGAACAGCAGCTGACAAGCGCACATCGAGCGACCGCTGGTCGTCTGCTGAAGACGTTTTCGCTGTACCGCCTTAGAGAGGTTGGTGGTGTTAATGGAGGAATGGTGGAGGCGTTGTGGAAGGATGCGGCGACTGCCGCCGCGCCGTCTGCGGCACCTTTGCAAAATGCCGATGTGCTGGTGTTGTGCCCACTCGAGTCGCCTGGTGTGTTGGCAGCCCTCCACGAAGAAGTGCTTCGGCTGCACAATTTGACAGGGAAGGAGAAGTGTGCGCTGAAGACGGATCGGATCAAGCTGTGCTCGGTTATGTGACAGGGAGTCGATTGGGACCACTGCGGTTAATAGGCTTCGCGTTATCCTGCAATGTCACTTTTTTTTTTTTAGCGCGTGTGGGGGAAGCGAACAAACCACGAAACACATTGTCCGAGAAAGAAGTTCTTCCTAGGGGTCACATGTGTATTGAAAGGGGAGTTTGGCATTTAGTCGAAATCTCACCGCTACCTTTTTCTTGTCGGTTGCACAGGAGGGGGAGTGGGGGGGCGTGTATTGCACACGTCTTCACGCGTTGATTAAAACAAACGCTTATCTGTTTTCCTGTTATTGCCCCGTTTGCGCTCCGTTCATCTTCAGAATTCCTTTCCCGTTATCCCATCTCAGAGTTCTAGAAAGAAAAAAAAGTGCATTGTTAAGCGTATCTGTCGACGTGCACAGTCACTTTTTCCCCTAAGCATGTCTGAAGCGGTGGCGCGGGCGGAGCGCGAGTTGTATGCGTACATCACCGCCCTGCAAGACGTCCTGCGAATGACAACGGAAGACGCCATTCCGGAGAGTTTGTGGGAGGGCGACCCGGCAGCGGGTGTCGCGGCATATCACGGCAGCGAGGAGGACGAAAAAGAAGACGAGGTACATCTGTCAGAGCTGCCGGACACATTGCTGCAGCGCGTAGAGCGAGAGACTGCTCAAGAAAAGCACCGAATCAACGAGTTGCTGCATCGACGTGTCACACCGCAGCAAAATGCACTCTGTGCTGCACTCGTGCAGCTTGGCGGTGGCCAGGACGCTGCAGGGAACGTGGTAGATGTCCCGGTGGACACGCTCGATCGCGAGATTGCGGCCGTCGCGGCGGAGAGCGCGGAACTGGGCCGGCGCATCGTGGAGCTGTACGACGAGGCGGCTGCGATGGCGTCTCAGATTGAGACAGAGATCATGCGTCCTTCCGTTCCTTCGTTGTAATGGAAATGGTGGTTGTCATAAATCGAAGGCGGAGAGACTTGACAAGTATTACGCGACCAGCGCCACTGAATCTTTGCTGCGCGTCGTAGACGATGTTGTTTGTTTTTGTACTACGAACTGCTAGCTCTGACGAGAGTTTCATCAGCGACATCCGAAGAAGAATAATGAAAGGAAAAAGGAAAAAAACGTTGGGAAACGTCACAAGAGGTTAGAAAATGAAAGCAAACCTCACCATCGTTTTTTCGTAGTGCGTTTAGCGCCTTTTTGAACGGCCTACATTTCCCATTCCATCAAGTCTGTGTATCAACGTCATGCCTCTTTTTCGTTGTCTTGGTAACCTGACTTCAATTGTTGCTTTGCCTCGCTTCGTTACATGTGTTGAATGATGGCCGTTCGAATGACGCTGTTGAAATGGACTGTACCAGGTGAAAAAGAAAGGTGAATCGGTACCAACGAAAGGAAACACACTCACTGACAGTTTGAAAGAGTGTTTTAGATTAAGTCATGCGCACTTGTCGGCTGCAGCTGCGTGGTCGCATGGACATCGAGCCGTGGATGGGGGTCAGCTGCTATCCCGTCGGCCCCAGCATGGTCGGCGGCGTGCCGTGCATCCGCCCGGGCTACGACCACTTTAAATTCATCCGTCCGCAACGACCCGTGCGTGCCATCGGCGTGGATAAGGCCCTTCCCCCTGTTCTCTTTAACCGCCTGGACCAAATCATCCTAATTGAGAACGCTTTGGCGCTGCAGCGCATTGAGAATCAAATCTCTGTCACGCTGTCGCAGCTGTCGCTCGGCATCCGCAACGCTGAAAACTTTTTAGAAAAACACCTTATGAACAAGGAGGTGCGACCCTCGCTGCACACGCTGTGGTTCCATGAGAACGGCCTGCGCGAGAACTCGCACGTGCTGTCGAACCTCGCTGCGCATCACTTGGTTCCGCTTTTTAGCCTTGTGAGCTACGACGTGGAGCGCGGGAAGATGACAATGTTCCAAGCTGAGGAGCTCTACGAGGAGCTCATGGACTGCTCTGCCGCGCAGCCGAAGGTTGTGCAGCGCGAGCTGGCAAATCAAATGGTTCGCGTCTATTGCCTAAACGATGAGTACGAGAAAGCAATTCAGGTGATAGACGAGATGCGTGGAAAGCGCATTCGCCGCACCTTCGTCACCTACGCCCCTCTGTTCCGCATGATCCGCATGAAGCAGGACGCGGAGCAACAGCTGAAGCTCTTGGAGTACATGTACAAGACGGAGGGAGGTCGGATGCCGAAGTTTCTCTACATTGATCTGCCCCGTATGCTCTACATGTTCGGCGTGTTTATTCGCTACAACTGGGTGGCCATCAATGTCATCTTCACGATGCTGGTGACAGCGATCATTTTGAGGTACGTGAACTACGCCTCGTGGTAGTCCACGAGATGAGAAGCGTTCTCTCTACATTGCAACTTCTCTTCATCTGAAGGCCTCGTATTTACTCCATCTGTGCATTGCTTTTTTTCTTTTTGGAAAAGAAAAAACAGTTTTCTTTTGTTGCTCGATGCTGGTCTGCTCACATATCGTATCACACACAATCAAACTTGGCGCATTAGGAATCGCTGAAAAGAGACAAACGATTGAAAAACAGCTTTGCTTTACTTGCTCTTGTGCCCTCCCTGCCCGCCTTAATAGCAGTGGTTCCGCAGGCCACACAGGCACCGAAGAACCAGGGAAAAAAGGAGGTAAGATGGGGTTCTCTTTTTTTTTTTAAAGTAGCTTCTGTTAATTTCCTGGAAGGCCTTTCTCAGCTGTTTGTCGTTGTAGTGCAAACGCTTCTGCAAGACTCGAAAAATCCTATGCTGACGACTTCGGCGTTGTGGGGTAGCGTTGTAATTCTCCCCTTTTCTCTTCCTCTCTCTGTCTTCGTTCCGTTCAGTTTTCTCATCTGAACGTTATGCTGCTCACTCTGCTGTAAAACGTCGTTCATCACGTAGGTTCAACACAACGGTAGTCGCGTGTGTTTTTGTGAGTGTGGAACTCCTCTTTGCAGTTCGGAAGAGTCCGCCAAGTGATTCGTCGGCGAATACGGTAATTTCTCGCTTTTTCCCGCTTGGTAAGTTAACCGTTCAACAGTCTAATTGCTTCCCTCTCTTTCCAAGCCTCTTGCAGCCAGGGGAAACAACAAGGGAAGAACCCCATTTTTTCTCCTCAATTTCTCTTTCGTACCGAGGTCATGTCGTCTCGCTCTTCACACTACAGCGGAAAGTCGGTATCGTCCTCCGCGGGCGAAACGGTCGTCACGAGCCACAGCACCGGCAGCTCCAGCCGCCACCGCCGCGCCGGCACTCTCGGCATCCACGAGCCGCGCGCTCCCCCGGTGAAAATGACGGCGGCGGAGCGTCTGCAGCTCATTCGCAACTCTATTACACGTCTGCAGTACATCTGCGAGCGGCAGTATCACACCGCAGCGCTTGACCAGACCACCGAGTCGTCTGTCGCAGCCTTTTTTGACCGCCTGCGCAAGAAGCTTTCACGGCTCGAGTTCAGCCGCAGCCACATCGGCACCCCCGAGACTGGCGGCCCGCAGCAGCTGCAGTTCATCACGAAAGAGGTGGGTCAGCTCATAAGCGTCGCGAAAGAAGTCGCTAAGGACACGGAGAGCACCTCAGCCACTGCCACGGCCGTCTATGAGGGCATGCAACACCACCACGTGCAGGAGGCTCTCGCAGAGCTGGAGGAACTGTCGTCACTCGTGCTGTCCAAGCCGGCTGACCAGCTGAGCCGCATGAACACCGACCTCCTCGCCGACCTCGTCGCATTTCACATCGATGAGTTTGACGCCTTCATGGCGCAGCGCGTTGAGGCTTTTGTGCGCGAGATGCACAACGAGGGCGCCTTCTACACCGGGGCCGTGATGACCGACGCGTCGCAGCGCGCCACCCCAATTGGCGTCTGCTCAGCGGTCCTGCTGGACGTGGCTGTAGGCGTGCGGCCGGGTCGTAGTGCCCGCATCGTAATCGAGCACGCCCGTCAGCAGGTGCGCAAGGTTGAGAATCGTATTCATGCCGCCGATATCGCACTGCATGCGTACCAGCCTGTGTCAGAAACGGAGATGCGTCAGTGCGAGGTGCAGCGGCGTGAGTTTTCAATCATGAAGGACCGCATCAGCCACGCCCTGCGCGAGTTGGAGCGGGTGCAACGTGCGTGGGAAGAGGAGGAGCAGACGACCTTCATCCGTGCCGCGTCGGACAGCAACGACCTCACCGCCCTCGTTCAGGGTAAGCGGCTGCACGAGATGGAGGTCATCGAGGAGGTACAGCGCCTACACGATCAAACTATCCATGCCTGCCTGCCCTTCGCCACACCTCAGTACCATCGCCGCTATGGGGAGACGTACAGCCAGCCCTGCCACATCCGCGTTGGTTTCCACTTTTTGCCGGACGTGAACACCGCGGCGGAGATAGCCGCTGCTGCTGCCCTGCCGACGTCTTCCTCGCCCGCTGCGTCCCCCCTGGTGCGGTCCTGCTGCATACCCTCTCGTCGGAGTTCTTTGCGCTGATGCGGCGGCTGCGCGTCGCGCCGGCTGACTACGCCACCTTCTCCTACCTCGTCCCGAGCAAGGAGCAATGCTGGGTGAATTTCTCGGAGTTCCCCGAGATGGTGAAAGGGGCCCACTGCGCTCTGCGCGACGTGGATGCCCGCCTCGACCACTTCCGCGCACTCGAGGAGCAGAAGGAGGTCGGGGCTTACTTCATCATGAACGGTGGAGAACGCATTCTGCGTGCCCTGCTTATGCAGCGCTGCAACGTGCCGATCAACATCTACCGTGAGAAGTTCGTCACGCAAGGCCCACATTTCTCGCCAAAGGCTGTCGTGATTCGTTGTAAACGTCCGAGTGGGCTGACGGCGCAGAACTACTTCTACTACACCACGACTGGCGAGGTCATCTTCTCTTTTGCGCGCAAGGTGGTGTGGCACTTGCCGGTGCCGTTTCTGCTGAGCGCTATGAATACGCAGAACGTGTCTGTGGTGGAGCTGCAACGGCTGCTGACGATTGGGATGCCGGAGGGCACGCACGCCGCCCGTGTAGAGGCCCTCTTGCAGCACCACCGCCAGAAACCCTACGGCGACCTGCGCAGTTTCCTGGATTACATGACAGTCCTCGGTCGTATGTACCGTGAATATCACCAAAGCTCCTCCACCTTCCATTTCCTACCTCTCTACACGAAAGGGACGGCCTGCCAGCACGACGCGTGGTACGGCATGTTCATGCTTCGCCGGCACATCCTGCCGCACCTGAACTGCGCTGACGCCGCCACACCGGACTTGGCGCCTGATGCGACGACGGCAGAGCTGGTGGCTTGGCTGTCCCCGGGGCTTCTGGCTGAGTTGGACCGGAAGTTTGACACGATGGTTGCCATCACCCGTCAGCTGTACTGTTTCATCGACGGCGTGGTGGAGCACCAGGGCAACGACGTACCGGCTTACCAAGAGCTCTTCACTGTCTCGCAGGTGCTGATGGGTGCCTTTGAGGTGTGCCTGAATCGCTACATGCGTTTGTTTGTCTACCGCTTGGGCCGTCACATGCCTGCGGCACTCTTCAAGCGCATTCTCAGCTTGCGCAGCTCGAGCGCAAGCGACGCTGAGGACGTACTTCGGCAAGTGCATCAGTTCGTGGATTACTGCAGCCGCCACGGCGGTGGCGACCCTCTTGATCAGATGAAGAAGCTCCTCGTCACAGGTAACATGAACCTCGACCGCGAGGAGGACTTTTACTGCCCGCAGACATCGGGCTGGGTGGTAATGGCAGAGCATCTCAACTTCTACCGCTTCTTTGAGCAGCTGCGCTGCGTCCACCGCGGCAAGACGATTGCGGAGATGCGCTCGAGCGAGGTGCGCAAGTATCCCTGTGAGGCTTACGGCTTCATCTGCATGGTGCACAGCCCGGACGGCGAGGACTGCGGTGTTCTGAATCACCTGAGTGTCTCGACGGTCATGTCGAATTCGCCCGACGCGGCAACAGTGGTGCAGCTGCGCGAGCTGGTGATGGCGGCGCTGCCGAACGTGCGCAGCCGTGCGACACGTTGCCCCGTGGTGGACCGGCTCTACTCGACGGTTCCCGTCTGGCTGGAGGGGGAGCTGCTCGGCTACCTTACGCCAGTGGAAGCTGAGAAAGCTGCTGTAACTATTCGCGGACGCAAGGCGCTGACGCTGCGGTCGCAGGTGCACGTGACAGGCGTGGTGCGCCGCAAAGACGCCACCCCGTTGCACACGCTCGAGGTGGTCTACATTGCCCCGCAGAACAAGGACCCAGCCGGGCTCTACATCTTCTACGACTGCGGCCGCCTCATGCGTCCGGTGCAGCAGTTGGAGTCGGCGGTGCACAAGGATATGGCCCACCTGCCCTTCCCTTTGGTTTTCATTGGGACGTGGGAGCAGAGTTGGTTGGACGTGGCGGCGGTGCCGAGCGACCCGCTCGACGCCGTGGTGCAGCTGAACAAGAAGTACACCTACATGGAGCAGAACGGCAGCAACCTCATCTCTCTCACCTCGACCACAATCCCCTTCTTCGAGTACAACTGCTCCCCACGCAACCTCTTTCAGTGTGGTCTGAGCAAGCAGTCGTCGGGGACACAGCTGCAAGCCCTTGCCTGGCGCAAGGAGGCGAAACTTTTCCGCACCTACTGTCCTCAGCGCTACATCAGCCGCACCCTTCCGATGGACTACTACGGCCTTGATGACGTGAACCTCGGTGTGAACGCCGTCATCGCGATTCTCGCCTACACGGGCTACGACATGGACGATGCTGTGATCATCAATAGCACAGCGGCGCAGCGCGGCATGTTGACGGCAGGCATCACAGTGGCGAAGATCGTAACTGCTTCGGGCAAGGGAAACAACAAGGACGACGTCTTTGTTTTTCACAACCTCCTCTCGACCGGCGAACGCTTCACGAGCGAACTGGAGGCAAACGGGCTGCCGCCGAAGCGCGCGAACCCACAGAACGACACCTTCTCCTTCGACCGCGACCATAAGTACCCGGGCTTGCGCGACAACAGCGACGTGTATTGCTGCGCAAAGCGGGTGGAGAGAATTGACCCCTTCACGAACAAGACGGTCTACGAGTATACCCGTCACCACGCGACGAAGTGGCGCCATTTCGATAAGGGAGAGGATGCGTGGGTGCAACAGGTAATACCGCTCGTTTACAGCGGCCCCGACCCGACATCAGTACTGATGGTCTTTCGCATTCCACGCCCGCCGACCGTCGGTGACAAGTTTTCGTCGCGGCACGGCCAGAAAGGCACGCTGCCGATACATATCCGCTCGCACGACCTCCCCTTCGCCAGCGCCAGCGGCATCACGCCGGATGTCATCATCAACCCGCACGCCTTCCCGTCTCGCATGACGGTTGGCATGGTGCTGGAGATCATGACGGCGAAAGTTGGCGCGGTAGAAGGGCGTTTCATAGACCACAGCGCGTGGGCCACCGTAGATGAGTCGCCGCGCGTTGCCGAGGTAATAGGCGATGCGCTCAGCAAAGCTGGCTACAATCGCTACGGCCGCGAGCATCTTATCGATGGTATCAGCGGTGAGGAGATGGAGGCAGACGTGTTCATGGGCATTTGCGGGTACCAGCGTCTGCGGCACATGGTGAGCGACAAGTGGCAGGCGCGTGCCCGCACTGATGCGCACACGTATCGCGCCGTGACCAAGACGGGCCAACCTGTGAAGGGCCGCAAGCGGCACGGTGGTGTGCGTGTTGGTGAGATGGAACGTGACGGGCTGCTCTCGCACGGTATTAGCGAGGTCGTGGTGGACCGTCTGCTACACGTGTCGGACAAGACGAAGGCCTTCATTTGCCCCAAGTGCGGCAGCTTGCTCTCGATTTACGAGCGTCACGCAACGGAGTACGGGACGTGGCGCACGTGCCGTTTCTGCGGCGCCGGGGCTGATGAGAGCACCGACACCATCGCCATGGTTGAGATTCCGCAGGTGCTGCGACTATGGGCGGCCGAACTGACGAGCATCGGTGTCCGCGTAGTGCTTAAGACTTCCGAGCTGTCAGACTTTGCATAAGGTGGTGTGGCATGGATTTGGAGAGTTGCGTTTGCAACTTTTTGTTTTTATTGCTCATGTCAATCAACGTGCGTGAAGAAGCGGCATTTTGTTTTGTTCTGAAGTGGGTTTGCTGCTCACAGAATGCGGTAGTAAGCAACTTACAATTTTTTTTGTTTGGTATTTACGGTGTATGCCGCTAGTGTGCTTGTGGGTCGCTTTGATGGTCTCTCTTTATACAACGTGCTGCGGATAATCTGGCGTGGGCAACCTTCTTACGTGCTTTGCTGTGGAGATCTTTTCAATTGTTTTCGCTCTGATCGAGTTGTTGAGGGGTTAGGGCACACATAATATAGCCGCGGCTTGTGTTGTTTCTTTTTTCTTTTTTTTTCCCTAATGAGTCTTACTAAGTGCCGTCAGGTTAACATAAGCAGGAACATTTGTTGTCTTACGCTATGAGTCTTCGTCTAACTAAATGACAAAGCTCTTAATAATCTCTCTTACGTAAGCTGCTTGAACTAACACAAGGTTTCCCCCTTTAGGATCCCAGCTGCAAGTCAAGCTGCTTGGAAAACGTCAAAGAATGCCTGTTGCTTAATTAGGAAAACAACGGAAGTTGCGAAGGTTATTCGCACAATATCTGTGCTGCTATGTATGCGAGCTTAAAGCACTACACAGATCTCGGTAATCAGGTGAACACTGGGTTAATGTAGGAATACAACATTTCAGAATATCTGAATTTAGTGTTGCAGATGACTTCTCATTTTGACCTTTTCCCTTTTCTATTGCCTTTCATCTGCGTTTGTGCAGCGTAAACGGCCAAGGGGGTCTTACTTCAGTTTTAAGGATTTTTTTTCTTCTAGGCTTCTCCCTGCAGAAGTAGGTGTGCTTTTGCGGTTACCAGCGTTCCCATCAGCACCCCTTTTCTGGAGTGCTCCTTCTTCGTTCCCTTCTAGCCGCGTTGACCTGGCGAGCGCTGCCACCTGCACGTTGATTTTATCGCTCGTTTTTTTTTTACTGTTTGCTGATTTCATCCCCTGGAACGTGAAGCGCTTATTACCGCTCAACGCCATTTCGACTCCAGGACACATATTCAAAAAGCGGGGGATCTTTATTGGGATTTTTTTTTATTTTTGGCTCAGAAAACCAGGGCGAAAAAGAAATGCTCGCCCGCCGGCGAAATGCGGCTCGGCGCTCTGGTCCGTCTGCCACCAACGCAGCTGGCGGCAACCCCTCGGCCACAAACGCCAATACGGCCTCTACTCCCATCAACACTGGTAGCAGCGGCGTCAACGCACACACCTACGAAATCCAGACCTCTGCGGCGCTGGAAGAGGTCATCGCGGAACGCGTGGCCGCCTTTGCGCCGTCCGACTTGCCGTCGCTCGTGAACGACGACACGATGGTCGAGGCGAGTGGCAGTGGCGTCAGCGCACTGGAAGATGTCACACTAGTTGAGGGCACCACGCGCTACCGCGTCCGCATCACCCAGGCGGTTCTCTTCGTGTACCTTCACATCGGCAGCGACCCGCCGGACTTCCCACGTGTGGAGCCGTGTGCCAAGACGGAGTGTTGGGTTGATCCGATGGTGGCTCACGTCGCGCAGAGCGCCCACCACGGCGGCCGCGGCGGCGGCAGCGAAAGCATCGCCGAGCTCCTCGAACGGCAGTACCGCAACGTGCTGCGGGAGGATGTGAACGTGTTGCGGGTGGTGGAGGCCAGCCTGGAGGTATCGCGTGGGGCACTGGTAAAAAGCCGGCGTATGGCCCGCGACGGTCGTATCTTAATCCACTACAACGGCCACGGTATGCCGCGGGCGACCGAGCTCGGGGAGGTGTGGATGTTCGACAAGGAACGGACGCACTACGTGCCGCTGAACATTGCTGAGATGGCGGAGTTAGCCGACACACCGGCGATCTACATTTTTGACTGCAACTCCGCCGGCTCGCTGCTGCAGCGGTGGTGCAAGGATCGCCTGCAGGAGCGGCGGCCGCACGACTTGCTCATCTGTGCCTGCAGTGCAGGGGAGACGCTGCCGCTGAGCCCGGCGCTGCCGGCGGACTTACTGACCTCCTGCCTCACCACGCCGCTGAAGATGGCCCTGGAGTGGTACATTGGGTTTTCTTACCATGCCCTGCTGCTACCACACGTAACGACGGAGATGATTCGCAACATTCCCGGCGACAACAACGACCGCAAGTCGCCGCGCGGCGAGCTGAACTGGATCTTGAACGCCGTCACCGACACCATCGCATGGTGCACGTTGCCGCCGACGCAGTTTCACTACCTGTTTCGCCAAGATACAGCGGTGAAGGGCATCTTCCGTAACTGCATCCTCGCCGACCGCCTTCTGCGGGAGTCAGGGTGCACGCCGGTGACGTACCCGGCGCTGTCCGAGGACGCCCATATGCACCCCATGTGGGAGGTTTGGGAGTACACTGTGGACAAATGCGTGAGCCAACTGCCACGCCTGCTGGCCGCTGGTGACGGCGCCGCCGCCTACGAGCCCTCAACTTTCTTCGATGATCAGCTCACGGCTTTCGAAGTTTGGGTGGAGTCTGGTGATATGTCCGAGGTGCCGGAGCAGCTACCCTGCGTGTTGCTCGCGTTGACTCAGGTGCTCTACCGCGTCCGCGCGTTTACGCTGCTTGCGAAGTACCTCGACTCCGGCCGCACCGCTGGCAAGCGCGCCATTTTGTGTGGCATCCTTCCCTACATGAGTAAGCTGATCACGCAGGCACCCGAGGTGTTTCTCATAGTGACGGTGCTGTGGATGCAGGTCGTTCGCGCCGACCCAGCCGAGGGCTGCAGCGAGATGCAGAAGAACCAGTGTGAGAAGTACTTCACGAGTCTGCTGAAGCTCGATGAGGCATCCACCACGATCAAGTATGTCGACTACGGCCAGATCGTCAACTACGCACGGCCGGATTCGCCGCGCAACAACGGCGGCTACTCGAACGTCGCCACGAACGTCGCACCGCGGCAGAAGCGGGCGGAGCTGAATCCGCGGTCCGCCGTACTGACCAGCTCGGCCAGCCTCGATGCCATCCCGGACGCGGATCAGCAACAGCAGCAGCAACCACTGCAGCCGGTCCGTTCGCCTCGAGCCGAACCTCCGCAGCCGCTACAGCGTGCTCAGCCCTCCGTTGTTGCCATGCCGAAGCCGAGCAGTGTCGCCAGTCACCTCATTAATCCGGGGCAGACCGTATACTTCTTAATGAAGGACGTCAATCTCTCTCGGTGCAAGAGCATGTCCTGCTACGTCCTCTGCCACTTCTTGCAGCGCGGCGAGCGGCAGTGCATCCTTTCCTGGAACAACCGCCTCCTCAACGCCGCTTTCCCCTGCCTGTCCTCACCACACGCGGAGCTGCGGTCGTGGGCGTGCCTCGTGCTGTCCCGCCTCTTCCTCGGCCTTCGACATGCGAAGAACTACGTGTCGAAGGAGTGCGCTTCGCGCGTGGACTTGTTTACGCGGTTGCTGCAGGATCGCTCGCCGGTGGTGCGCAGCTCCTGCGTCACCCTTCTCTCCAGCATTGTAGGCGTGCGGGTGGACCTCCTTCCACAGGAGCAGCAGGTGCGACGTCTGCAGATGGAGAAATCGCTGTTGATTAAGCTGCGTGAGTATGTTTTCGACGCCAGCGTTAACGTGCGCGAAGAACTGATCTTCTTCTGCTGCCAGGTACTGTATGCGTACCGCGGCATCCTCCCGGTGGCACACCGAGAGAAGATCTCTGAGTACGTACTGGCGGTGGGGCAGCAGGGCGGGGGGTGGGTGCTTGAGGAGGCGGAAGTGGGCGTGAAGTCGCAGCTGAACGCGGCACGCCCCACGGTAAACTCCATGTTTGATGACACTGTTGTCTTTGAGACTCCCTTTTTAACCGTCGATGATCCGATGCCGCCGACGCGAGAGGTGGAGGCAGAGAAGCTGACCCCCGCTGCGCTGTCGATAATGGAGGGCCTCCTACATGACGCGGCGCTTCTCTTATGCACCCTCTACTCGAACTGTGATGGCGCGCTGGTCAACAAGGCGCTGCGCGCCCTCGCCACCGGTGCCGCACCGCAGTCGCAGCGGTTTGCCTCTGAGGCACTGCGCACGATGTCGCGTGTGGCCTCGGTGGAGTCGGCAGACTACTGGTCCGAAGCGGACCGTACGCGCGCGACGTGGAACGCGGACATGATGAAGCAACTCGTGCTCGACATGCGGGACCGCAAGCTGGAGCCACACCGCCGCTATACCTCGCCGGCTGGCAGTCCGCTGTCCGCAGTGCACCAGCACTCGCAGGCGGAGGGGGAGAGCTACAATACCGCCGGCGGTAGCGGCAACAACAACAACAACGGTAGTGGCGTTGGGACCGCGGGCCGACAAAACGACCTGCCGTCAACATCCACGCAGTTTCATTCTCCCTCGTCTTCTCCGGTGTCGCGTAAACACGCGGAGGCAGAGCGCCACCTCGTGCTGTGCAGCGCGCTGCGTCCCGACACGGTCGTCTGCACCGCCTTCCGCGCACTGGAGGCGTCCATGATCATCGCGACGAAAAACCAGCGCATCTCCTACATCTCGTACGACAACTACAACACCCAGTTGAAGTTGCACAGCTTTCCGGTGCAGCTTTCGGGCCCGCTGCACGAGCTGCACATTATCAATGACCTTTCCGAGCAGTCTGGGTTGCTGCTGGTGGACAAGCGAGGCGGTTTCAGCCTGATGAAAGGTTGCTGGGACCCGAACACCGTCCCAACGGAGGCCGCCGTGTTCTCTGCCTGTCCGCCGCCGCCGCCGAATCGGTGGCTCGACATCAAGTCCACCTACCGCAGCAGCTCTGCCCTGCTTTTCTACGGTGGGCCCATCGGGCCCGAGGGCGGCACCGCGATTCACATCGTATCACTGTCCGAAGAGCAAGTCGTGCAGCGCCTCAACGTCTCGGGCAACCCTGTCATGACTTCGTTAGAGACACACACGACGCAGCGGGCCCTGCTGGCCGGATTTGCGGACGGCGTGGTGCGCTACTACGACGACCGGCAGCGACAGGGGCAGATGGGTGCGGTGGGGATGGTGAACTGCCGCTTACCCGGCACCGCCCTAACAGCACCGATGGAGGCGGTGGTCGGGGCGGGTCCCGTCGCCACAAACACCGGTTTTTCTATTGTCGCGGCCACTCGCAGCGCGTTTTACGTCTTTGATGCCCGCCGCCTCAACGAGCCGCAGCTCTGTGTGAGCAATCAGGATCTGTACTACGGGTATGGCTACAACGCGCAAGCGAGCGGCGTGAGCGCGAATACGAGTACTGTTGCTGGTGTTGGTGTGGATGGTGGCCCCACTCATGCGTTGTCGATGACACCATCGCACGGCGGTTCGACACTGGCCGCTGCCCCTCGCATCACCCGCTGCTCTGTCGGCGTGCACACCGGACTTGTAGGCCTGGCCTTCCAGAATAATACGTATGCCGCCTTCAACACGAAGGGCTTGATCTTGAATGAACACCCTTTGACCGTGTCAAATGGTGTGGAGGGGCAGCTGGTGCCGCAACAACAGCAGCAACAGCATCGTACGCGTTCCTCGGTGCAGCCCATCTTACCTGGCAGCTGTGTTGCCCACCCGCTTCGACCACTCATGACGTTTGGTGGTGACTTGATGTTCTTGCAGCTGTGATGAAAGAAGGTTTCAGCGATCCCAAGGGAAAAACGGAAGCACTCTTTTTAAACTGCTTCAAACATGTTGTCTTACGGTGAGGCTGCGTTTTTTTTTTTTTTTGCGGATTCCTCTGAGTTTTTAACCGTGAAACCCTGCCACTTGCCTGGGAAGTCTTTACTTCTAGAGCTGTTGCAGTGCGTCGAATAAAAAGCTAGGTGCGCAGGAAAGAAGACGACGACACAATCGGACTTGTCACCGCTAACGTTTGATAGACTGCTTTCTATTTTTTGAAAGAAAGCTGAATGGAGCTGAGTACGGCGGATAAATCCTCTAGTTTTCTTGTAATGCCTCTCTGCTGGTAATTCGCCCCAGAGCTAAAACGTGCGTTTTCTTTCATTCCGATCTGGGCTTTCCTTTTTTTCCTGTACGTTGGTAGTTTCAGGTCCGCGAAGAACTTCCATCGAAAGAGGAAGAGCGCATCTCCGGGGCTACTTCAGCACCAGCAAATGAGTCTCCTTCTACCGTATAACGCTTTATGTCTTGTCTTCCCCCTGCTTTCCTCTGAAGCGCTCTCGTTGCGCCGCATTCACTGAAGCATCTACGCATTATCAGCTAAGTAGAGTGCGTTTAGCTGCAATGCTTACGTTTCCGCGTCCCTGTACTCTGTTTTGTTTGTTTGTTTCACAGGAGACACAAACCACAGCCTCGTTTTCTTGTGATTGGGTTGCCTGTCAGCTCCCCTAACGCCGCATTCCTCTTCTGTTTTCTTTTTTGTTTTCTCTCTCTCCCCCTTAGAGATGATACCTGCTGTTCTCGTGCAACAGACCTCCGCCCACAATAATTATCGTTCAGGAAAGCACAACTCAGTTTTGACGAAAGAAAAAAGAAAAACGCTGCTCGGGATCACACATCCTACAAAAAGAAAAAACCTGTTAGTACCTATTGCACGTTGCGAAACAACAAGATCAAAATCAGCAGCCTCGCCTTTTCCTTCGAATCCTTCCCCAACTCATTCGGCTTTATACCTGCTCGATGTCTGCTTCATCTGCGTGCCCCGGCTCACCAAACGGAGGGGGCGGCGACAGCGAAGCGTGGGAGCCGAAGGAGGACCCAACTTCCCGTGGCGGTGTAGGTGGTGGCGACAGCCCTCACTTTTCTTCTCGTCGAAGGCTCACGAACCACACAAACAACCGTCACCACCCCGCACTTCCATCAGGTTGCGGCACTACCACCGTGAACTCAAAACGAGATGACATCAGCAGCCATAACAATAACAACAGGATCTACAATGATAAAAGTGCTCGCCAACGCCCACCGCGCAGCGGTTGCATGAACTCTAACTTCTCAACGGCACACGTCAATAATGGTGGTGGCTGCAGCGGTGGTACGACGCTGATCCACCGGAGCTCTTCCGGGTCGATGTCGCCAAAACTGCGCCGCGAGCACATTCATGCAACATCATCGCGATACTTCGGTGTGGAGATGCCGTGCGCTTCATTTTGTTGTCACAGAAGTGGCAGAGGCAGTGGTGGTAGGGATCCGGATGATGAGGAGAAAAACGCTGGTATGGGTGTCAGCGACTTCGCGCGTTTCTTCCCCCCCCCCCCCCTTGTCTCACCTGCGACGGAAGTTGGGAAATTCGGGAGTACGGGTCTCCCCAGCTCCCATTTGCTGGACCGGTGCGTGCCATCGCTCAGCGCAGAGCAGGAGCTGCTTCAGCAAGTCTTTGCTACCGCATACACCGACGCATGCTACCACTGCCTCATCTCGCAGAACGTTGCCACTTCTTTTGGACCAAACGAGACGCTGCAGCTCGTGGTGGATCAGTGGCGGGCGGACGCTTTCGACGATAGCCAAGACACGCTGCGGCGGGTGGTGGAGCAGTACCACCACAACTTGCTGCAGGTGGTGAAATCCGTCGTGAATGCCGAAGACACGGCACTGATAGCGCTGCCGAACGAGTCGGCAGGAACGGAGGGGAGCCTTTCCGGGATGTCTATGAACGCCAGCGTGGGCAGCCCGGCCGCTATCCGCACTTCCACATCTAGTTCGTTGGACGCCTCTCTCTACGAGGCCTTCATGACGGTGGGGCATGCGAACATACCCACCATGATTGACAGCCCGGAGGTGCATAACGCGGTGCTGCACTACACGATGCCTGCCCTCGGCCGCGTGCTAGTCCACCAGGGTTTCTTCCTGTGCTTCTGGTACAGCTTCATCGGTGAGAAGATCGGGCAACTGGAGTACTGGGCGTGCCGGTGGGTGCTGGAGGCTCACGTCCCACACGTGCATGTGCCGCTCTGCTACCACTTTCGCTACAAGGGCCGCGGTGTGACGGCGATAATTTAATTGCGGTGACGGAGTAAAACCCCGAGGTAGCGGCGCTGGCGCAGCAGCTCGCATCCGTCTTCTCGCTGCTGCCTTACGGCATCTCCCCAGCGCAGGCAAACGTATCCGCTGGCGCTGCTGCTGCAGCACCGGGTAAGTTTAGCGCTGCCGTGCCGAACGCATCATTCGCGGCGGGTCTCTACGGCGCTTCACGCTTCGCCGGGACGCGCGGCCGCAGCGGATCCGCCGTCTCGCTTGCCAACGCGTCCTCCACCTCCGTGTCCGGCTCCAGCGTGGATGGTGAGGCGATGCCAGGTATCTACTTCCTCCCGCGCAGTGTGCCGGTGCACTTCGCGCAGTATAGACGGTATTACTTCTTGCGCAACAGTCGGTGGTTTACGCCGTGGCTGAACTCTCGTCAGTCGTGCGACGCCGCGGCGCAGCGACTGAGTTACGTAAATCCGCGCCTGTTGGCCGTCTCCGGTGTGCAGGTGAGCTGCCGGGCTTGTCAGAACGACGCCTTCTTGGAGGGGAGCAGAGTGGGGTTAGAGTTTATGCGGCGCGAGGTGGACATCGGCATTCCACGACTGTTGCATGATGAGCAGAGTTTTTTCGTGCAGCGGGCGTTGCGCCGGCGTCGACGGGCTGCGGCGCGGCGCCTTCACGCTCAACGCGCCCGGCGTGTCACTGCGGAGGCTGCAGCGGTTTGTTGCTCCACCCGCGTGCTCATCGGGGACGGTGCCAACACTCACGATAATGAGATGGGAGAGGCAGGGGAGATATGTGACGCATGGTGTTCGAAGTCACCTCGCAGCGGCGATGGGGAGTACAGCAGCGCGGCAGCGGACGATGTCATCTCCGATAGTGAGTGGACAGAGGAAGAAGATGATTATGGAGAAGCGGGCGACATTAACAATGGCATGTACCCCTACATCGGGACACGACGTCGCCGCCATGGCGGCTGTGCAGTTCCCACCGTACTGTTCCTCTTCACGGCGACGAGCGTCGTAAGCCGCTTCTCCGCGCGTGGTTAGCCGAAGAGCCTCCTTGGTGTTCTCCTCCTTGCCCTCCTGCAGTGCCCAGCCGCCCCGCTGCAGATGGTGCGGGAGGTGAAGCGAGAGATTTTGTTCCGAGGGTTAAAGGCGTTTATCCGCACCCGCACCTACGGGGCCCGCTTCGGTGTTGAGCATCTGCTGGGCTGTCTGCCGTGCGAGTGTGGCAACGAAGAAGACATCGCCGCTACTTTTCTGGACGCGTCGGAGCAGTTTAGTGAGGGGGAAGTGGAGGATGAGGAGCTCATACAGACCGACACGCGCAGCCACGATGGACAGCGTTTTCAGGTGGCTAGTGCGTCGTTGCACAACGACGGTGGTGATAGTGCTGGTAATGTAAACAATGTCAGCAACAATATCAACAGCATCAAGATGGTGACGAGCGAGAAGAAAGGCAACACGACGCACAGCGGGTCACGAAGCCTCTCCATGGACCGAATCATCAGCAACAATAACTGTAACAGCAACACGAACAGCAAGAACGAAGGGGAGGTGAGGGGTGAGAGAGGGGCTTTCAATCCGCTCTCACAGACCTCTGTAGCGTCACTGAACATTCGGAGCACCACTAATGCTAGCGACAAGAACAATTTCAACAGTGATTACTTTCCACTGCCGTTGCTGCGGCAGTGGCAGCAGCGGGAGGAGATGCGGCAGCAACTGCAATTGACCACCGTCTCAAAGGACTCCACTGAAGGTGCTCTGCGAGTTCTTTCTGGCGGTGGTGCTAATATTGCTGGTGGACAACACGAGCGGCAAGACCCGTGGGGCCGGTTGAAAAATCGCATTTCCTCCTTGCGACCCACCTGGCTCGTAGGGACGATTCGTAATAGCATTGATGCGACGGATGGCAGTCGAAGCGACGTTGCCGACGACGCACCAGTGCATTCGCTGCTCACGCCCCGTGCAGGTAACATCCTCGCAGGTGGAACTACCGCCTTGTCCAGCGCCTCTGCTGGGCATTCAACTTCCTCACCGCACGCGTCGTCGCAGAGGGACGTCGCGCGGAGCGTTGTTAATACCCAAAACCCGCTCGCTTCCATTCGCACGCCCACCTCTACCAATAATACTACAACGACAGCAACAACCACTTGCGGCAACCGGAACAGCAGTAACGTAAAGGGTGCCGGTGGGAGCAGGCGCACTCGGCCGACAGTCAGTTCAGATAACACCTTGTCCTCCCCACTTGCGTTCGGTAACGCCGCGCCGAATTCCTTTTCGAAATGGGCGGATTTCAACGTCACGACGGAGCGCGTGTTAACTGCGTTTATGCAGTACGACGGCACCACGCAGCCCTCGCATGTCTTCTGTGACTCGTCGCGGTGACTGTACGAGTTCTTGGAGCTGCGCGAAAGAGAGAAAAACCCTTAAAACTGCTCCCGCTGCTGCTTGTGATACTGGCAGTAGCAACAGCAGCAATCACAGTAACAGTGAGGGGCTCTCCGAGGATTTATCGAAGGAGTCACGCCGCTCCATTGTGGCGCAGCGGAGGGCCGTGGAGGCTTCGCTGTGGTCCAGCGCAGACATGCTGAACCGCATGTACGTGGAACAAATCCTCCCCTTTATTTACCGCAAGTTTCGTCTGCCGGTGCGTCAGGTGGATGTGCTGCACAACCCTCTCAACGAGGAGGACCGGGCCAGCGTGTACGTGCGCCTGCTGGATGCGCTCGGCGTGAGCGTCGAGGACGGCGAGGTGCAGCAGACGGTGCCGGTGGTGATGGACTTTTCGCCGTTATGTGTGCGGGCACCAGCTTCTGCTTTCACAGCAGCAACAGCAGCATCCACAGGAGGAGGAGACACAACGGATATCAGTCGTAATCCTCTTTCCAAAGACAAAACTACGCCAATTGCAGAGATGCTGCTTTATGGAGGGAGGGGTGGTGAAGGCAACCCACGACACCGGCAGGGTGTATCAATTTCGCCCTCTGACCCGACATCTGCTGCAGCACCGACCAGCTCCGCAGGTCCTCGGGCCGGTAGCCGTCATCCTGGACCGCGCAGCAGCGGCTGCAGCTACGTCGGCGTCAGGTCACCTCTGGCTCGTGTAGGGAGATGTGTGGTGCCGTCGTCGTCGCCTGAGGTACAAACCCCACAGAGCATCAGGGCGGGTGCTGCGAAGAATGTTGCGCGCGCATCGGTCGAGTCCACCCTTTCACTTACTGCCGATGCCAGTCCAAGGGGCCGCCATGCTGCAGCAGATGACAGTATTGCCTCGGGGTGTCATCGCTCCGCTGTCGCAGCAGCCGAGGGCAGCACATCTCCGAGCGGCTTCGGTGACCATAGCATGGCTGACTGCGGTGTCGGCAGTTTCTCAAACCCACTTAGCACACCTGAGCGTGAGTTGCACTACCGTCTTCTGAGCTGGATTGTGTGTCGTGCGGAAACGCTGGTGCACAACTTCTCAGATCACATGGATGGCTTTGCTTCCGGTAGACACGGCTTCAGCTCTCCCCCGCGGGGGCTACCATCACCACCGCAGCAGCGCAGCTAAGCGTCACACCCATCACCACCATCCCCATCTCCGTCGTTATCATCATCGCGCTATGTCTTTACCTTCCTCGACCTCGACGCCACCACAGCGCACCATTGGGGTGGAGGTGAATATGAACTCCGCACATGTCACCGGCCTTGTTCCGCTGCTAATCCTTTTTTACAACACCCCGCTGACAGCCTTCGCGGCCGACCCGCACCGGCCGCTGTTACCACCGTGGCCACGCGTGGCAGTCCGTCTGCTGGCGCAGCTCCGCGCCGTAGCCGTCACGCCGCATCTGATTTGGGATGCACTGGAGCTGTACGAGCTGGTGGGTCTGCGCACCCTGCTGCAAGAGGTCATGGCGGACCGCTCCTCGTCACCGTTGCGTCCCGCATCCTCGCCGGTCGTGCCCGCCTCCCCGCGATCTCCGCCGCTCAATGCGGTGAAGGACGCACGTCTCGACCGAGCGGAATGTGTTGCGGGCGGCGTTGAGAGCTATGAGGACGAGGAGGCAGACGAGGAGAATGAGGCTGATGCAACGGATGCGAACTCATTCATCAGTGCAGATACACGGAACGATGCATCCACCACCGCTATCATGCCCCAGTTGCCGGACAGCAGCCTCCCTGCACCGTGCTGCGCGCTGACACTTGCGCTGCTGTTGCGGCGACGGACGCTGCGCACCACATCGGATCGTACCATCCACATACAGGTCCCACGCCGCTATGCCGCCGCAATTCGCGCTTTCCCGGGGTTGCTGTGCTTCGTTGCACCTCTGTACGGCGGCGGCGACCACAGCGCAACGGCAGAGTTGATGCTGCTGGGCCACGACGACAATGCCGATAATATGGAGGACTCGCTGCGAGGGCTGATGAACACGGCGGAGGGGCGGCGGCAACAGCAGCAGCAGCGCTGGCTACGGGAGCTCGAGGGGCGGACGACCCCTGCGACGACAACGACAGCAGCTAGTGTGGACCTGGAGGCGGTGTACACGGCTGTTCTTTCGACGTTGCAAGAGGTGTTGTTAAACTTAGACCTTTTGCTGGCTCACTTTGGCAATCCTTTCGGTGCGCAATACCGCCAGTACACGGCGGACCTCGTGGGGTACTTGGAATACAACTGGAACGTACTCGCCGCGTCGGCAGCGGCAAGCCCGCACTTGAACACGTTCAACCGCAGCAACGTCATTGAAAGCAGAAATACCACTTTCAACGGCAGCGGTAGTGTCAATGATACCAACACGGCGTTTGTGCAGACACAGCAGCAGGTGCAACAGCAGCAGCACCACGATCAACTCAGCGGGAGCGAAAGTGTGTGAAGTGAGGAGACGCGGTCGTCGAGCAATTAGGACCTAAATCAGCGACTGGATGGCGTGCGTGAAGAACTGGAGTCCACCCTGCAGCACATCTCGAAACACTTGTAAACATACTGCAAACTGGATTTCATGAGCGCCAGGGACTCCCTGCAGCGTGCGGTGATGCTTTTCCGCATGCACGCGAACGGCATACCACTTCACCACAGCGCCAAAAACCAGCAGTGATAGCGGCAGAAGCGGCAGAGCTGCCGCAGCAAACTCCTGCTCCGCACACTGTGAGTCACCGCTGCGCGGCAGCAAAAACAGGTCCGGCAGCAGCTCAACCGACTTCTTTGATTCTTTCGCCCGTGACGCTGGACTTGAGGAGGCGCTGAAGCGCGCGTGTGATCTATTTCTCACTACGGAAGGCACAGACAGCCCGCTGACGATGCGGGCTTACAGCAACATGGTCCTGTACTGGTACTACGTGGGGCGCGAGCCGGAGTGGCGGGAGTGGCTGCACCGGCTGCGGCGGCTGTGGCGCGAGGGCGGGCCGGAGGACATCCGACAGCTCCTGATGTCGGTCTCCACGGTGGGCAGTTACGGTCTCGGCGGTGGCGGTGGCGGTGGGGGCGGTGCTGGTGGTGAATTGGGTGGCGTTTCCTTAAAGCCCATTGAGCGGGGGAGCGGTCGTGGCTGCAATGAGGCGCCGTCGGCCTGTGCCCACAGCCGGTTGACTTCACGCGGCACGGATTCGGGAGTGAGGGGTTTGGCAGAAACACAACAGAGTTGCCTGAGAGATGCACCTCATCCTATCCCGTTTCTTCAACGTAAATCCACTGATTAGCAGGAGAGGCTGCTGTTTCCTTGTCTCCTTTTCTTATTTCATGGTCTGCTACATGTCCGTAACACGGCGAACTCTATGAAGAATGAAAAACATGCACGTTGTTAACGTGGGCATAGACATTCGATGGCTACGGTGGACCAGTGGACTGTTTGTGCTTGACTTCTGCTCTTACTATCCCAGTTCGGTAGGCAGAAAGCGGAAATCATCGAGCTTTAGTGTCACGTGGCATTCGGATAAGATCTTGGGGTGTGCTCGAGTCCAAGCGACAGCCCCCCCTCTCACTCTCTCTTGTCACCCCTCTTCGATGGCTCCTCGACGCTTTTTTTGGCTCTCCTTTTAGTCCTTTCTCTCGTTTGGGACACTAATTAAAAAACAAAAAAAAACGTCTACACACACGAACACATATATATATACAAAGCGACTGGTTGGTAGGTAGAACTTCCATCACGGGCAAATACATTTCTTTCTCGTTCCGTACCCATCTAAAGCAACCCTGTCTGTACAATGCCCACCCGTGCAGCTGTGCTGACGCCGACCGAGGTGCTCCTCGCTCGCGAGGCGTGTGCGCCGCTACTGAACAGCGTCACAGACCGCCTGTTGCGTAGCGGCCTCGCCGGCTTTGCGGACTTCCGTCGACGCTTCGTCGGCGAGTGCCAACGCGCCATGTCCGTCGCAGCAGGTAAGAAACCGAACAACGCGAACTCAAGCGTTGCGTCTTCAAGCCCCGCTTCCGCCTCTTCCTCATTTGCTGCCTCCCCATCTTCAGGACGTGCCACTGCGTCGTCGAAGGTGGAAGGGTTTAATACACGCACCGCCCGGCGCATCAATCCCGAGGGTCTGAAGGACGTCTTTGTGCAGTGTGGTGTAATCTTCACGCCCGAGGAGTTTCGCTCGATTTTGATTGCTTACAGTGACGCAGTAGGTTTCGTGCTGGCGGAGGATTTGTTGGCGGACCTGCATCCGTGCCGCCGCGCACCGCTGGACCTCATTCACACCTGCACGGCCGCCGTGGTGGAGGGGCTCTTTGCGGAGCTGCCTTTAGTGGATAGTCCAGCTGCCGGCGGCGGGGACAGCAAGAGTGACTTCGACTTCCCTGCGGCGAAGGTGGACAGTGTGTGTGCCGCTCTACGTATGATCTTTGACCCAACACTATCCAAGGAAGAAGAGGAAGGTGAGGGAAATGGGGAGGCGGGTCGGGGTTCACATGTTCCATCGTCTGCGGCAGCAGCAGACCGCATCGTTGCCGCCCTTACGTCCCTTCAGGCTGGTGTGGAGGCGACGTCTACCAACGAGGTGTACCCAGAGGGTGCTGTACCCGCTGAAGACGTCGTGGCCTTTGTTATCCTGGCACTGCAGCAGCACCCGCAGGTGACAGCGCTGGTTTTGACGCGGCTGCGCAACGCACCATCCCTTGTGCCCGCATTGTCACCCTCCAGACGCGATACAATTGGTGGTGGTGGTGCTAGCGCCTCCTCTAGCACCACTACTCGAAATGGGACGAACACTAAAAGTGGTGGTGCTGGTGGCACACTGGACGGCTCCGCACTCTTCAGCATCCGCCACCGCGGCGTGACGACGCAGCGCAAGTTCGAGTACTACTGCGACAGCGTCGACCGTCGTGATGAGTGGATGCGTGGGCGTCAGGAGAATGACGCTCGACCAAATTACCTCCGTCACGCCGTCGGTTACGGCGGACACCTGCCGGAGTACCAGTACCGCTTTGGGCGTACGTTTCACGTGATTGAGGAGGACCTGCCGCAGCTGACGAAGCCGAAGGCTCCACTGGAGCCGGTGCCGGCCGACTGGTACGGCGAGGGGGTGGAGCTGAAGGACAGTCGCATGAACGCGCACCATTACCGACTGGCGTAGGTCAAAAGCACTCTTTCTTCTCTAAAGAGTATTTGTGTGTCAGACGTTCCGCTGTTCTTTTTGAAAATTGAAATGTTGCATCTCTCTTTACTATTCACGCTGCGTCTTCTATGTATATTACTGCAAAATAACCGATGCCAACGCAGACGAAGAGTAATGTGGACGTTTCCGATGCATACAATGTCTCAAAGAAACACCTAAACTTGCTTCAAATTGCCCACTTCGTTACTGCTACTGCAGACGAAACGTAAGATCAACAGCAGCACTTTGCTATGAGAGGAAAACATGGATACCCTAAAAGGCCGTAGGTAAAATGAGGGCCGTACCACAGGCACGCCGAAGACTCTCGTGTTTGACTTTTGCGATGCGAACAGCAGAGTGCGATGACGCAATACTGACAACTGTGTGATTCATTTTGCGTTGCTTTCCGTCACTTCCACCGGTAAGAGAAAAGCAATAATGATGTTAATAAGATCGCATTTCATAAGCCAAGTCTGACGCTTTCAAATGAACGCAATCGATCTTTTGCTTTTCCTGTGTCTCCGTTTTGTCCTCGGTACCCCACACTATTTATACGTTTGTGTGCTGATACGTACTGCCAAATCGAGGACGTAGTGCAGAGCATGTATTTTACTCTCTTTCTCAAAGTCGGAGAACAAGGAGAAACAAAGCTGCTTTCAGCAATAGCAAACAAGGATGTTTCGCAGAACACGTGCGCAGCACTCCTCCATATTCGGCGGAGGCAGCTCCTTTGCACGGGGTGCTGCCGAGGACTGGTTTGGCAAACGAAAGTCTAGTGAGACGTGGCGAGGCACCGTTGTCTCCCTCCTTCTCTGCATTGCTGGCATCGGCGTTGTGAACCAATTTACGCGTGGTAACGTCATGGGTAGAGCGGAGTACGAAAACGAAATCGTCATGCCGTTTCAGCGCACGAAGGTGCCTCCACCGGACACCTACGGTTTTGTTGATCCAGAATCAGAAGGCGGGCAGACCGTAACACCCCTGAGGCGCAGGTAAGGTACAGGAAAAAAAAATACCGAAAAAGAAAGTCAGAAGAAACGGTGACCGGGTGGATTTCACTGTTGTGTAAGAAACTGCGAGCTGCAGATTCCATGCTTACCAACATTTTTACCTTTTCCTTCCTCTTTTCATTCTCACCTATCGAGCGGGTCAAATGCTCTTCGCTGCTTCCATTTCAGACAGGTATGAAGGAAGAGGTAGCAACAGCAATCATCAGCACCACGCAAAAGGCATGTAATTAATCCGGTGTGCAGAAACTTATCGGTATCGAAAAGCTTGGGTGGGGGACTGCCGCAGTGATCGTGAACAGCAAGAAGTTTGCAATCAATTTCTGCGGGGCTTTAACTCGCCGTTTCTTCCTTTGAATTAAAGTGTTTTTTTTTTCTGGTGCTTCCCAATTCTTTACTCTGTCTTTCTCAAACAACACTGTGGACGCGCCGCACGGGTCGCTTTTCCATCTTTTCGCTATGCAGCAACTCCTCATTATCAATTTACACAAACAGTTCCTCTAAGACGAGTTGAAAGCGCACACACCTCACTCCATTAAAACACATCTTTCCCACCCTCCCCCTTTTCCCTCACTCCTCGACGTTTCTTCCGTCATGTCCGCCTCCGCTGCCGCGGCGAAGGTTGCGCCAAAGACGCTCAACCAGTTTCGCAACTTCTCCTACATCGTGGTCGCCTGGTTCGGCTTCAACAAGGGCTTCCGTGAGAAGTCGGCCAACGACGCCGCCTGGGTGGTGCACCAGCAGAAAGTGCGTCAGCAGAACGTGGAGCGCTACCAAGCTGCCCACGCGCTGGCTGAGGCGAAGCGCGACGCCGAGCTGGAGAAGACCGTGCCGGCAATAGTGCCGGAGGACCTGCACGAGCTCTACAAGGACGTGGAAAAGGCCGTAAACTAGAGAGCAGGAGAAGGCAAATAAAAGGAGGCAAAAAGGGTGATTAGCTGGGAATTTTTTTTTTGTCCTTCTGTCATCTAAGTTGCGTGAGGGCTGGTGCATCCGTTCACCATATTGCCTTCTCTGCCAGTTTCCACACCCGCGCTCACACGCACATTCAGATGCTGTGCAAAGGTGTGTATAGGGTGCACTTGTGGGACTATGGGCTTGCGATGAGCAACAGAAACCAGAGTGCAGCCCTGATTTTGTAGGAAGTAGAATCCGTTGATTTTGCTGAGTCACCGCACCGGCTTGGAGTCCTTGTGTGCACCTCTTCTCTCGTTATATTCACTTTTTCCTCCTCCTCATTGCTGAGTACGCATGTCGTGTTGACATTCCCCAGCTGACAAAACACCCAGCAAGGAAAGAACTCTGCCTGTTGATCTCTCTCTTTGTGTATGCATGCGAGCAGGTGATACGGATTTCTACGTAGTGGATTTACAGCAACAAAGAAGGAAATAAACCCATCTATGGGAAGCTGAGTGTGCGTGTGCCTGTGTAATTAGCCTATACCTAAGTGTAGGTCTTGCAAACTAGCAAGGGGTGAAACAAGGGGGTTCTCCATTAAACGAAGTGCAGATATTGCAAGGACCGCTAGAGCGGCAACATGGTTTAAAGTGCTAACATTTTCAATCTGCGATCTGCCTCGGCGTGGTTGTGGCGACATTAACTGAACTTTAGTGTCAACCGTGCAACGAATCCCTCCCTTCTTTCGTCAGTCGTGCCACAAAAACTCGCGAGACACAGCTTTGCGAGTCACCAAAAAAAAAAAGAACGATGTGTTAAAGTGCACTGTCACGGCAGCATCATCCGTACCCAGTACTTCTCTGCACTAGCCAAATAACGGTGTTTTTTTTTTCTCCCTCTTGTAGCTGCCTTTTTCCTCTCGTTATCATCATCTTCTAGTATTAGTATTACTTCCATCAGCGCAAACAAGTCATCGGAAAACAAGAGAGGCTTCCGCATTGCTTTCGTATTGAATTCGACTAACCCTGTCCTACCAATTGCCAGTTTGTCACGATGCACCGTCTACAATGCGTGCCGCTGCGGTGCTGCTGCCGCGCCGCATTGGCCCTGACGCGGCGCACCGTCATCTCTGGGCAAATGCCCACGGAAGGCAACGACCCTGGCAGCTCTGGACAGGGCTGGGAGATGCGCCGCGGGCACCACCTACATAGCAGCGTCGGTCTGCACAGCACGATCCGCACAGCGTGCGGGCGTGAATTTAATCCGCAGGTGTACTACGAGGTTTTGCAGGCGTGTTGCGATCAGCAGTGGCTCGTAGCGATTCAGCGAGAGCTCCGGACAGACACTGAGTACGTGAACTACCTGCGCAAACACGGCGGTGTCGCGAAGGATGTGCGCATGCTGACAGATAGTGTGCAGCACGACGACGAGTTTATGGTGAAGCTGAAAGACAAGCTGAAAACAGATGAGAAGCTCTCGCTGACGTTGTGCGCCGTGCAGGACAGCTACGAGCGCATTCGCAAGAAGCGCGACCACCATGAAACGCAGGTGGCCGCCGACGGCGGGCGGGACCCATACGCATCGATGAAGATCAAGCAGAAGGGTGGGTTTGGCTCGCAGATGCCGCAGTTTTAGACATTCACTGTCTCGGTGTTTGGCGTTAGCCTTTTTTTTTATTATTGAAGTTGCTTGTACCAGATTCTCTGCTACGCAGAATGAACGGCTACGAATCCGGTTGTTTCGTTGGCGAGTTTGTTTTGCGCAAGTTTTACGGGGGGATTGTTGGATTGCCTTCTTGCGCTGGTTGAACTTCTGTTGATACGACACGGGCTGCCATTTCCTCGCTTTTCATTTTTCTGTATCGTCACAGACCATGAAATGAACTGTTGCAGAGGCAAGCGAAGAGGGCACAGCTGTAATTCATCATCAAAGCTCCCTGAAAGCGTTGCTTTTCTCCCTCCGCTGGACCTACTTTGGGTAATTAGACAAAAGACGAAGGTTCACGGGAGGCAACGTGTTGTTTCGCGCCCGCACCACCTTCCATCGTTTGTCCTCTTTGTGCGTTTTTCACTTTTAATTTGTATGGCACACCCAACCTTCGCCACCGCCTACTTTCAAAACTACCTTCTCTTCTAATTCAAATGAAAGGTGTAGAGGGTGTTCTTTCCTCCCTTGCAAACCCACGAAAAAAGCTCTCATAGCGAACTGCATGAAAGTGATTCCGCCCAACTTTGGGTATGTGGAAGAGGGCATCTTTCGCTGCGGGGCCCCCGAGCCGCGTCACTATGGCTTTCTCGCTTCCCTCGGGTTGCGCACGTGCATCCTCCTCACTGACATACATGATGGCGCCTTCGTCCACTGGCTGCAGGAGACGGGTGTCATGATCTTTTGCCCTTTGTCCAGCGAAGCACCAGCGCGAGGCGTCAATGTACGCGCCGGTGGTGTTCGGGCTTACAGCACGGTAAACGATACCGACAAGAACAACAGAAGCGACCGCAGTAACATCGCCTTCTCCCAGTCGCGCGGTAGTGGAATGCGGGAGGGGGCAACGTCCATGGAGGCACGGTCCACCAACGGAGGCAACAACAACAACACTGCGAGCCGCGATGAGAGGCGCGAAGTCAGCGCATCGCCGAACAGCGGCTTTGGCGACGCTTTCAGCCCTGACAGCGGCAGTGGTCGCTTACGCACTGTGGGCAGCTCGTACAAGGATAATGACGGCGGCAACAACGATGGCGCAGACGGCGTCGACGGCGGTTTCGACGGGAATGGAAATTACAACGGCGAGGAGGGGAGCATTAGCAACAAAAACAATAACAGGGGTACCGTTGGTGCTATGGGTACAAATAGTGGTGGATGGGGGAGCTCAGCAGGCAACGTCAACAGCAGCAACAACGGCGCAACAACGCCAGGCACGTCAAATGCAGTTCGATTCTTGCAGGAGAACGGTGTAGAACGTCAATTCAACACAAAATTCTCACCGGTGCTGCAACAGGAACCCGTGTTCTTTCCTGGTGATGCACGCAGTGGGGGCGGAAATGTCGGCAGCAACAACGGTGGTGTGCCTTACCAATTTGTGGCTGCCCCGTCGTATGAGGGTCGCTTGCACGGCCTCATGACACTGTCTGAGGCAGTGGTGGTGAGCATTCTGCACATCATGTTAGACCCCCGTTATTATCCATTGCTGATTACATGCTCGAAGGGCCGCTACCGCACCGGCATCGTCTGCGGCTGCCTTCGTAAGCTGCAGGGTTGGAATTTGGTGTCCATCTTGGAGGAATACCGGCGCTTTGCTGGTAATAAAAGCCGTGCGGACAACGAGGAGTTTATTGAGCTTTTTGATGAGGAGTTGGTGAATTTGGAGCTGCCGGATGGGCGCCGTCCCACCATTTTGTATAACATGTAACACTGCAACACAAACAACCGAAATAACAAGAAAAACGTTTACTTTTAATTTACCCAACCGCTTTTTTTTTCTGTTAAATGATTGACGCCTTCGTGCACAGTGGTTTACGAGTGTTCATGTGCACCGTTTTATAATTTGCTGCAATGCTGCATAGCTGCTCTCTGGTCTTATCGGTATTCACTTAGACATAGTAGCGTGGTGTCGCAGAAAGAAGCACCGTTTTTGTGAGCTCAAGTCTGGTGTGATGATCGACGCTAATTGCTTTCCGATGTTTGGGAGGCGATTCAGGTATATACAAAGCCATTGCGACGCACCACTAGTCATTTTTATGACGAGAAGAGCATTACAGGTACCAAAGTACTGCATCAGGGTTAGAGTGGGAAGTCCAAAAAAAAAAAAAAACCAGCTGTAGCACTTTATTTTGAGGCGAGTGCATTTCAGTCTGGCGCGCACCAGCACCGTTGTGTTGTTTGTGATAGATAAAACGACGATTGGATGTTACCTGCGGATTTAATTCTCCACTCAAGCACACGCAAAGGGAAAAGAGTGATCAGACGTTTTCGTGGCCTAGTATTATGCGCTCTTCCGTTTGTATCTCTCTCACAAACTGTTCAAATCGCGACTGCCTCCTGGAATTGCCTTCCTATTTCCGCATCTCTCGACGTTCTTTGGATGTGTGTGCCTATGGAACGCAAAAGCAATAGAAAGCAGTGTGGAAGTAGTGAACCTTCATCGGACAGAGGGCTGCTCTCTTGCACCTCTCCGTATTCTGTTTTGTGTCTCTTGTTTGATCTTTGCTATTATCACCGCCTTTTCTTTAGGTCGTCAAATCTAAACAGATCGTTCTAAGATCTCGCGGAAAGGGAAACGCTTCCGCCATGCGCTCCTCTGGTGTTTGGTACCGCGCCGCGGTAAGCGCCAGTATGCCGTCGGCGCTCGCTCGTCCGGCGCTGCGTTGCACCTCTGCTGTGGTGCGGGTGCAGTTGCTGTCTTCCCATGCTGCGGCCGCGGAGCCAAAGACCACCAACATGCACTGTGTGGCTCCGCTATCCATGCAGCGCCGCACGCAGTACGCCCAAAGCCCCGGCAAGCGGGACCAGGAGGCCTTCCTCACACAATTCGACCCTATGGAGGTGCTGGGTCTGGAGCCGGACTGCAACGTGGAGGACATCGACGCCGCCTTTGAGCGTATGAAGGGTAAGTACGGTCCGAACGGCAAGTCGCCCGACCCGAAGATGGTGGAGCGGGTCTTCCGTGCACACGAGATTTTGAAAGATCCGGACTCGCCGTACTACCTGAAGGCGCACAGCAGCCAAACGGACCGTCAGCGTCTGCAGTTTCAGCTACTACCGAAATCGAAGCGTCGTTTTATTGAATTGCAGGTGTGCTTCCTCATGTTCATTGTCTTTGGAATTGCGGTGCTGACGATTAAGCTGATTTTACGCCCGATGAACCGTTCTATTCGTGCGGCGACCCGCTAAGAAAGAAGAGGTGATTGATCACTCTGGTCACCACGAAAATCGCAGCCATCTGCTCGCAAACCCACTAAAGCAAGTGTTAAGAAAATATAGCTATTTCCTTGTGAGCATTCTCTGTTCCACTGCTTTTAAATCTAGCTGGTCTCGCAAACACACACACACACACGCACACGACGTAATACCTGGTTTTTCTTTGTCGTTGCTGCATTTGTAATAGCTTATTGGTTTCTTTTTATGCCACAATTGTCAAATGCGCTAGAGTGCGGCACTGTTGATGCCACCGGGTGGAGGGCGAGTCGAAAAGAAAAAAACACAGAGCTGATCTTTGCACCTAAGTGCTGCGCTACTGCCTTCCCTCTCACAAAGTTGTTTTCCTTTGTGTGCTTTCCTTTTGTTGCCTTCACCACGCGTTTACACACAGAGACGAAGCCGTGTAAATAGAATAATCAGTGAAACGTCGGCAAGCTGAACCGGTGCCATCTGTTTTTTGTTCACGAAGGAAGAGGTCCAAGCGTGTTTTAATGTAAAGCCGTGCACTTTTGTTTTGTGATGGTCAGTAAAACAAACAGACAAAGTGTTGCCGGAACGGCTGTGCTGAACTTCTGTTTCACAGCACAGAGTAGGAATACTGCGTAGTCTTGGCGTTCTGAAAGAGAGAGAAAAGCAAAACAAAACAAAAGGACACTTCGTTACACTGTTGTTCTCCGGTTTTCTGTCACTTCATTTATCCACGTGTGCGGCGAACAAGGCCAGTCTTTCAGCTTCTGCTCTCTTCTAGAAGCACATATCTATACGCACAATTGCATCGCGTACACGTATTTGTTTTTTTCCTGGTGCAAGACAATGGTAGGTGGCCACGCGCCTCTTTGCGACAACGGCACCGGCAGTAGCGGTGGCAGCACCATTGCCACACGAACTTTGACCAAGCGCTCCGCCAGTCGCACCACAGCTCCTACAAAGGCGTCAGCAAATCTACCTACTGCATCCCAGCCTAAAATCATTACCACTAGAGTGTCCGCCTTTGGAAAAACAAAGCTGACGGCACCGCTGCGGGGGCAGTGGATAGCGCAGGCAATCGCACCGGAATTGCACGGTCGCCGCGCCGCCGCGTGGATGATCACGTGGGACAAGGGCTCCGTGGTTTGCCGAGTCAGCCTCTTGGAAGCACTGAAGGTTCTCCACGCGGACAGCAACAGCAACGCCGTCGACGACGACTTGGGCAACGCCGCGCCGCTGTTCTTTGCACGCCTCACATCGTGGTGGAAGCTCCGGTACTGCACATGGGTGACAGAGGCGGCACAGACAGCGAAGGCAAACGCAGCAGCTGCAGTACAAAGAGTGAATGCTGTGGCGGAAAACAAGAACGTAACTAACGTTACCGCCGGTGTGGGTTCGTCAGCATCATCGACCACGTCGGAGTTGTTGGCGCAGGTGGAGGCGATCACCGTTTTTGTGCGAGGCTCCCGCTATCTCTTACAGTTTGTCGAGGGCGGTGGGGCGGCCGCCCTGTGCGACTGCCTCGAAGTCACCTCCACACTTTCAACTTGCCGCCCGACTCAAGGGCAGCAACAAGCTTCAGTTTCCGCTGCTGTCTCGGCGTTGCCTGCATACGCTGACAATAGTAGTTCAACTACGCAGGACGGCTTCGCACGAGAGCGACGTGCCATGACGCTGCTGCTTCTGTACATCGCTAACTCTGGCCGCGTCTATCGCGAGATGGTGGGCGAGGTGGACAACTTGCTGCACATCTTGCGCGCCCTACTGCAAGAGACAGACGCGGCTGTGGCAAACCCCATTACGGAGCTGCTTGTGGTGCTGGGTAAAGGGCACCCGCGACTGTCCGCCGCGGTGCAAACGGGTCTGGTCCGCGTGCTTGCTTCTGCGCTGCTTCCATCATCATCACAGTCGAGCGACAGCGTAAAAGCGAAAGTTGAGCAGGCGACAACGCAATCCGCACAGCGATGCATACAGCGCTCTTCCACAGCCTTCTCCACATCCAGACTGAAAGAGTCTTCGACGTCTGAAGTTGTGGTGCTGAGCACCGCCCGTGCTATACGTGCGCTTCAGCTGCAAGTGGAGCAGCACCACTTTGCGCAGTTTGCGACGGCTTCTACCCCGACCGGCAGCAGCGGTGCTGGAAGTGGTGACAATAATAACAGTAACAGTCGAGGCCGTGGAAGCGGCGTCGGGGCGACGCTAACCGTGTCCGCAGTCGGTATGATCGACTACGTTCCAATTATTGGGTTGGACAGCACTGTCACGGCAAATAGTTTTGCGGGAGTCGATAATGGGCTGCATGCGAGAGTGTCCGTCACGCCCGCACCGGACCCGCTGCTGCAACCATTTACCACGGCTGAATACCTGGACACTCTTTTCAGCCTCGCCCTGGCTGAGCATCATACCGCCTACCGCGTAGAGGGAAATGAACTTCTGAACTTAGCTGCAAAGAACATCCAGCTCACGCCGAAGATTCTAACACGGTGCCTCGATGTGGTTGATGACGACGTGTACACCCTCGAGGGCGCCGGAGGGGAGGGGGATGGAGAATTAGGCATCTCGCAGTTGCGGCTGCGACGTCAGCTCTCATGCGGCCGGGCGGCGGTGCTCATCCTCATCTCACGGCCCATGACGAGCGAGCGCCGCGACGTCCTGCTGCAGCTCGTGGGTCAGCGTGGGGGTCATCTGACCTTGCTGAAGTATCTGCGTCTGACGCAGCACGGCGATACGGCCGCAGTGATTGACTGCTGTCACGCCCTTCAGTTTATTGCCCGGTCGTCGATGGAGCTGCAACAGCGCCGGTTGAAGCAGGGATCTGCGCCGCCGTTGTCGTCGCACACATTTACGGCACAGGGGCAGTCGAAAACATCAGAGGTGGTACTGTTGCGTATGACGGAGGGCATTCAAGCGGCGCTGGGCGAGGCGGTGTATCAGCTGCTGCTGTTTCAAGAGCTGTCGGAGGAAGACTGCATGGCGGTGCTGCGGTCTGCGCGGGCGGCAGTTGTGAGTCGCGCAGAATAGCACCGCGCTCTCTGCGTTCTCTTTTTTTCATTTTGACGATGTAATTCAACTATCTTTGTTAGTGATGTCTACTCTCGTTGGAGAAGGGATAATCAAACTTTCGTTATGTACATTTCCCTCTTTTCGGTTGTTCATTCAGCCTGCTGATCGTCATCTCTGAACACAAAATTAATTTAGATTGCGCATGCATGCAGAGGGATTTATAGATGTGTATGTGTGTGTGTGTGGTGTGTGTGTGTGTACATTGTTTCTTATTTGAAACGGTGTAACCACCTAACTACCCATTTTGCTTGTGTTTTCAAAACTACTGCAGATGCTGACGTGCAACGCTGCTTAGTTTTCCTGTCTGCGGGCATGCGCACACTTTTTTTTTTGTTTGTTTGTGACTTTCTCAGTTTAAAAGATCTGCTTACACGGCGCGGAGAGGGTCGATGCTTGCGTTGGGCCTTTACGTTCTTACCCTTTCCTTTCCGCTTCTTCCTTTGGTTTCTTTTTCCGTTTCCCGCTCTACTCGTCGTTCATTTGAGCACGTTTTGAAAATAGAATCAACAACGAGCTTACTCTACCCCCGTTTGTTTCTTTCTACCTTTCACACTTTTTCCTTCCTTCCTGCCCCAAGCGCTTCCCACTTCAGCAATGGAGAACTCCGTAGGCGACCTTATCAACCTCATCAGCAAGAGCGAGATCCGCTACGAGGGTCAATTGCACTCCATCAACACAGAGGAAAACACGGTCAGCCTGTCCAATGTCCGCATCTTCGGCACGGAGGGCCGCAAGGGCGGTGTTGGCGAGGTGCCGCCGACGGAGCAGATCTTCGAGTTCATCGTGTTCCGTGGGTCGGATATTAAGGACCTGACCGTGTTTCGCGACAGCAACTCCCCACAGGCGCGCGACCCCGCCATTGTCGAGGTGCATGCCCCGGCGCGCGGACGCGGCGGACGCGCGGGCGGCGCCGGCTCCGGTGGTGCCCCGAGCGGGCGCGGTGGCCGCAACTTCTATGACGACGCTCCGTCGTACAGCCGCGGCAGTGGCGGCAGCAACCGCCGCGGCGGCTACGGCGGTGGTCGGTACCACAACAACAACCGCAACCACCACGGCAGCTACTCGGGCAGCCGCGGCGGCGCGGGTGGCAACTACCGCCGGAACTTCCGCGACCAGCACACCGGCCAGGACTTCCAGCCTGCGGCAGGCGGTCAGGTGGAGAAATTCGAGGGTGACTTCGACTTCAACAAGTCGCGCGAGGAGTTTGAGAAGAAGAAGACGGAGTTCGAGAAGGCGAAGGAGGATGCCAAGATGCACGCCAAGGCGTACAACAAGAGCAGCTTCTTCGACACCGTTTCGTGTGACCAAAAGGAGAAGTCACAGAACATGAACCGCGCTGAGATGCGCAAGGCGGACACGGAGACCTTCGGTTCCGAGATGGTGAGCAACATGCGCGGGTTCCGCCGCGGCCGCGGTGGCCGTGGTCGCTACCAGCAGCGCTAAGGAAAGGCGACACGAGCGTGTTTGATCTTTTTCCTTTTCTTTTTGTTTTCCCTGTTTTTAGATCACCACTCTCTCCTCTTTCCCTTACTTTTGTTTTTTAACGGTCAAAAGAAAAAAAAACCCAAAAGTAGTAGTCGCCTGGCGTTCATTTCGTGACGAACGAGGTTTTGTGAAGCGGACTGGAGGGAAACATTTACAAAAAATCATCCGGTTACAAAAGAAGCCTGAAAACACGGAGGAGGTGGGGGGACGATGGTTTGGTGCTGAGAGGATTGTGGGTGTGTGTGTGTAAGTGTGCTGTATCAGCATGCACGCCCCTCTTTGCCAGATTGTCTTGGCTGCCTCATCGTTTTTTTTTTTATATGTACTCCTCTGCGCTTTCTTGTTGTTTTTCTTCTCCACCATCTTAAAGTGTATATAAGGCTTGTTTTCCCTTTTTCTTTGGTTTCTTTTACTTTTTCTTGTTGAGGCGATGTTGTGTTTGCATGCCCTCAAGCGTGAATGCCACCTCCATCTTTATCTGTAAGCAAACAGGCACTTGTAAACCAGCGTGTGTGTATGTGTCTGGGTCTGTGAAACCCGGCATCTGTTATTATACCCGAGCCTGTCACTTTCCCTTTCGTGCTCGAGTATACGTATATGTATATATATATATATACATATATATACACGTATGTTTATATACATTGACGTGCATTTGTTTCCGTTGCTGTTGCACAATGCTACCTTCGTTTCTCTACTTCACATTCCTTTGCGGTGCATGGGTGCGAAAGTAGAGCAAGGAGAAGCTGTGCTCTTTTCGAGTCGAAAACGGTGGGGTTACTTCTACTGTGCAGCTAGAAGTACATTTGCAAAGGAAGAAAATCGATGAGCGCGGAAGAGTGAAAGTGGGAGGCAGAGGGACAGAAGATCCCCGCCAGTGTCCGTGTGTCAAGCGTGGTTAGAGACTTGGCACGCTGAGGACTGAACAGTCCTAATTCCCTTTGTTGTGCTCTTCTCCGTTCGAAAAAAAAAATGTGCCTTTGTTCCTCATTTCCTCTAAGGGAACCTGCTTTCATCTCTCACCGCGTGTGAAAAGAGAAAGGAAAGCTCTACACACGCGCACACACACGCGCACACACTAGGAGGATCCCCAAAACACAACAGAGAGAAGGAAAAGATTCGCCGGCTTTTTTTTTTTGTAAACTACACGTCTTTTCTTCCGCCCTTTTCTCTCCGCCATGGTGTAAGTGGTTTTCGCTCCATGGTTGGTGTCATGTGTGTCGTCATTCTTGTTCTCGTTTCTTTCCAGTGCGCGGTTAGGCGCGCAGCCGCACCCCCTCCCCTTCCGGCAGGTAAGCAAAAGAAAAATAATGCACGGAAGTTTTCAACGTCGATCACCTACTGCTAACACGTGTCTACACGCGCACTTGTCTTTTTCTCCCCCTAACATCTCGCGGATATGAAGCGACCCCTTGATTTCTCACCCACTTCAGTTTTTTACCGGTACGTCAGAGCACAGATTCCTCTTCTTTTCCCCTTTTTCTACGTGTAGGGCTATAATTCCTTTTGCGTTCTGTTGTTTTTTTACTCGACTGCAGGATCGACAGCTTCGCGGCACGAGTCCTGGCAATGCTGCAACGCCAACAGAATAACGGTTGAAGAGCGTTGCGCACTCCGGACTCATCGCACAACAACAATGTGAGAAATGAAAACAAAGAAAGGCAAATGCGATGGAGAAAACAGTCAAGGAATTGCAGGGAGGGCGATGGACGCGCTTAGAGGAGGCACTTTGTGATTTCTTACACCATCCGGAACTGCATCTATCTTCCTTTGCCAGGTTTTCTTTTTCTTCACGTCATCGATCAACCTTAGTGTGAGTTACCCCGTTTCCCTCGCTCTCGCTTCTCCCATACATCAGCGTACGTGTTGATCGTTGCTCAATGAATGAGTATGTGTGACCGTACGTTTTTATTTTTATTTTAATTGTGGGGCAGTGAAACGAAGGCACAAAAGAGAAAGAAGCGAAAAAGACGTGTTTTCTCGTTTGTAGGCTTCTGTCACGCGCCTCGGGGATGTTGGCCGCATTGTCTTGCTGTCTGAAACAAAAGCAAAACAAATAAACTCATCACTTTCGTCTTCCTCTCCGTGTGATTACCGTCTTTGTTTGAACTCTGTTTTCCTTCTTTTATCTGATCGTTTCATCTGTTTTCTTCGTTTTGTTTGTAACGCAGTTCTGACTGATCAGCAACGGCAAAAATACACACACAGGGGCGAGAATCGCATTTTGTTTCTCTTGTCTTTCTTTCTTTTTTGCTCTTGCGTTAACATAGCAGTCGGCCCTTGAAGGGGAATGCGCACGGCACCGCTATTGGTACTTGTGTGTGCGTGTGTGTGAGTGTGTGTAACAGCAGAGTTTCTTGGGGGGCGTTGAAATGCACAAATCGGGCTGAGTTAGACGGACAGGAAGGAAGCGCACACATTTGGTTTTTAAGAGGGTGATTCTTTTCATAGCTGCACTCTCTGCGTACACCTAAGTGGGTGTGCGCCAGTAAACGTGTGGCTGCAGCTTGCTCCAGAGGAGCGTTGTTCAGATGTCATCACCGGTGTGGCAGGCCCACGTACGCGCTTGTACAATGCTTAATCTACACATTTATGAAGTGAGCAAAACGAAGAAGAGGAAAGGCAAAGCTACTTCTCTGTAGTTGGGGAAAGGAAAAGAAGGCCATTTTGAGAGGGTAGTCTTCATTTGCTTTGTTAATAAGTGTTTTTTCCTTTGGGCACCACTGCTTTTACCCGCACGAGGAGGTTTCAGTGAACTAAGAAGATCTGCATTAATATTATTATTATTAGTATTATTCTGTGCTGTTTGCTTTTCCTCACCTTCGAGTCGCTCATTTATTCTTCTTCGGTTGCGCAACTCACTGTGGCCTTTTCTTTCCCTACCCCCCTTTCTCTTTTCAGCCTCGGATTTGATTTTTCTTTTTTTTTTGTTTTGTGTTGGCATTATTATTGGTTTTGTTTCTATTGTTTTTATTGTGGTACTTCTCTTCATTGGGAAGTGGTCTGGTATGGCGTGTGTTTTGCCGTCGTTTGCTTCACTTTTCCGCCCCCTCTTTTTTAAAGGAAAAAGGGGCATTCTTAACCGAAAAGTGGGCTTTAACGCTAAAGTACTTCTAACATAAGGCCAAAGAGGAATGGAGGTGTTGAAGTGGTGCTTCTGCAGTCCTGTAGGAGCGGAAGTCGTCTGGCGGAACGCTTCAGGTGTTTCTGTGTTTTTTTTTTGTAGTTTGCTGTTTCGTTCTTGTGGTTCCGCCTTTCCGAAAAAAAGAGGAAAAGAAAAATGAAAACGATAAACAACTGACTTGTGTCACCACCTAGTGGAAAAGAAAAATACATGGCTTCTTTTTCTCTTTCTCTCTTGCATACAACGAAGATCAGTTCGTCACGCCTTCGACACACGTACGTTTGCGCGCGGAAAAAGTTGTTGGCGTTTGCTCGGGAGTCGGTTGCTATCTGCGCGTGTGCCCGCTCCCAGAAAACGCTGAATTTTGGCTCTTGCTTTCTTGTTAAGAGGGGGAAAAATGCAACAAAAAGAAAATGAGTAGAAACGGGATTATAATATTCCTCTGTATCCAAAGCCAGTCGTGCAATGGAGATCTGAGAGGGGCATGATAGACTCAATGGTGAACGCAGCACACTCCCAACGGGGCACAGCCCCAATGCAAGTAAGATATTATATGTATTTTTTTTTTTTCTCTGGCCTTGTTATTATTGAATGTCGCTGTTGGCTTATGATCAGCGCACGTTCTTTAGAAAAAAAAAATAAATAAATTAGAACTTATGTTCTGGCACTGCGCAAGATGGCGCGCGCATCGCGTTTGAGTCCTAAAAAGCACGTAGGGCACTTTTTCTGTCTCCGGATTCACTAGTGGCCTTAAAGCGTTCGAAGGTCTTCACTTGCTCCTCCTTCTATCTGTATTTGTCTTTATCCTCAACACTCTAGATTGGCGAGAGATAGAAAAAGTGAACGAAGCGCTCCAAGTGGAAGCGGACACAGTTAACGTGATCAGCTCGACTTCACGGCTGCAAGCCCAGCAGTTATTTCTTCGCGTTGAGTCCCCCATTTTTTTCCTTTTGCTTTTGCGTGTTTTAGACGCTGTTGTGCTTGAAAAGTCCTTATCGGCAAATACAAACACTAAATATCGTAAGCGCGTTTTCACACTACAGCTGCTTCACATACACACGTACTTGTGTTGAGGTATTTCTAAACTTGGCCGACGTGACCTTTTTCGGTAATTGTTATTATAATTTCTTAAACTCTTTCAACTACTAATCACGTTTTTTTTTTGTTGTTGTTGCTGTTGTTTTCTTCTGCTTAGTGCTATGCGTTTTAGCCTGTACAGTCTTCGAACGCACAGAAATACTCTGGTAGTGATAAAGGGCCAACAACAGCAATAATCAAACCAAGGGTCATTCACACGAAGCTCAACTACTTTTTCACGTCACAATAAAACACACGACAGACTACGCACAGTCGAAGAAATAAAGAACAGGCGAAAGAAATGCGGGGCTCGTCGCGTCTCGTCTGGCAGCCTGTCACGCAGTCAGCGCTGACCAGCGTGAAGCGGCTGGCGTCGAACATCCGCCTGCAGACCGACTTCGGCAAGGCCACCCCTGCGCAGCGCCCGACTACGAGCAAGAGCCTTTTCTATGTAACGGAGCCTGCCTCTCGGAAAGGATCCTTTGGTCGCTACGTGCGCTCTGCGCGCGATCAGGCACCGTACATCGCGGGTGCAGTGGCTGGTGTGTGCATCTACAGCGCTGCTACGCTGGCCATCCCAGCCGGTTTCGGCTCGCTGATTGATTTCGCCAGCAAAGGCGAGATGCCGCTCGGCACGTCAATGCAACTGCTGGGCTGGTTCGGCGTGTGTGCAATGGGCAACTACCTTCGCCTCTACTGTATTGGCTGCGCCGGCGAAAACATCGTGGCGAAACTACGCCGCGCCCTCTACAGCAGCATCCTGCGGCAACCCACGGCCTTCTTCGACTCGACCGAGAATCGCACCGGTGCGCTGGTGCAGCGGCTGTCGATGGACTGCAACGTTGTCGGTTGCTCCTTAACTGAGGCAGTGACAAGCGGCAGCAAGAACTTTTTGCAGACGATGGGAAGCATCGGTGTGATGCTCTACTACTCTCCGCTTCTGACGAGCGTGATTGTGTGCATGATTCCACCCGTCGCGATATTTGCTGGATCTTACGGTCGCTACGTGCGGAAGCTGCAGCATAACATGCAGGATGCATTGGCGGACATGGGCACTGTGGCAGAGGAGCGCCTGTCGAATATTCGCACCGTGCATGCCTTCGGCACGGAGGTGCAGGAGGAGGCCTGGTACGGCAAGAACGTGCAGCGCGTCTTCTACTTAAGCATGCGCATGGTGCGCTGGAACTCCGTATACGTGGCGTCTCTGCAGACAGTGGGGTACGGCGCGATGTACTGCATTATGTGGGCGGGCTCGATGCTTGTCGCCTCGGGTCAACTCACCCCTGGTGTGCTCTTCTCCTTCGTGCTTTATACCGTCTACTGCGGCATTGGCTTGATGGGTTTGACAAATCTCGCGACGGAGATCAACAAGGGCTACGGCGCCTCCTTACGACTCTTTGACATTCTCGATAAAGCCGACGCGCTCAAAAAGGCGCAAGACGCCGGCAAGCAGTTGACGCCCGTTACGTGCGACTGGCGTGTAACATTGAAGAACGTCTCCTTCGCGTACCCGACCCGTCCTGAAGCCCCAGTTTATACAAACATGAACTTGACCATTCAGCCTTCGCGGTGCACTTGCGTCGTCGGCAGCAGCGGCTCCGGCAAGTCGTCGCTGGCGATGCTGTTGATGAAGCTGTACGAGCCGACAAGCGGGGAGGTGCTGCTGGGCGAGCATAACGTGCGCGACATTCAATCGCAGTGGCTGCACGAGCGAGTCGGCTACGTTGGGCAGGAGCCAGTGCTGTTTGGGGGCTCCATCGCGCAGAACATCGCCTACGGCATCCCAGGCCGCAACTGGGACGACGCGATCGACCGATGGCAATACGCGGCAGTTGTGGAGGCCGCGCGTAAGGCCAACGCGCACGACTTTATCTCCGCCCTGCCGGACGGCTATGAAACCTTTGTTGGCGAGAGCGGACGCAGCTTGTCAGGCGGGCAGAAGCAGCGTATCGCGATTGCGAGGGCGCTGATGCGCAACCCGCACATCACCATTCTCGACGAGGCGACGTCAGCCCTCGACAGCGAGAGCGAGGTGGTCGTGCACGATGCGATCTCCCGCCTGATTGAACAGGCGAAGGACTCGAAGAGGCAGCTCACGGTGCTGATGTTTGCGCACAAGCTTAGCATGATCCGCAAGGCGGACCACGTTATTGTGCTGGATAAGGGGCAGGTCGCGATCGAGGGCACGTTCGAGGAGGTGTCGAAGAACAAGCTTTTTTGCGACCTGGTTGGGTTGTCCGCTCTGCCGCAGGTGACCGAAAACAAGCCGTCTGCGTAAGAAAAATTCAGTGGGACTCATCTTTACTCAGTCGCGTGTGTGTGCTTGTCTCTGCCGTTGGGTGGGTGGCAGTTGGGCGCAGAGCAAGTGAAAAAGAAGCCCTTACAGCTTCCCATTCTTTTCCAACTACTTATTAGTCTTCAAGTTCTTTATTTATTGCTTTTCTCTTCTCGTGTTAGAAGAGCTTAACTGGTGGGCCTAGTTGATGATTCACACATAGTAGATTGAAGTTTCTGCTGTTTTACGGAGCCACACTTCAATCGGAAGCCGTTGTCTGATTGCTCGAAGTAATAATAAAGAAGGAGAATAAGAAATGAGCGTCAGGTTGCGACAGGAGCACGCTACGTTAATTGCTTCCAATGCGTACGTCCAACTCAGTAAATACAGGAAACACTCGTTCTTTCTGTATGCCCACACCAATATTTGAGCTGAGAGGAAGGTGCACGAATACAGCAGTAAATCCTAATCGCGGAAGCCGAAGGTGCGCGCCTGCCACACAATTAGCAATATCGGTGCAATAGTAAAAAGGAAATACAGAAGATGTCACGTGTTTGTTTTTAACACACCTCAGCCACCTGCTGCTTTGCTGTTTATGACGATCCTCTCACTCATTGATTTCTTCTTTTGGCCTCCCTTTTCTTCCTTCCACATGCGACGCATTCTTCACTTACTTCTCGTACGTGTCTCTTCTCGCGACTGGCGAAGAGTCCCAAGCGGTTCAACCATCGTGAGCTTTCCTCCCACCACTTCTTTGTCTCTTTAGCAACCATTTCACCGTTGCTACTCCACTGCAACTCGTTGTTTTTGTTTGTGTCACTATATATATCTACATCTACCTATTTTTAGTTTTGTACAACGACGTGGTCACACGTAGAAGAAGGAGCAGGTGCGACATACGTCAATTTTACCTCTTCTTGTTCCTGTTTTCTCCCTCTTTCTTTTTGGTCCTCATGTAGCTCTTGCTGCAACACTAGCCCACTTACGTCATCTTCATTAGCATCCTCCTCTGCGTCTCTTTACCGTATTGTACCTCTGTCTCGATTTCTTTACTTCGTACTCTTTCAGCGTCTCCCTACCTTCTGGAACGACACCTTTGTCAGTATTAATAAATAAACGGGAGAAGACCACGTTTTGCTTTACCCTAAAAGTTTGCGTTTTCCTCCTTTTCTTCCCCTCACTTGTAGCTATATTTCTTTGTTTACACCTGTGGGCTCGTCTAATCCGGTTTTGTTGCGGTTTTCTGTTCAAGTTGTGCTCTTCAAGCAACTCTTTCATCGTTTTCTCGTTAATTCCAATTGCAGCTCACTGAGCCGGGGGAAAGGAAGAAAAGAAGCAGCAACACTTTTTGAGTCTACACAGGCGTAGCAGCAACGCTAGGAAGGATTGAAGTTCTGTTTTAGTATTGCCTTTTCTTTCTCGTGCCTTAGTTCCTTGCTCTCCACACGCCTCTTCTTCTTTCAATTCTTTTCTTTAACCAGGTTAGGCATCGAACGAAAAAACTCATAGCTAGTGCATTTACGTTTCTTGTCTTCGTCAGGGCATTGAACGCCTTCAGAAGTCTTTGCGTAAGCCCGTCTTGTTTTATTTTCGTTATTGTGTTCTTTTCCTTTACTTCTCTCTGCTTTTGTTGTGGGAAAGCATCTACACATGTCCTTCACTCAGTCGACCAGCAATACTTCCTCCCAGGCACTGCCAGCCAAGGCGACGCCGACGGCGCCGACCATGGGAAGCAGCGGTGGCACCGGCAATGGCGGTGTTGCCTTCGGCGGCTACGCTACGGACCCCGATGCACTGCGCAACTTAATCGTGAACTATCTGCCGCCGCTGATGAACGAAGCACAGGTATACGAGCTCTTTGGTCATTCGGGAAGATTGAGAGCGTCAAGATCATTTACGACAAGATCACTGGTGAGAGTCGCGGCTACGGCTTTGTGAAGTATCAGTTTTTTTTCTCCGCAACTTACGCGGTGTCCTGCCTGAACCGCTTTGAGATTGGCGGCAAGAAACTGAAGGTGGCGTATGCCAATGCGCAGGCCGCGAAAGAAGCCTACGAGATGCTGCGTCTGTCCACCATGGCATTGAATTTGCAGCAGCAGCATGCGATGCAGTCCATGTACTTCAATCAGATGATGCTTTCGCGGGAGGAGGGGGTAAACATGACGCAGATAAACGGGTCGGACAACATGGATGTGTACGGTAACGGCATAGGCGGTGGCTACGCAGCATGGAAGCGCAGTGGTGTTTCGTCGTCGATGGGGGGAGGTACGGCGGCTACTTTTCACGCCCCAACTACGCCTGGTGCCTCGCGATCGTCCGGGGCACCGATCACGCCAATTGGGCTGTAAAACGCCGTTTTCCCCTTTTGTGCTTTCCTCTTCGGTACTTTGACAATGTTTTTTATAGTATTGACTACTCTCTTGCTTTGCTTGTCGTACTTTTTCAGTTCTTTCCGTGCGTTCGCACTCCGGCCAACAAAGAGGAGCCATCTAGTGTTGCTTCCAATATTTACCAAAGAAAGCTCTGCAAAGTGAACACGTGCGTCTTTTGGTTTTCTCTCTGTTACTGTACTGCCCGAAATGTGTTTAGTTGACGAGAAGTGACGCATATACATAAAGCCGTGGAAAGGCAAAAGACAACTGTGCCCATTTTCTGTTTTTCATTATTATTATTATTTTGACTGGCAAATAACTGGGTTTTCTTTTAGTGTTTTATGTTTTCCTATTCCACTCACCTATCTCGTAGTCTCTTCGTCAGATCAAATCCTCTATTCGCATGATGCACGTCGTCTGTCCCTTTTTGCAAGAATGTTGATGTACACAACAGAGTACTCCGTCCTTTCCTTGTGCTGCTCGCGCCATTTCTTCTCACATTTTTTTTTCCCCTTCTCCCTACTCTTCGTCTTTCGAACCGGGAGTCGTACGATGGAGTTATGTGTTGTTCAGTTTTCGCTTTCAGCAATTCTACTTCTATTTTGCTGCGCTTTCAGACTTCTGGTGTGCGCGTTCTTTGTCTTTGTTTCCTCCTTCGGTTTTTCTTTTTTTTTTTCGGCGTTTAAACTCAAAGTTCACGTTCGAGAAAGTGACCTTAATAAGCTGATCTATCTCTTCACATCTCCTGTTTTCTTCTCCTTCGCTTTACCTCCACGTACACACGCAGAAGCGCTGTATTCTCTCGACAGAAATAGTAGAATTTGCGGTTCACTCTAACCGTTTCGGGCTTTTTGACTTTTGCTCACTTCGTCTTTTCTCCACTTCGTGAAGGCCTGAAATGGTTTGTCCACACGTCAGTAAAGCAGGAAGGGAGGGAGTCTGCATCGCCGTTCTTCATCTTATTACATATTGTAGAGTTCTTCGACTCATTGTCCGTCCCCTCCAAGAAAAGGCCAGTGAGGAGAGAGAAAAGCGACAGGGGCGAATTAGGGCAACAACACCAGAGTTTCAAAGGCTCCATGCACGTCTGCCGCCTACCCTCTTTTTTGTTGTTGTAAAGGGGCACCCGTAACACCAATGAAGCGGCACCGAACTCAGAGTCATCTTTCTCTGCACTTCTTCAGAGTTTTTTTTTTTGTAGTGTTGGTGCGTATATATATATATATATATATATATGTTTGTATATATTTACAAGCTCTTCTCTACAATTACGCTGCAGTTCCCTTTACCTTTTCTCTGGAGATATCTTCTCCGTCGTGCTTGAAATGCGCTCACACATTTCTCTCCCTTTTTTGAGTTTGGTTACTCCACCCAGAGGCTCCGCTGGTGTGACTGTGAGTGTGTTTTCTCCGTTTCCGTCTGCCATCCAGTCTTCTCTTGCTTTTCTTTACCGGCACGAGTTCAGTAACACGAGGTTACCATGCTGGAGATGAACACGTTTCTTTTTGTTGCCTCCTTATATTTACGTCCAGCTCCTCAACGTGTTGTCAGGGCCCCTCCTCCCCTCCCGCTTCCGCATCCTCCTTCTGTATGGCTTTTTCGCACCCGATTTGCTTGAGAAGAAATCGAGAGAGAGAGAGAGCGGAGGAGAGAAGATAGAGTACGGAGAGCAAAGACGAACGCCCACCACTTTAAGCTGACACCCATCTGCAACACAGCTTTTTTCTGTCCTCGTGTCTTTTCCAGCCATGGTAGTCCATCAAAAAAGAAAAGATAGCCTTAGTCACTTACTTCATTAGTATTGCTTTCTGTTGTTTCTTTTAGGTGCGAAACGTTTAGGATGCGGAGGTTAGAGAGAGACTATGAGGCTGTTGGTGCGTTGTTTCCTTTCCATTTGTTTGTGTCGTGCACTAAACTCCCCATGTTTTTCTTCTGTTTCGTTTTCCATTGTGAATGAATAAGCGTTTCTGTTTTTGCTGAACACATTTCCCCTCTTCTCCTTTGTCTGCTCGTCTGTTTGAAGTCCGCTTAGTTTGTGTGCTCTTTGCTCTTTCAGGTCTTCTTCGGGTTTCTCCTTGCCACGGTTCTTGGGTTTCACGTTTGCGCACATCTGTGCTAAGTACCGTGATAGTATTTTCGTCTCAGTTTTATTCACATATATGGGCGGAAGCACACCAAAGTGCCGATAGCGTATACCTTTTGTTTCCACGTTCTGTAGCTGAGTCACTTTGAGGGTTTGTGCAGATGGGGTGAGTGAGGTTTGCACCATAGCTATTCGTCTGCCTATATATATATATATATATATATATATATATGCGTTTTCTTTCTCTTCATTGTGTGTGTATGTGTGCTTATAGAGGAGAGAAATGAACTGACACGAGGCAAAATCAGAGGGAAAACGGCACTGGTTAGCTGCACTCAAAAGGCTGACGTTAGCAGTTAACCGAAAAGCCATAAGCGGTTTCTCGATGGATTCGATAGTGGGTTTTTTGTCTTTACAATTGCTGCCTTCAGGAGACATAGAGAACTGCAGAATAGAGGCATGTAGATGATGTTCTCTTCTCCCAGTCGAAGTGCGCCTGCGTTATGTGTGGCATCGCACCGGCTAAAGAGGAGAGTTCCGTCGCCGTGTTCGCAAATCGTTTCTCGGAGTTGAATTGCGACCCTTCTTTAGAGCCACTACTACCCGTCACTTCCACGTCCTCAACTCTTCCAATCCAATTTCACTCTGGATTTGGTCCAGTTGGTACCAAATGACAATTTTTCGTGATCTCGTCTTTTCCCCTCTCTCAAGAAATGCCACGTTTGCCTTTTGTTTTTTTTTCGAGAGCAACTCTTTTTAGTTGCTCTGCCGCAAAGACACAGAACAGAGAGACACCCGCCACTTCAACGGTAGCCCAGGCGCCTGCTACCGTTGCGCACCTTGATACGTCAGCTCCAGCGCTGAACTGGGTATCCATCGACTTTTTCGAAACACTCAGGCAGTTCTACGAAGACTGCAGTGCCGAGCAGGTGTCGATGGGCTTTAAAACAACGACCCTGCCCTCCTCAGGTGCTGTGCACCTGACGGAGCTGTCGACAGCAGAGCTGACGGCGCGCGTGCTTCAAATTCTCCTCCACTTGCACTGCGAAGGCGGGACCGCTGGAGCGGGTGTTTCTGCATCATCGTGTGCTATTGAAGATGATGTAGCGGCAGCTGCAGCTTCAATAGCTCCGCATAACGTCTCTGTCCAAAGTCGCTTTGTTCAAAGCCTTCGGCGTCTCATTGCGGCGCAGCGCACCGTCGCGCAGTTTCTGCAAGGCCGCACAATAGGGCTGGGCGGAGAAGACTCAGCGAAATCGATGGCGTGTGTATTAACAGAAGCAGCGATGCACTTGGGTAAATTTGTCGACGGGTCTTTTCCTATGTCTCGTGAGCTTCGAAAGACATCCCGGGGTGCGCCTGCTCCACAGTGTCAGACGTCACGTTTTCCTGTTGGCATCACCGAAGCTTTCACGCGGGTTATCAGCACCAACCTGTACACCATCAGTTCACTCCTCGAAGCATTGGAAGGTGATCATGACTTTGCGTCTGCATCGCCAAGCAGGGGCACTGACAGAGAAAGAGTACGGGATGCGGTCTGCCCGTGTCTCTTTTACCTAATTACGCTGACGCTAGACATGGCGGCCGCTGCCTCGTGCTTTACGGCAGAGCAGCCATCCTCCACCGTGTCTGGCATGTCGTCGCTGCCGTGCGTTCTTCAGCAAGAGGGCTCGCACGTGCTGGCGTGTCTTCTGCACATACAAAGCGACTATCATCGACTTGAGGATGCAGATCGTGAGCGACGCAGCGATGCGACACCGACGACTGCGTGTTGTTGGGTAGTGACGCACAATCTACTACGTCGGCTGCAACCCCTACTATTTACTGCCCTCTCGGAGGTTAACGATGCCAAAAGGAACGACAGCGAACAGAGAATGGACGGTGTTTTGGCCATCCTTAGTTCGCTTGGTGGGGTGTGCGACTGCACGGATGTGAGCCTCGTGGTGTGGATGGCGGACTGTTTGCGCCGTTACACAGATTCAGCATTACCAAAGCCGCAACAGGAGTGTGTTGCGGATCTACGAGATGGTCCAGCGACTTCGCGGACCTTCCTGTCACCGTTTTCTGTGTGCGGATCCCTCCCCTTTTCAAAGGTGCATGAGGGCTTTCAATACTCGTGCTTGCTCGAGTTGCTTCGGTGCTTAAGTCAACGGCTGCGAAAGGCAAATTCCTTCTCCGGGAGCTTCAGCGCGACAAGCAGCTCTACCGAAAACAGCGAGACGTTACAAAACGAGAAGAACGCGGCAAATCCACACGCTTACAGAACCGCAGGCAACATTCTCAGTGCCACTCGTTTCATCGAGTACGCAAGCGTGCTTTCTCCGACGCTGGAGACGCTGCATGCCTCCGCCGTTTGGCGGATGTTCCCGCCTCCGTTGCGTGAGGTCGTGAACGAACTACGAATAGAGTTGCATTGCTTTCGTGACGCGGATTAAGCTGATTCCACCAGTTATCGTTCAATTACTGCCCTTTTCCTCTGCCGGATGGTCTGAGGCCCGATTCTACTTCTGCTGCGGTGCGACTTGCAGGTCAATTAGAACCTTTTCTTTTTTCTCTTTTCCATTTTTCTGCTATCGCGTCTGCATTTCAACAGCCTCTCCTGGGTTTCTGCTACAGAATAATAATAAAAAACACAGTAAATCGTATTTTTCTCCTCAACTTGAGAGAGAGAGAAAAAGAGTGACAACAGCTGCTCGAGAACTGCACGCGACTCACTTTCCCTCTACAGATTGTACATTCTCGATAAAAAGACTTGGTTTCATATGCCAAGCCGCCGCCAACCCTGCTTGTCTCCGTTAAGCTAGCTTTAATGCGGTAAAGCCACGTTCAAATATATATATATATATATATATATATATATATACGTCGCCACGAACAAGTTCTGCTCTTGGAATCAGCCATGCTGTTTCTGTTTTCTCTCACTCACTTCGATTCAACATGCAGTACCTCTTTCGCATTCCCCCATTTTATTCTGGTCGTTTTCTTCTGCTCACTTGTGGAAACACAGATTTCTACGTTTTTGTGCTCCACACTCTCTTTCTAGTTCCTCTTATCCCACCATTACACACCAAAGCTCTTTTTTTTTTCTCCAACGATGTCCCAGCAGATGACCACCCCCCAGCAGCAGCAGCCCCAGCAGGCATACAACCCTGAGCCGGAGGCGCTGCGCAACCTGATGGTGAACTACATCCCGACCACGGTGGACGAGATGCAGCTGCGCCAGCTGTTCGAGCGCTTCGGCCCGATCGAGAGCGTGAAGATTGTGTGCGACCGCGACACGCGCCAGAGCCGCGGCTACGGGTTCGTGAAGTACCAGTCGGCTGCGAGCGCGCAGCAGGCTGTGAACGAGCTGAACGGGTTCAACATCCTGAACAAGCGCCTGAAGGTTGCGCTTGCTGCGTCGGGCAACCAGCGCCCGCGCAACAACTACGGCAACCAGCAGCAGATGGCGCAGGGTGTTCCCCCGCAGGCGAGCTACTACCCGGGCAACTTTGCGCCTGCTGGCTACGCGCAGCCGAACCCTTACGCGCAGCCGCAGATGATGGCCGCCGCCATGCCGCAGCAGTACATGATGCCGCAGCCTACCCAGCAGCCGCGTCAGTAAATCGGGAACACGTGAGGCCTGTTCTTTGTGTAAAGATACGCAACGAGAGTGCAGGAAGGAAATCTAAGCAATCACTTGAATAGAGTGAAAGCAAAAACCCACTTTTCCGGCTAGTATCTGTTTATGAAGTCGCGAAAAAGTGGCTGCGCAGTTAGTGACACGCGTTGTGAATATCTGAGACCGACGAAAAGGGTATGACAGCAAAGTTATTTTGCAAAACTGGCGGCTAACCGAGGTGGGAAGACAACACGACGTTCGTTCGACGAAGCACACAACTACGTACGGAGCCACGCCAACTCCTTTCCTTGAGTGTGGGCCCCCATAGGTCCTGTGCTTCTATTGGAGTAACAGTGGAGAGTCCAGTGTGCTGCGGAGATTACTGTGAATGCGTTTGCTCTCATGCTGCCCCACTTCGGATTCAATGAAAAGCTTCGTTGCTCCGCTCGCGTACCTGCTTTATGGAACGCGCAAGGTGTTTACCGCGTCGGCGACAACATCGTGGGAAGTAAGACCAAAGCTTTGCCAAAGTGAAGGTGACCGCTGAGAAACAACGTAAGCTTGAAACAGGCGGGTTTGCAGACACCGAGCGCCTGGTCTCAGCCGCGAACTGCTGAAATGACGAGATGTTTTTTTTTTCTTTGAAGCTGTCTGTTTTTGTTGTTGCACGTGTTTTATCCGACTGCAGAGGTGTAACAGTGTGAGTGTTAGAGGCGAGTTTTTCTTCGGGTGCTTTTCAGTGGCGGCTATGGTACCAATCAGCGATGTTGACAGCGGCGCGTGTTTCGGTTTTCGATTTTTAGTATCGAGCATATGCATTAGCGCATTCGCTGTTTTTATCTGTTTTTTTTTTTTTTGCATTTCTTGCTTAGGCTAAGAAGTTGTACGTGCCTCTGTCTGTGTTCTTTTGGAGCCTTCTTCTTGTGTTCCGCTTTTGGTTGCCGCCCTCCTTATCTCTGTTTTCGCCTACTTCTTCAAAATGCACACACACACACACACACACACATTTATGCAGCGATGATTCATCAGTCGCCCTTGGTCTTTTCACCTCGTTTCCTCATCCATTGCAAGTAGTCCAAGTCTACTCAGCGCTCCACTGCAATTTCCTTTCGGTTGGATTTTGATTTTTTTTTCTTTGTTTCGAGGTTTTTAGTGTGTGTGAAATGCACCCGCACTTCGTGCTGTCTTGTCGTTTGGTTCTTTGCTGTCGCTCTATAGCAGCTGAGTTCCAACCTGCCCTCTATACCCCTTCTTATTGCCTTCCTTTAGGCTCAGTTTGTTACTCTCACAGTGCAGAAGGAAAAACAGTCGGTAAAAGGAAGACAAACCTATTCCAAACACATCTACGCACACGGCGTGTGTGCCTCTGCAACGGCACCGGCATTCTTCAAAAGGAAAAATAAATTAAGCTCCCTTTTCCTGTTTCCTCCCTCATGAGCTGAATTGCTCCTCACCTCGTTTCGCTTTCCTTTTGGCCACTTAGATAGCTGAAGCAAGTTGGGATTTTGCCCTATTAGCTCTCCTTTTTGTTGTTGATTACTTCGGAAACGCAGCAACCTAAGCGCGGTTGCAATGGAAGGAGGGCACCAGAGGGTATTCTCCTCCTGATTGTTTCGCTGACAGTTCTCGTTTCGATCGACTTCACCACGTCCCGGCAAAGCACTCAAAATGACGGAAGAAGTGCCTCTTGTTTTTTACTATATATATTTTTTGCCTTACAGCAAGGCGCACGGGAGTGTGCACGTGTTGGGGGCCTCCTCTGTTACAAAATGTTGCAGTCGCTTGCGTCAACCTCAACGGCCTACGCCGCCTACAAGACGCAGAGTCGGGTTTTGTTTTCACGCTCCGTTGAGGTGGTAATGCTGAAATTTCTTTCCTGAGGAGCGAGATGACTTTTGCTAATTCCGATTTCGTTGCTGTATTTGTATATTCACGCAGTTCTTTTCGGTTTCGCTATTTTTCTGTGTGTTTCTCTTTTTTGTGTTCTGTCCTCCTCTACTTGTCGTTATGGCAATCTGAAAGCTGCGTTCGCTCCAGTTATTTTACTTAGTTGTTTTCTCCCTCTCTTTATTTTGCTTTTCACGCATGGTTCCAGCGAGGAAGAAGACAATGCCTCTAAGTAACAGAAGAGAATAACTGAAGAACGAGGTGACGCGTTTCTTTTCCTCCTTTACTGCCTGTTGTCTGTCTTCTCCTCCTTCGTGTTCTTTCCTGAATGCGCTTTTTGGCTGTTGTCCGCTTCTCAGTCAGTGTTATAATGCGAACCGTAATGGCGTGGGCAAGCTTTTCATTTTTCTCGTTAGTGCTTCTCTTTTCTTTCTTCATTCACTTTTGTTTCGCATATATATATATATATATACACACGTTTATGTATCTGTGTTCTTGTTTCTTGGTGAAAAATATTTTTCTGTTCCTCTGAACAAGGTCAAACGCTTCTGTCGGTGTCCTCTTCCACGTTTCCGACACGCATTGAACAACAGCAACAACGAAAAGTACACAACCCAGTACTATAGTGAGATACAGGGCAGTACTGCTGCAATCGCAAGACCGCTGCATCGCAGCTAAGTTCATTTAGGCAAGTGTGTGAGCGTTGCGAAGAACAGGTTCTAAAAAAAAACGCTGGAGGTAGCTTTGCAGCAACCGTTGTTGATACGGTTTCGGGGGCGCCGTAACCTTTCATGAAGATCCTGTTGTTTTCCTGCTTTCGTTTTGTTTTCCGGAACGATTGGATCACCTACTGGGATTGAGAGGTACGAGCAATACAATACACATGTGGATATAGCACCTCCGCGATCTGCCTGCGGCTGCGTTTTCCGCACTCTGATCCTTTTGTTTCTTAAACAGAGGCGCTTGAGTGACTCCCCTCCCCTCCCCCAAAGCCAATGTTGTCTCTTGCACAAATCACCGGGGGGCAGACACCGTGCAAACGTAGATACTTTGTGCACCGTCTCGTTTCCGTCTCTTTATTGTATTCTTGGACGCTTCCTTCTTTCAGGGACCTTTTACAACGCGCAGCTTCTATTTTTGCTTTCGACCTTATCTCACACTATCCTTGCTCCTCCTTCTTGGTTTCTACATTTGTACATTCTACTCTAGAACTTTCTCCATTCAGACATTATTTTCCTGTTCCTTCTTAAAATCTCTCCTTACCTTTCGTTCCAACCATGTCCCAGCAGATGACTCCCCCCCAGCAGCAGCAGCCCCAGCAGGCATACAACCCTGAGCCGGAGGCGCTGCGCAACCTGATGGTGAACTACATCCCGACCACGGTGGACGAGATGCAGCTGCGCCAGCTGTTCGAGCGCTTCGGCCCGATCGAGAGCGTGAAGATTGTGTGCGACCGCGACACGCGCCAGAGCCGCGGCTACGGGTTCGTGAAGTACCAGTCGGCTGCGAGCGCGCAGCAGGCTGTGAACGAGCTGAACGGGTTCAACATCCTGAACAAGCGCCTGAAGGTTGCGCTTGCTGCGTCGGGCAACCAGCGCCCGCGCAACAACTACGGCAACCAGCAGCAGATGGCGCAGGGTGTTCCCCCGCAGGCGAGCTACTACCCGGGCAACTTTGCGCCTGCTGGCTACGCGCAGCCGAACCCTTACGCACAGCCGCAGATGATGGCCGCCGCCATGCCGCAGCAGTACATGATGCCGCAGCCTACCCAGCAGCCGCGTCAGTAAGTTGGAGTGACAGGGACTTCACGCTTTGTGCGCTGATGCGCTGCTCGAGGCGAACGTGTGCTACCGTCTTCAACAGTGAAGTCAGCTTTTCTAGTTTTCCCGACTGTTATTTCTGTGAGAAAAGTCGAGGGCGTTTTTAAGTGAAACAAAAAGAAAGGAAATGCGTACGCTTGTAATGGGTAAAAGTGAAAGTATGAACGATGGTCGCACATTGTTGGGTAGCCCACATGTGTGTGTGAATGTGCGGCGCAGTAACTTTGCGAGCTGGATCCGCATAATGCGTTTTTCTTCCAAAAGAGGTCGCAAAAGAGTGTAGTGTCAACGGCACTGCTTTACTGTTGCGAAGAAACGTTGGGGGGGAGCGGAAAAGTGCAGAGGCGATTGTGCAACGAAAGAACTTCATTTGAATGTTGTTTCTTCGGGACTAACTCAAGTTTTTTTTTTTTTAGTGGAAGTCGACTGTGTCGTGGCTCCATCATTGGTTGCCAGGGTGTTGTAGGGAAAAAGGTGCTTCTGTCTTCCGTGTTTCTTCTTCAGGTGAACAGGGATGTCTTTGAGAAGCTGTATGTGTGTGTGAGGCTCAGTGTCTTTGCGTGTGCTTTTCCTGTGGCAAGAGCGTGTTAAACCCCCGTTAGGTTTTCTTCTTTTGCGCGCCCCGGAGCACTCATCTAATAATCGTACCGACAAGTTTTCACGTACGTGTGTGTTTATAGCTTTCACTTGTTCCGTTGTCTTGAAATTGGTTTTTGAACTAGAGCGATAAGTAAATCGGTACGTTTTGGTTGCTCTACAGTGCTTTCGCTTCCCCATTAATGCATCTTTTTTGTTTTTGTTGTTATCACGCGGAAGTGTCGGGTGCACGTCGACTCCTCTGCGCTGAAACGGCTCGTTTGTTGAAGTGCTATTGTTGTCGGAGATTGTTTTTCCGTGTGCTGCTTTGATCAAAGAGATACAAGGAGAACTGTGTTGAACAGCAATATTGGCGCGAAGACAAATTTGAGTAATCAGGTGGAGGCTGAGTTATCTTTCCTGGGTTATGAATAGGGTCCCTTTGATTTACCATGCTTTCATGTTTTTGTTTTTCTGACGAGTTTCGTCTTCTTTGTTTCAAATCTGGACGTATACGCACAAGAAGCAAACGTCATACCCACAATCACATGCTGAGGCACTGAACACTGCTTCCGACTTCCTTGGCTGTTTAACAGACGCCTTTTTTCCTTTATTTGCTCTGAACGTACGCACGACTTCGAGGTGGCAACAAGAGCATCAAAAAAGAAGAAAAATACATATCTTGATGTGCGCTGTGTTTCTTCAGCACGCGCCCCCGCCACAGACCACGAATGAGAGTTAAGACGCTGCCATCGTTCTCCTTTTCCATGACAAGTAACTTAATAGGCCTGAATCAAGAGAGAAACGCATGGTTTTGCGAGCACGTTTTTCCTTCTGTTTTTGAAATCAGATTTCATTCACCGTTTCTCGGCAAGGCTCCTGAAGTGGAACACGTTAGTCTGGAGTACAAGCTTGTTATCTTCTTAATCAGCATACATTCGTCTTTCTTTTTGAACGCAGCTGGCTATCATGGGCCAACAAGTGCAAGTTTCTGAGCGGCGTGCCACCAACCCTGCAATACGCAGGGTAGCTGACAAAAGCATCCCTTTCTCCCATTCATTCGGGTCAGTGGTGGCTGCGATCAACACGCTGAGAACTCTTGCTTTGTAAATAGTGTGGGCCCTCATCGACAACTACACAGTGATTAAGTCGTTGTTGGTGGTGCCTTCGCACTGCACCCATGTGTGCCAACGTAAACACCCCGCCGTACGTGCACCTATGCTTTATATACTGTCTACCCTGACCTCAGTGTCGCGTGCGTTCGTTTTTATTTCTCCCGCGTGAAAACTCGAAAGAGAAAACGAAGTACAAGAAAAGGTGCATCGAAGTACTCGCTTGAATCTTTGGCTTTGCAACTGCCATTAGGCGAAAGTTGCATTATGGCTCTTCTTCCGGTGCCATGTGGGCGTGAGCTGGCGAGGCAAAGCAAAGGTGACTTTCGCGATCATCCAGATGCCCAGCCTTCAGCACTCAAAGTGCCGCTGCGTGGACCAGTTCAGCTTTCCTTGAGTCTTTGACGATTTGCGTTGCTGACGGCACAAAGTTTCCTTACAGGTGGAGGCTGCTGTTTGCAAACACAAGGTCAGCTTTTCTTTTTCAGTCTCCCGAAGCTGTTTTCTTCCCACCCAAAAAAAAAAAAGAGGAAGAAGACATTTGGTGAACTCCCGAGGTGTTTTGCTGCCGTGCATCTAATACTCCCCTCCTCCCCCATTTCTGATTCCCTTGCTGCTCTGTTCATCTTGTGTGCGCTGGGGAATAACCATACCACCAACGTCAACTCCACTTTGCCCTTTTAATTCAACCGCGCCCTCCCACAGTTTTGAGATTCCTTTTTTGTTTCTCCTTTCTTCTTTCCATATCTTCTCTTCTATCCCTCCGTTTTAAAAGAAAAAAAAAACTACTCACCTCCTTTTTCCAACCATGTCCCAGCAGATGACTCCCCCCCAGCAGCAGCAGCCCCAGCAGGCATACAACCCTGAGCCGGAGGCGCTGCGCAACCTGATGGTGAACTACATCCCGACCACGGTGGACGAGATGCAGCTGCGCCAGCTGTTCGAGCGCTTCGGCCCGATCGAGAGCGTGAAGATTGTGTGCGACCGCGACACGCGCCAGAGCCGCGGCTACGGGTTCGTGAAGTACCAGTCGGCTGCGAGCGCGCAGCAGGCTGTGAACGAGCTGAACGGGTTCAACATCCTGAACAAGCGCCTGAAGGTTGCGCTTGCTGCGTCGGGCAACCAGCGCCCGCGCAACAACTACGGCAACCAGCAGCAGATGGCGCAGGGTGTTCCCCCGCAGGCGAACTACTACCCGGGCAACTTTGCGCCTGCTGGCTACGCGCAGCCGAACCCTTACGCGCAGCCGCAGATGATGGCCGCCGCCATGCCGCAGCAGTACATGATGCCGCAGCCTACCCAGCAGCCGCGTCAGTAAGTTGGAGTGACAGGGACTTCACGCTTTGTGCGCTGATGCGCTGCCCTAGGCAAACGTATAGTATCTTCAATAGTGGTAGCGGCCTTCTTCCCGATACACCTTCAGAAAACCCAAAAAAGATGTGAAGCAAAGAAGGTGCATCGTCGAAGCAAGAGCATAGAAAAATGAGGGGTAAATAAAGCGACATCTGAGGCAACGGCAAGTAGCACGCGCGTGTGTGTGCGCGCACGGCTGCGGGTTGGCGTTTCTTTTTTTGTGTTGTTCAAGGAGGGGGTGGATTTTCGAAATTAAGTTGTTTTAAAAGCAGTTCGTCAAGGCCTTGTTCAGACGGCGTGGTGCAGGCTCTTCGAGGGTTTTGGTCATTCTTGCGCTCAATCGAGGACTGCGAATTGAACCTGGACGAACTTTCTTCCTTGTTCGTAGTGTCAGTTGTTCTGCGTGTAGTTCAATGTGCGTCACCTACAAGTCATTTTTTTTTTCTTTTCCTCCTTTTCAAGTTCCAAACGTTTGGTGTACTTCCCGTTTTCTCGCTTGTCAACGTATGCAATTCTTTTTATGGTGCGGGGGTGGGGCACTCTGCGTCGGTGAGAAACGGTGAGGAGGCACATTGAGTGAAGCTTGTGTAAGTGCCGGTGGAGAGAGTGTCCGCTTTTTTCCAATTTACGCGCAGACGTATCTAATAAAAGAAAGTTGCATTGCTTTTCATCTTTTTACGTGAGGCCGCGTGGTGTTTTCTTCTAGTGTTTTGCTTTCTCCTCTCGTCGTCTTGAGAGTTGCCGTCGCACGTCGACCCTTCGTGCTGAGATGACTCGTCTGCGTCGCTGTCGTCTTTGTCACGTATCGTTTTCGTATGAGAAGAGGACTGAACTTGCTTGTAAACCGGTGCGGTGGTTGCATCGGATGTGCTACGCAACTCCTACTGTTTCTCTTGCATGCGTGGTGCGTAGGCTCTTGATTACAACTTGAGAGCTTCATCATTTCGCGCAGGGGCTGTGGAGCAGCGAGTGACAGCGGTACGGCTGCAGACTTGAGTAATCAGGCGGAGAACGAGCTGTTTTTCCTGGGTTTAGAATAACGTCTTTTTGATTTCCTGTTCTTTCATGTTTTCATTACTGATTTCCTCTTTCTCGTTTCACACTTAGAAGTACACGTACATGAAGAAAGGAAGCACACGGATGTTCAGATACGCATATTGCCTGGCGTATACACTGAAAACACGACGAGGCGTTTCGCGTTGCCCTTTCTTCTATTTGCCGGCAAAAGAGAAAGCTCCGCCCGTCACGTCTCCCGCGATTCCCCCCTTTTTTTTTGTTATCCCTTCACTGTGCCTACGGCTTTCGTAATTGACACGGAGTGCAGTGACGTCAATTGAGATGGATGTTTGGTAGAAGGCGGCTTTGAAATTACAAAACGGTGAGTATGTCGCAACGGACGTCCTCTAAACACACAAACATACACAAGTGAGCTCAGAAGTACTGTTTGAGCTTCTTTTTAGGTAGTAATTAGAGAACAAAGCTGAACTTAAGGTGCTGATTTCCAACTCACCGTACTACTATTCAGAAAGCCAAAAAAAAAAACCAGCTGTACATCTAAGTGACCACCCTTTTTTCTTTTTTTATTTTAGTTTGAACGCAGCTGGCTATCATGGGCCAACAAGTGCAAGTTTCTGAGCGGCGTGCCACCAACCCTGCAATACGCAGGGTAGCTGACAAAAGCATCCCTTTCTCCCATTCATTCGGGTCAGTGGTGGCTGCGATCAACACGCTGAGAACTCTTGCTTTGTAAATAGTGTGGGCCCTCATCGACAACTACACAGTGATTAAGTCGTTGTTGGTGGTGCCTTCGCACTGCACCCATGTGTGCCAACGTAAACACCCCGCCGTACGTGCACCTATGCTTTATATACTGTCTACCCTGACCTCAGTGTCGCGTGCGTTCGTTTTTATTTCTCCCGCGTGAAAACTCGAAAGAGAAAACGAAGTACAAGTTAATTCATCAGCTACTACTGCTTTGCGCGAGAACAAGCAGTGACTCATTTGCAATGGCGTAGTTAAAGTAGAGCAAACGACAAAGGGGATGAAACCTATTTGCTGTTTTGCACTTCAGAGCTTTAGTAAGAGGTTGGTAGGAGGGAAAAATCCACAACTGTTTATTTGAAGTGGAGGACTCAGACTGACAGCTGCACTGCTATGAAGCGCTTGACAGTAGAGCTCACTTCATGATAAGAGTGTCTTCAAAAGGCGACAGAGAGGAAATAAGACAACGTGTACAAAACTTGTGCGACAGCTGCCTATCGCCAGAGCCCCGCACGATTTCTTGGTAGCACTTGAATCTAGCTGTGCCAGCAGCTGACTCCATCAGCTTTCTTTCCTTTTTGCTCTACACCTCGTTGATCATTTCTCTTCTATTAACCTGGGACCTGCATTTTGTTACACAACATCGGAATACTCACTTTTCCCCGATACGATTACACCCATTCTGTCCACAATTCACAAATTCATCAGTTTAACTCCTACTCTCACTCCTCCCAGTTTGCGCTTACACTTCTCTTTCCTATTTTGCCCTTTTCACCCAAACCCCCATCTCCCTTTCAAACCATGTCCCAGCAGATGACTCCCCCCCAGCAGCAGCAGCCCCAGCAGGCATACAACCCTGAGCCGGAGGCGCTGCGCAACCTGATGGTGAACTACATCCCGACCACGGTGGACGAGATGCAGCTGCGCCAGCTGTTCGAGCGCTTCGGCCCGATCGAGAGCGTGAAGATTGTGTGCGACCGCGACACGCGCCAGAGCCGCGGCTACGGGTTCGTGAAGTACCAGTCGGCTGCGAGCGCGCAGCAGGCTGTGAACGAGCTGAACGGGTTCAACATCCTGAACAAGCGCCTGAAGGTTGCGCTTGCTGCGTCGGGCAACCAGCGCCCGCGCAACAACTACGGCAACCAGCAGCAGATGGCGCAGGGTGTTCCCCCGCAGGCGAACTACTACCCGGGCAACTTTGCGCCTGCTGGCTACGCGCAGCCGAACCCTTACGCGCAGCCGCAGATGATGGCCGCCGCCATGCCGCAGCAGTACATGATGCCGCAGCCTACCCAGCAGCCGCGTCAGTAAGTTGGAGTGACAGGGACTTCACGTTTGGTGCTTGAATAGGGCAACTGTGAAAATAGGGTTTCATTCTTGTTCAGTAACGAAATCAGCTTTCGCTGTACACATGTACTCTCAAGACTGCACAAAAGTGAAGGATAGATAACAACGAAGGGAAAACAGTCGAAACACATTGGTATAAAACTAGTACGGCAAAGAGAGGGTGTGAGGACATCGCTGTAGCAGCGGCGCTAGCTGCACACCGCTTACGCGTGTGCAGTGGAGGCAAAGCCGTTCAGCACTTGTGCGCTTTTCTCATTTCACGCTGAAAGGTGTTGAAGTGCGGAGTCGGTTCGAGCTCCGTCTGCTGTTGTGCGAAGAGCGCAAACAAGCGCGCCAAGAGCATCAAATCGAGAAGCAAGTGAAAGGGCTGCAAATGCTGTAAAGGCGGCTTTGGTAGTCGAAGGCTGAAGGTTTACTAAACTATTACATTTCCAGAGAACAGGTTTTTTCGAGGTTGCACTTGCCAAATCTTGTTCAGATCTCCGTGTTGTGTAAAGGCACTTTCTACTTCTCTGCTTAGGGATGTTTTTGTGCCTTTGTGTGTATTGCTGTGCCAAGCAGGGGCTGACGGTTGTGTGAAATTTCCTACGTGTGTCGTGCCTGATTAACATTGCGCCCCCTCAGATTTTTTGGTTTTCTCTTCGCATTATTTTTGATGGTGTATTCTTTCGAAATGGACGTATTGCCGTCGAGGAAAGAAATACCCGTTTGTTGTTCCTCTTCCTTCCACCTTTTTTCTTCGTCGCTCTTGCATTGGCGGTGACGCATGCGTGAAGAGCCGCAGCTGATGAGCGCTGGGGTGGGAGGGGGAAGGGGGAGCAGGCGACAAAACGAAGTACTTGCATCCGGTGTACCATCCAAACCAAGCTTCCGTTCTCACACGTTTTTCTTTTTACTTTTCTTGCCCGGTGTTATTGCATGGTAAAGCTCCACGGTTCCTTGATTTTCTGCAAAAGAAAAACTCTGTTCGTTTTGCGGTGCATATTCTGTCTCTCAGAAGGATACTCCGATCCCGTTTTTTTTGGGTTTAGGCAAAAATTGCTGTGAAAGGATCCTTTGATGAGAGATGGAGCACTTTGTTCGAACGGGGGGGAGGGCAGATTGGACACTAGAGCTTCTTCGTTTCAAAGTTCACTGTGCGTGGGATTAGGCAAGCAACGAGAAGTGAATTTCTTCTTGTTTATTTGGATTTAGAATAACTATTCTTGGTTTGTCGTATTTTCATGCCTCCTAATCGATTTCTTATTCTTAATGACACACCTGGAAACAAAGGACGCATCGGACAGGGTTTTGGTTGCACGGTCACACACACACACACACACACACACACACACACACACACACTTCCGCAGACGGAGCATCACGATTTGGTTGTGGGGCCACGTACTCTGTGAAGGAGGGACGTTTGCTTAAAACGACACATTTCTCAAACTCACTATAATAGAGTCTTGAAGCTTACACGACGACTGCCTAGTACGCTTACATGTCCCACTTCGGCAGGTAGCTTTTAGTTTCGGTAAAAGTGGAGCATTGCGGCAGAGCCTTTAGCAACTCTTTGCTAGTTACCGAGCCGGCAGCGCTATTGGGACTTCGCACCTCCTTTTTCTTTTTTCCTTAAGCGAGGGTTTTTCAACGTACCGAATGCCGTTGTGTGTTTCTAGTTTCACTTCCTTTGGTGAAGTCCTCGGGCCACCATTTGGTACCTACCTCTTCTAATAATCGATCTGAAACAGCGTTTACCCTCTTTCTTTTTCTTCTTGCAGATCTTTATCTTGATGAGGACCGAGCATGTGAACGTGTTTTGTGTACTACTCTTGTGTTAGTTTCTTATACCACAGCAAAGCCAGAGTGATTCGTTTTTCTTTGCGATGCATCCCTGTTGGCTCAACTCTCTCTTCCTCTTTTCTTTTTCTTTTTTTTTTTGGTTCACTGTTTTCATTTTTCTTTTAGGTTTCGATTTGACGTTGTTTTCTGTGCTTCTCATTTATTTGTTTCTTTGTGGTAGTTCTAACCCGTCTCAAGAATTGCGTTCACACCAACAAAGGATCGTCTGGCTTCCGCTTTCTTTCGATTTGCGTGGTAAGTAGGTGTTTCCACGGGTAACCAAATACCGGGACTCTCGTCTCAACGGTATTTTTGCACTGCGGCGAGTGAGGGGGACTTTTCCCCAATGGGAAAGCGTTTATCTGTTAATACGCAGATAAGGCCCACCCAACACATTGAAGTCGTAGGTGGGGTTGACAAGCAAAGAAGAAGGGAATTCACGAAGATCTTGAGCAGGGCTGGGTCAAATTATTGTGTAAATAAGTAAGGGTATATATATATATAAGAAGCACCAGGACTTTTCGATTTCGTTTTCCATAGTATTACTTATGGTGGTAAAACACGTTGCCTACAGAGGGCCCGGAAACAACATCAACAAAACAGAAAGACCCACAAAAGCCGGAAGACGGTACGCTTTTCATCTCACCGGTGAGAAAGGGGAAAGGAAGTAGTCGAACTAAGCCGGAAAGGTAGTCTTTGGTGCGTCAGGCCCACTGTGTGCACTAGTTCCCTTCCCTACCTCAGCGGTACATGAAAATGAGGAGCAGAAGAAACGAGCTTTTGATCGGATGCCAAACCGTTGCGAATGACGGAAGCAGCAGTTCACGGAGCAAGCACCCCCCCCCTGTTATCTGCAGACATGATGCACAACAAAACGTGTGCCTCTTCAGTTGCCTTCTCAAACACATATATATATATATATATATATAGACACAAAAGCAAAGTGTGTCGCTGCGTTTCCTCCGATTTACGCTGTTTCAACGCATCCCTATTCTTGTACCACTTTTCAACCTCCTCTCTCGTCACTTCTAAATCTAAAAAAACGCAAATGGAATGTCACGTCTAGCCCCACAAGTAAGAAGTGACGGTGGCTACAACGCTCCACGTTCCGGTGAGTGTCACCATTAAACTGTTTATTTGTGATGCGGCAGTTCAACTCATATAAATTGCCGCTCCTTAGTTTTTTTTTTTTTTTTGAGTGAACCACAGCTCTCGTTGGGTTTCAATAAAGCGCCGTTTACCGTGGACGCTGTTGTTTTATCCGATTGCTCGACAGACGGTTGTGCGTATCTCTCGTTTTCAAATCACAACGTCGCTTTGATAGATCTTTATCCGTTTTCGCGGCTCCATTTCATTTTTTTTTCCCTTTCGATTTGCTGAAAAGAGGCCCACGCGTACGCTCAACAAGACCGTAGATAAGCTCATCGAGCATAAACTCTAGACACACACGTACACATTCCTTTCCCTATAGATTTTCTTTGAGTTCCTTGTCTGCTTCGGTTGGACTATTCGGATAATGTCTACCGCTGGACACGTTGTCTACTCCAGCTCCCGCAGTCCCATCTCGGTTTCTTCATCTTCGCTATGCGCGTCTGCGTCGTCGTCTGTGACATCATCGCCGTGGTCAGGCGGTGCAGCTCTCGCACACACGTCAAACGGGCGCGTTGACTCCCGCAGCCTCAAAACTGATGCTGCAGGTGTGGCGAGTCGAGTTTACGGGAGTGGGGCAGCCCATGAGTTCAGCATTTTTCGAACGGCTGCCGCGACTGCTGGTGTGTCTGATGGTGGCCATGACGGACCCTACGCATTTGTGTACGTAACACCGTCAAACACGGATCAGTTTTTGTCGCTGTCCAGTGCGGCGGCGTTCCTTGAATCATGCTTGACATCCTCGACCTCACCGTCACACGCAGTTGCTTCTGACATACACACCGATGCACGGGTACAGGCATTCGCAGGTGACTACTGGCGATTGGGTTACGTGGTGTGCGCCGCTCCAGACTCAGTGGATGTCCAGCAAGAAATGCGTAGGAGACCGTTCTGGTGCTTCACGTTGGAGCCGTTGCCGGAGGAACAGCTCGTAGCCTGCCGCAAGGTGCTAACTGCGGCGACGTCTCCCGAATCTCCCTTCAAACCTTACACCACCGCAACCCACGGACCTTCGTCTCCTGCGCTTAGGGAGCTTTCCAACTGCCGCCACGTTCACGAACATGCACATGCACACCACCAAACCCTTCAATCGCTACAACAGGGCAAACCGCAGCGCGTTCACCAGCATGAACATAGACTTCAATCAGAAATCGATGCTCCTCTCCACGACTTACTCGTGACACCGCTCTATGTGTGCTTTGACGCAATGGCGGTGGTGGAGCTACCAACAACGTGGACGGGGATAACAAAAACCCAAGCCTTGACACAGCAGCCGTCGACAGTGTTGGTGCTGCCACGTGCATTGACGGAGCTGTCGCACTGCGCCGCGGGGTGGGCAGTGGAGAACTTGGACGGTGTTCTTTCTGTGCTGGTGCGAACCGTGCCATCTGTAGCAACGTTGGTGTACGCACTGCGGCAGCGCTATCTTTACAACTTGCCCTTTCTGCAACTCGTCGGTCAGCCCAGGGAAGAGGGGATTGGAACAGAAGAAGAAGAGGCCTACACGTGGCCGTCGCGTAATGCTGCGGTGGACGTGTATCTAACGGTGGGCTGTACATCCGATAAACAGGTGAGAGACCTGGATGTAGAGGAGGGAACTTTAAAAGGGCTGCCTGTTTTGCCGTTGGCAGACGAAGCGGGCAACAACAGAGAAGCGTCTCAGCAGTGGTCGGTTCTAACGCAGAGAATACGGGCACGTTGTGCAACAACGACGCAGCAGCACACCGTTATCTTCCAAGGGTGTAAGTCGACGTCTACACGCCTCCGTCGCGGTGTGGTGGCCGAGTTGGTGCGCAGCTGCGCTCCTCTCGATGCACCTTCGATGTCGACGAGGCTCTTGGCGGCACTGACAATTTTAAATGCTCTCACACCGCTCACCAATACCGGGCACTTGAACAAAAAAACAGGGTGCGCTTTTAAGACTGATGTTTTGGACATCTACGTCCGGCGCGCAGGACATGTGTCACCGAGTGCGCTTTATGACGATACAAACGCAGCAGCGGAATTGAGAATCGTAGGGGGCCGTGTACGACGTGTGGTCGCTGCTGCGGCTGCCTACGCAGTCAACGGCGGCAGCAGGTCCCCCTTCACCTCCTCTCAGGACGACATCTCGTTGTCAAGTAACTTGGACGTCGTCCCTGAGCCTGATGTTATGCGGCTTCTCTGGTTTCGTTCATTTGCAGCAGGTCACGAAGACAGTCAGGGCACAAAAGACACTTTACAAAGCGATTCTAGCTACTCAATTGCTCACCAGGAGCTTCCTTCAGCGCTTCACGTATCTCAGGCGGAGTTGATCACAAGTTTGAAGGAACTATGTCTGTCAGACGAGCTGCAAGCACACATAAAAGATTTAACACGTGCTGTTTGTCTTTTGGCCTCCCTGACCTTTTCCACACGACACGGGACCGAAAACACCAATGAACCTGCTTTACTCGCCCCCGCATCCATCCCTGCGTGTGAGGCAGCAAGCCAGCTCCTGCACATCTCTTCACTGGAGTTGGTGCAGGTCTTGACAACAGTGGAAACGCACTGCAGTAACAATAGCAACATCAGAAGTGAGAGCACTGTGCGCCATGCGCTGAACTACGCGGGTGCGTGTCAGCTGCAGTCCGTGTTGGTGGCGCACCTAGGTGGCGTTCTGGTGCGTACGCTGCTGCAAGCCATCAATTACGCACTCCAGGAAGGTACTGAACTGAGCACAGCGTACAGTTATGGTAGTCGGAATGCTGCTTCCCCCTTGACAACGGTGTCACTGGTGCTAAACCCCAACGATATTATTCCACAAGATGCTTTACAAAACGAAGACAGAACCGTGGACAGCAGCAGCAGGATTAATGATGACGATGTTCGCGCTGCTGCTGCTGGCGGTGGACTGGACGACTGGTACGCCGCCTTTGCACGTCTTCAAGTCTACTACGTCCTATGCGCGCGTCTTGTGGGTGGACTGCAGCGCGAGGCGCGCTGTGAGGGCGTGGAGCGGGAGGTGGACACATGGATCGACGCATGCTGTCGCAACACGAACTTCACTCTTTATCCAACTGCGAGTAGTGCTAGCGACGGCGCACACGTCATGGCAGAGGTATTTGATACTGCCCAGCGAGTCAGCCTGTCCGACACCCCGACTGGTTTCTCGTCTTCTTCACTTATCGAGCGCATCGCAACAGTCATCGAAAGCGTGGTGGTGCGGTGCGGAGGCGGCGAGGGTGACACGTGTGCCTACACTGCGGCGGCGGTGCAGCATCTGCTGGCCAGTGCGCTGTCAGAGCTTGTTGAAAGTGATACGGAGGAGGTGGACGGCGACGACAACGAACACAGCTCTGCGGATTTTTCTGTGAAAAGTGAAGTCAACGAGACGCGGGAGAAGAAAACTCGCCACCCTCACGCAACGAATAGGACAGTGCTGCGCTGGGCATTTTCACAGCGCACACGTGAAGAAAGTGAAACTGGCCGCAGCCCTGATGCAGCTGTGGCCCCGCATCGCCGTAAAACCTGTCTTTGTATTGTGCCACCTTGCGGGTTGCACCCACCCTTGTATCTATCTCTGCGGCGTCTCGCAGAAGATATCCTGACGTCTGTCCGACTAAGCAAAATTGGATCGACGGCAGCGGTGCGGCGTGTGGTGGCGGCAGTGACGATGCGCAATGCCTCATTTCTCCCCAAGTTGTCGCCTGTGTTGCCTAACATCAGCAAAAATCCGCAGTTCTTGAAGGAGAAAGAAGAAGAACTCAATCCAGTTGAAGGGGCTGAAAAAGGGTCCTGTCCATTCTCTCTCAAGCAGGTACTCCTTGACGTTCTATCGCTTCACGGACCTTTAACAGACAACACTGCATCCACCCTGCTGTCAGAAGACTCCGCGAGCCTTTCGTTGACCGTAGTGGAGGTCATTCCGATCACTACCAATCAGGCGCGCAAAGCTGCGTCAATCACACGTTTTCCTTTCCTGCAGCCAATTGAACCTGCTGCAACGACCCTCACGCCCTCCACAATGGATGACGCAGTTTTAACGTATCTGCAACACCTACAGCCGCTTTGGCTGGCGCTCTTCTTTTGGTCGCGCATGTGTCACACGGTGGTGTGCCCTGTCGTGGAATTTGGAAGAGAATGGGCTGCACCGCTTCTTTCCGCCTACGCCCTGCGTCCCAGTGAGGAGCGTATAACACCGGCCAAATCTCGAGTCGAGTCTCCATTTTCCTTTCCTCGTGAAAAAATGCAAGAGTCGGCACCACAACAATCACTCCAGTTTTTCGGTGGGGCTTTAGCTGAAGGGGAGAAGGCGCATCTGCTCAAACGGGTATACGCCCTGCGCAGCGAGGCTCGCTATCGTGCCTTGACACTGCTGGCCCTCACCACCGTCCCGCTCTGCCGATCAGCCGTGCTCGGCGTCAGCTGCGTCTTTTTATCTGCCCAAGTAGCAGAAGAGATGACAAGCTGCCGTGCGGAGCTGCGGGACGCTGCCGTGCGCTGCGCGCAACGAGTAGGACGGGGATGGCGAGCACGGAAAGAGATCGCAGAGGTTGCGCGTCGCACCAGGGCTTCGGCGAACTTAACAGCAGCATCTGACGGCACCTGTGTCAGCTCCCTCCGTCTGCTGACACCTGCGGAGTTGCAGGTGCGGGAGATAATGGAGCAGGGACGCGAAGATGCTTTGAAGAACACAGCGTCGCTGCGCACCGGCGCTCTCCGCACTTCCGCAGACCACCTGCGTAACGCTGTCAGCGCACTGCAGCACAGTTGGACTACCACGCTGGAGCTGCTCGAGTCGGAGCTTGCCGGAGCCACAGATGAGATAAACAGCTTTGAAACGCAGCGACGCGCGGCTGAGGACGCGGCACGGCAGGAGGCTCGAATGCGTGCGCGGGTCGCTGAGGAGGCATATGCAGAGGTGTGGTCGAAGGCGGAACAGCGACGGCAGCACAGGAGCGCGGTGCAGCTGGCAGAGCAGAGGGCTCACCTGCGCCACCGCACCACCATGCCGCCAGACGAGATTAACGCAGAGGCTCTCTTGAGAGAGGAGGAGCGACGTGCAAAGATATTGACGCGCCGCTTGGCCGAGCTGCGCCGAAACGCTGCAAACGCTGCGGAGGCGGCGTTGCTTGCACGTGTTGTGGCAGGGAACCAACGCGAGGATGCGCGGTGGCTGACGCGGCACATAATCCGGCAGGAGCAGCGGCTCAAGCGAGAGGCGCAGCTACGTCAGCAAAACCACCTACAACAGCAACGGTCGTCGTCGCAGGAATACGCACTGCCCGAAATGGTCACACCCTACTTTTCAACTCGCATTCCGGAGCACAACGCAACTACTCCTGTGCGGTCATCAACGGCGGCACACCATTCCTCACCGATAGTTCAGTACAGTGATGCACAGGGACTCGTCTTTACCCGTCCGCGGCCGATTTCTCACGAGGCGGCACGTCGTTCTGCGCCGCTAGAGCAAACACGAGCGTTTTCTCTCCGCAATGAACTGAACGGTGGGGGTCACGTGTCCATTGCCTCTATTGACCGCACGACAGGGCGCAACTTGGCGCAGAGTATGGAGGATGATGAGGATTGGGAGGTGCAGCGGGATTTAATGTCGCTGTGGGAGTCCTCGCGCCTCACAAATTGAGTCATGTGTGGAAGTTGTTGGTGGTGCTCTGTTGTTTTTAAGCTGAAGAATCTGGCACGCACTCGGCAGAAGCAATTGAAGGAGGAGTAATTTGGTTCTGCTGCTAACGTCAACAACAACAACAAAAAAACCGCAGCTGACTTCCTTCGGGTGTTTTGAAGCGCACACGCTGTTTCACTTGCACCTTTACATTTCAATAAATGGCTCCCGTCCTCCTAGAAAGGAAAACCTCGTTTTTGTTTGAAGCGTTGTCGCACTACAGTAGAGGCTCTTTCATGTGCGGCATCGCCACTGCCTTTAGATAGCCACATGCCGCTTTTCACTTCGATCTCGCCTTCCTTCCTTCGAAATTTTGTTTTCGTCTGTTTAACCGATCACATTTCGGCACGTGGCCGCTGCATCTGAAATGCTGCATTTGTCGACCGCAGAGCCAATAGTACTGTTTATCGTAAGATACCACGAACGCATTTTCGTGGATTTTGCGGTGCGCAGCTGGAGAAGAGTTTTGACTCCAGCTGACTTTATCCGAGTATAGTGGCGATTAGACGAGCTAACGGTCTACTTTTTCTGTTTAGCTTCCTCCTCTTTGTGAAGGACAGAGTCAGAAGTGAAAGGGGTGCACCGCAAGGTTGCTCAACACGTATTTTCCTAGCCGAATTCTGATTCTGTCATTTTGTCAGCGTTCACTAGCAAATAGCTCTCGTCTTATCGTCGTCGTTTTCATGCTTCCCACCCCCTTCGACTACAGAGCTTTCCTGACCTGATTTTCCTGTTCTACTGTTAAGTCTTACTGAGGAGCTCTTTTCACGTGTACGCTTATCGAGGTGAAAAGGAAAGGTGTGAAGAGGCCCACCTTCGAGCTGGATCCAGTCTTCCGCAACAATTTCCCTTTTTGAATTCACTACTTTGTGGGTTTCTCGCCGACAAATTCAGTTTATTTTTATTTATTATTATTATTTTTTTTTTTTTTGTGGTCGCTGCTAGTGTGTGTGCAGCGGGCATTCGGAGTCTTTTCTTTTGATTCTTCCTGAATTCTTATAAGTCCTTCTTCACTAGTTTCTCCGCGGACTGCCGGTGGACGCTCGGACTCTCAGTCACGCAGGAAAAAGAGGCCAAGCAACTACAAAGAGGATCCACTTATTCCCTTCTTTTTTTCCTCGTCGCAGTGAATTCTCCACAATGAGGCGATCGCTCGCAACCACACTCGTCGTCCTGTGTGTGGCCGCGCTGCATCTCGCACTGCTTCCCTCACATGCTGCATCAAACTGCAAAGACCGCATCGAGGCGTATTACCTGCCCAACGGTGAGGACTACCGCGGCCGCGTCAACGTCACGGAAACCGGCCTCACCTGTCAGAAGTGGTCCTCGCAGTATCCAAACCCTCACGAAATTGCCCTCGACCCGGCTCGCGGCATCGGCGACCACAACTACTGCCGGAATCCGAACAGGCTCGAGCGCCCGGGTTGCTTCACAACCCAGCCGGGCGGCGGCTATGAATTCTGCAACGTCGGCAGCGTCTGCACCGACTACCCGGTGGCGAAGGCGACGGTGCTGTTTTCGCCTCCGAGTGGGACAAAGTTGACGCAGGATGGGAGACAGAATTTTGTCAGCATCTCCTGCTACCCGCGGCCGTGCAGCGTGCACTACAGCCTCGGTGCGGAGAGCGTCGCATCCATGGCATCGCCGGTTTATACGTCGCCGCTACTGCTGCGGTCCAGCACGACGGTAAAGGCTTACGCGGTTTTCCAGACAGCCGAGGCGATGCGGGTGCAAGCTTCTTACACCGTCAGCCCCACCACCACTGTCGCACCACCCACCCCAATGCAATTCATCCCCACAGACGCCGTGGTGTACGACCATCCGATTCTCGTACAGTTGCGTGGCGTCACAGATTACGATCAAGTATTAATGTACTGGAACGACGACTTTGCGAACCCGACCGCGTACAGCGGCTCCTTCTGGCTCCATAACTCAACGAGCATTTTCGCAGTTGTAAACGGGACTTACCTCGTGTCGGCCGCGTACAAAATGAACATCTCCACACCGCCGCTGTATGTATACCCTAATTCCGGCCGCTACGTGGGCGGCGTCTCAGTACTGTTACAGGACCCGCAGCCGCCGTCGACCTATTACATGTACGTGAACGAATCGCAGGAGTGGGAGCTGCTGAAGGACCTGCTCTTCCAGTGGACGGAGGTGGGTACAAGCGTGCTCGACTTCCGCGCCCTGCACGTGCGCGGACTGGAGTCAAAGGCGCGTGTTGTGTACGAGGTTGTGGCGGCGCGCCCCCCGACCATTTCCCCTGACCCCTCCACCGCATACTTCCGCCCGGTCAACGTCACGTGTGCTTCTCCGATCCTCACGCCGCTGCTGCTGTCGGTTTACCGCGACGCATCGATGCAACATGCAGTAGCTGAAGGCGTGTACTCGCTAGTGCTTAGCGCGCCGGGTAACTTCACAGTGACTTGCAGTTACGTCGATGATCTCGGCGAGATCCACACTTCGACTGCCGTGGTGGAAATGGTGGCGGCGCCGCTGCGGGCCCCTACCTTCAGTCCCGAGTGCGGGGCTAAATTTCCCGCGATTGCCCTCGCCTTGCAGGTGCAACTGGACCTTTCTCTGCTGCTTCCCGGGGCGGAGCCCAGCTCGTGGTCGGTGTACGGCTCCGCTAGCGGTGGGGCGAGTATCCCGATGATCACCCGTTCCAGCGATAACGAGGGCCTGTTCATCTATGACCTCCTTCCAGGTCCCGTCATCACACAGCCGACGCGGGTGAGGGTATCGATGACGGCCCACTCGCAAGACCCGCTGGAGTCAGACAGTGCCGTTGCCACCTGCGCCTACAACCTTTACCCGCGTGGCAACGCCACGACGCCGTTCTTCTCCGCCCGGCCGGCCTGCGCGACGACGACGGCGCCGGTTAGCGCGGCCTGCATCACGTTCCTTAAGGTGCAACTCACCAGCTGCCTCAACTTCTATTCGGCCGAGCTGCTCTCCGTCACCCCGGTGGGACCGTATGTGACCCTGCGCCTGACGGGACTTGCCGAGGCGATCCGACCGGACATGTACATCCGCATGGGCTGGTGCCTAGCCGCACTGCAGCAGCAACAGATTCTGTCCGAGCTTCGCAATGAAACAAGCAGGGATGTCGTCCTGGCGACGTCGTGGCACGTGGCGACGCCGACGCGCAAGGCGGCGCAGGTCTTCACAGGTCTTCCCGTCACGGTGCACATCGAAGGTTTCCACGCGGGCAGGGGAGCGTACCACATGGTGCGCAGCGAGTATAGCTGTGAGGACATCGGCGTAGTTCCAGAGGCCATCCTCGCCAGCTCCCCATACGCCACCAGCACCACCACTACAGTGGACGATGGGTCGGCGTACATCACTTTCCGCCTCCACGTCGGTGGCGCCTACAAGCTGTGCGCCTACATGGGGGATGCACTCTACACCGTGCCTTTCAGCGCATCACTGTCTGGTATTCTGTCCGAGGCGTGGACGCCATCTGACGCGACTTTTCTGGAGGTGGCGGTGCAGCCGTTCCCAACCGTGTCGGCTGTGCCGCCAGACGAGTGCGGTGGTCTCGTTCCGCCCTCCATGGAGGACACCCAGCTCGCCGTTGCGATGGCTGCCTTCCCCTCTGGCGCATTCAACACCCTTTCGTACTCGCGTGACAACGACGGGTGGGCCGCCGTGTCCCTTCCGGTGGATGCGGCGACAAAAGCGACAGGAGCGGTGAGACTCCCCGTCGGCCCTCTCAACGCGGCGTCGCGTTCCGTGCAGGTGCTGGACACCACCCTCGGGTCAACCACTGGTGCGGCACAGACCTGTGTCTTCTTCGTTTCCGCCAGCGGCAGTCTGACTGTGAGCACGCAGAGCATTAAGTATGTTTTCTACACGGTGAACACCACCGCCGTTCCGGCTGGGTCGACCGGGGTAATGCTTCTGCTGCAAGGCGCTTTCCAGCCTAACGAGCTAATCGAACTGGGCGTCTACGAGGTGCAGACAGGATCCTCGTTAGGTGTGGAAGATGTGTCAACGACGCAGCTCATTCGACGTGTGACGGCCCGCGCGTCTGCGGCCACGGGGTACAGGACAGCGCTGCCTGACGCTGTACTCGGCCTCACCGCAGGCAGCCGTTCGACGCCGTTTGTTATTCACGCCACCCTTGACGGCGTGCAGGTGACGGCGGCCCCGTCCACCGTCGCGTTATCCCCGCTGTCACTAGCCATGGCAACGTGCGGGAACTGCACCTCAGGCCTCTGCCACGACGGCGCGTGCCTTTGCAAGAACCACAAAACGAAGGTGGTGCATGTGTGCGGCAGCGGTGACGACGACGACAGCGGCAGCAATTTACCTTCGGTACGGCCGACGACAACGACGACGACCACCACCACTACCACGGCGGCACCAGGCGATAACTTGAACCCTGCAAGCGTAGGCGAGCGTATTGGATTTCTGCTCATCTACTTAGGGTTGTTAGCCGCAATTGGAGCGTACATCCTGATTTCAATTAAACGTGGTGGCGCGCGTCGTGCGAACGCGGTTCAGGCGGAGGAGATTGTCGTAGAGCCTGCGTAGTCACGAATGCAACTAATATGTTCTGGAGGGCAAAACACAGAGTTTTTTTATGTGTTTTGCGTCTGCGAGGTAGTTGTGTGTGCTTGGATGGTTGACTAAAAGCAACATCAGTCGCGCTTGCACCACAGTGTGCACTTGACTATAAATGAAGCTGATCTTTTTGTAATTGTTTCCTTTTGGCAGCGGACTCTCAGGAGCTTTTGTTTGATGCTCTTGGTTTTTACTGTTTGCTAATTGTAATGCTTGCGGTCTTGTCGTTCCGCTTTTGTCGTCCCTGATCTACTGTACAACTCTCTGCACTGCCACCTCAGTGGCAACCTAAAAAAAAAGAGAAGCGCCTCAAGTGTGGGCTTTTTATCTCGCGCAATCGACAACTTGTGCGTTGGGGAATCGGTCCTCTAGTTTCTTTTGGAGAAGCATTTTAGCTGTCAACATCTTTTTGTTGTCTTTGTAATCCACGAGTCGTGGTTCATTGTGGTTTAAATAAACGGAAGAGTGGCAGATGACAGTGGGTCCTCATGAGGCAGCAGACGAAAGAAGGAACAACTTCTGGGCTTTTGAAAGCACTGCGTCGTTGTTGCTTGCTACGCTCTCGCGACGGCACATAGACCAAGCAGAGCCTTCTTTTGCTGTTTCTTATCGATTGTCCCTCCACTTCTTAAGCTTCTCATCCTTGCTTTTTTCATCCGCAATCAATTGCGACACACCGTTGTCCAAGGTTTGTGAAAACCACAATTAAAAAAAGGTGCGTGCTCCTTCACTTGATTGCCATCCAGTACGTTACTACCTTTGTGTTGATTCTTTCAAGTAAAACCTCTTGTTTTCGACTCGAAGCAGTTGCGTATCCTCTTCCCTTCCACAATCAAGTAATTTGAGCGCTGGAAGTCCCCTGTTTCTGCAGTTTATCTTCCTCTCTTTCGTACTCTGTTTTCTACTCTTTAGAACAACTTGTCGTGACGTGCGCATTACCTCCATTCTTTTTTATCCTCCATCATCTCTTCGACGTACTGATAAGGGAGCGGCATCAGTGGGGCATCGTGCAAAGTGCACTGCAGGGCACAAATCCTCTGTTCTCTCCTCTATTTGCTGTTTCTTTTCTCTCCACTCGCTGCTCAGTTAGGCGTGCGGAGTTGCTCTCTATTTTACTTGTTTTCTAATATTATTTACAGAGCCGGTTTATTTATCTTCCTTCTCCTTTTTTAAGTGTAGCTTCATGTGTGCGCAAGTGACCTCCTCCCTCGCGAAGCGCAAGGACCAGGCAATTCACGTGCCGGTGGCGGCGGTCTCGCCGTCGTGGAACCAGGTGGACTCGCCAGCTGCGCCGGTTTTCGATGACGACGCCATAGCCTCCGAAGACGAGCTACGTGCCTGGGCCGACCTCGACCGTCCGGAAACGCCGTCGCTGGGCTCCACGAGTCGGCCAAACCGCCTCCCGAGGCGCTACCAGGGCGTTTTCCAAGAGCGGTACCTTCTTTTGATTATGGTGATAATCTTCCTTTTGTTTCTCGCAGCCACCCTCCAGGCTGATACGAAGACTGAGCTGGAGAACATTAAGCGCATGTACCACGTTGACGAGTCGGTGCAGCCCCTTCCCCGCGGCAAGTAAAGAAACAGCTGGGAGCCGATGACTAATAGAAAAAACAAATTCAATAGCGACAGTAAGTAAACCAGACCGTTTTGCGGATGGCTAAGTGGGCTGATGTACAACTTTCTACGTGTGTGTTTAACTAATTATATGAAGCATGCTAAACACCCTTTCCTTTTTTCCTTTGTTCGTGTGCTGGTCCACTACCAACTCTGCTGCCGTCTAGCAAATTAAAAAACAAAAAACCCTCGGCTGTTCTCAACCTGCACCAAGGACTGCATCGTAAACAAAGATATAGTTAATTTCTTAGATAAGGAGGAAGGCACATCTGGTATTAGCTGGAAGGCGCTAACTAGAAAGCTGAGAGTTTCGTTTAGGTCTCTCTGTTTTGTGTTCTGTTGTGGTCACTGCCGTTTCTTTTTTTCCCTTTTCAGCTCCTCGTGTCCAAGTGATAACACTGTAAAGTTACTCGCTCTGCGCGCTCTCGTGCTTCCAGAAAGAGGAGATGACTCAAAGCAGGGACCAACGACAGCTGTTCTGAAGATTGCAGGTGCGACTGGTGCGACTTTAGCTCGCTTTCTCCCTTCGGTTTTTGTTTTTCCTTTTTTCCCTTTGTAGCCTTTCGATTGTTTTCCCTTCACCCCTCGTAAATAAATTCCCTTCAACGACAGCAGCTTAGTACTTATTGCATTTTTTTTTGTGTCTTCTCTTTTTCTGTTTTCTCGTCCACGTCTGAAGGCGTTCCGCCACGCCCGATGACGAAACAACAACGCGTGAACGTGCGTGCTGGACCGGTCAAAGAAAAGAAAACGAAACGGTAGCAAGAGCTCTATGCCGCATTCCTTTTTCTCGGCCGTGTTTCTCCTCGCTTCCACTGTAGTTTGAGTACGTTTTCCTTTCTCTTCTGCAGGACGTCGCATGAAGTGTCTTCTCTGCCGTGATTGCCTTATACGGTCGTTGCGTTTTTCCTTCTTTTTACGAGAGTGTTCGAAACCGTGGTGTTGAGGGGCGAAGGGGAATTTGTCTTCGCCTTTCCCTACTGTCGTTGTTTTGTCTGTAATGCAGCGATCTTAGCTGTTTCACCTTCGCTTTTTCTTCCCTCTTCGTTTGCGTTCTGTGCGCTTGAGTTTTCCTCTCGTTGGCCTGCGCGCTGTGCGCGTCTTTGTTGTGTTTCACGTGCACTTGCGGTATTTTGAAAGCTGGCAATGACGCCGTTGATGATCCCGGATTAAGCTCAGGGTTTCGCCCGATGTGAATCTTCACTGAGTTTCTGAGAAAAATGGTTTGCACTAATGAACGTTTTTTTCTTAGCGCGTGTACAAAGATGCCGACGTGCTGCGTGTTGTAATAGCCGCTACTGTGGTTTGCTAAACGGTGACTGATAGGGCTGAAAGACGGTGTGCTGATCCTTACGCTTTCTTCGGTTTCCTTTCATTTGTTCCCTTTGCCTCCCCCGCCAGTGCGTCAACACTTACCCGCTGCAACGCACACGGCCAGATGTTAGCAATCAAAGTCACAACCCATTCCCCAAAAAACAATGGAAGAACATACAAAATTTAAGTTAGACAACGAGGAGATCCGGCGCCAGTGGCAGCGGTATCGGCAGCGCCAGTACCAGTACCGGCTCGTTGCCAGCTGTATCATTCGCACAGCCATCTGGTTACTCAGCGTGTACTTGACGCACGCCTGGAACTATCGCGCGGTCCCCTTCTATCTCTTATTGTCCATTATTGTCTTTATTCTAGTTCTTTCGTACGGCGGAGACAAGATGCAGAGCAATGTTTCGGCACCGCCTCGCAAGCGTCACGTTGACGCAGCGGAAGTAAGGAACGGAAACACCAATAGCTACAATGATCAGCTCAGTACTGAAGAGGTAGGGAATGATACCGTTGTAGATCGTGGTGTGCAGCCGCAGCGAGAACACGGTGTCCGTCGCCGCACAACAAAGCGCAGAGATAACGGCAACGCAGTGAACACGTCAAATTCTGCACACCAGGCACCATCAGAGCATCTTGAAGGACAGCTGAGGACACCTAATCGGGTCGTAGAAGAAAATACGGCATTATTTGACGGCGTTCTTACGCAGTCGCAGCAGCATGCGTTGCTCCGCGCGATGCAGCTGCTCCGTACCCCTGGGGCGACGCGGTGTGCCATGGACCCGAGCTTCCGTCGCATGTTAGTGAATATGGAGCTTGACGACTGTGTCTCCTGCGTTTGCGGAAGCGGAGCGAAGTTTGGTGCGTGCTGCCTGGCTGTTAAGGAGCAACTGCTTGGCGTTCTAGAAACTGAGTAAGGGTGCTTAGTGTTGACTTCCTGGGATAGCAGAATAGGCGAAAGGTGATTGATTTCTGCTATGAGATTCAAAAGAAAAGAAGAACAGCAAAACACTTGCTGCCGTTGAAACAAACAACATGAGTAGTTCCGCAGACTGTACATAACGACCTGCCCTCATGCCGGTCTTCCCAGTTAAGGCGGGAGGCAGTAATCTTTTCTCCCACCCACGTTTCTTTCTTTCCTTGCGTTTTATCTTTTATAATCTCTTTCTCGAAAACGGTTTGCAACAGTTGTGCGACGCCTGTATATTCCCTCTTTGCATCAACAGGATATATATACGTACGTACATACATAAAACGTGCCAAACTTGGCTACGTCAGCGTTGCTGTTGTCACGCAAGCTTTTTCTCGTCTAAGAAATGCTGTTGCTGTCGTGTATCCGCCTCACCTCACTGCACAATCGTCGACGGTGGGAGCAGCGCATTGTCTCACTGCTATCGGAGAACAAAGAAGAGAGTGTGGACGCTGTGGCAAAGCGGTTTCAACGCGTTTACCAAGAACGACGCTACACACCTGTTGAAGAAGCGTTTCCCCCGCTTGCTTCGTCCTCCTCCTCCTCCTCTACCGGCGGCAAGGAGGCAGCCGCGGCCGCAGTTGCTCCTTTTCCCATTCCTTCTTCTGCTACAACCTTGCACGCACCAGTGGCACAACCTGCCCATCCGCAGGTCTTACGGGCCACATTCCTCGGCCCACAGAACGTGGGGAAAACATCGCTGGTCAACGCCCTCGCGCTCAGTAACGTGGGTGCGGTCAGCAACCGCTACGGTAGCACGAAAGACTGGACGAAAGCCGTCGCAACGGTGCACGATACACAGTTACTCCTTCTCGACACACCAGGCATCGTGCTGCGTGACACGCAGCGTACCCGCCGTAAGTTCGCCTCGGGCACAGCGAAGGCGTACGACTCCCTCTTTGTGTCCGATCTCGTCGTGCTGACTTTGCCGGTTGGCGTGGGTTTTGTGGAGAAAGAGCATAAGACCATTGCATCGGAGGTGGTTCGCCGGGCCGCAGGCCGCGACTTGCCCGTGGTACTCGTGATGACGATGATGGACAAGGTGCAGACGCCGCGACACCGAGAGCTGTATTTCGCGCTGCGCACGGACCTCGAGTCGATGGGACTACCCGTGGCGACGACACACGAGGTCAGCGTGAAGGGCGGGACGGGGCTGGTGGAGTTGAAGGACTGCTTGTGCCAGTACGCGAAACCGGGACCGTGGGAGCATTACAGGCGCGAGGTGACTGATTTAAACCCGCCGCAGCGCGTGTCGGAGTTGCTACGGCAGACGTTTATGGAGCTGCTCCCTCACGAAATTCCCCACTGCATGCGACACCGTGTTTTGGGCTGGACGCGCAAGGAGTCCGGCACGACGGAAGTGGTGGTGGAGGTGTTCTTTGATCGCCCGGCGTACATGTTTACGTTCTACTCGAAGCTAGAGGCGATTTGCTTGCGTGCGCAGCAGGTGACGGAGCGGGAGTTGGCCCCGCAGCGATTTCGCTTTGTCTTTCAAGCCTTCATTGCCCCTGGAGGCATATCCAGCTCGTGAGACCAAAACCAAAAGTAATAGCATTTGTTGTGTGTGGGGCAGTGGCGTCGCAACGCCGTGGGAAGTGGGTGTCTAGGTGGTGGCGTGGCTTCAGCTAAATCTCCGTTGACGTGCTCCGTTTTTTTGTTCACACGCTACCTCTCATTTCTTTGCGCCTCAATGCACAATCCACTAGCCGCTGCGCTTCCGCGATAACACCACCGGATCACGTGCGTTGTACCGAAAAAAAAAAAGGTGCGGACTTTAAAAGTCAGCGCAAACAAACGTAGCTGAAAGCGGTCGAGTGATGCTGAGGCGTAGACATGCGACATGTCCCCAAATTTGTTAAAGGTTTATGCGTCCTTTGCGGCAACTCTTGCCACGTTCCCTTTCACTATCTCGAACGCTGGAGAGTCGCGCTTATACAGATATTTGCTTGTGTGTGTTGAAGAACTATGTGGTGACACCATTAAAAGAAATACGCTCCAGAGCTTCTTCTTGCATCAGCTGCTCCACAGGGCCTTCTCTCCCTCGCCACCATTTCCTCATTTCTTTTGATTGCGCAGTACTTGTACGGTACCAACGTTTTCTTTTCCCTCCCTCAGAGAGGAGCGGCACTTGGTTGTTTCTTCTCCAGAGCTTTTGTGGGAGGTAGCAGATTGTCTGGATCGACTAACACTCCTCTTGGGCGGTAGCAAAGACAAACCACAACTGTGTCACAGAGCTGCAGAAAAGTGTTAACGCAACCCAACGCTTTACAACCTTCTTGTCGTTTCTTTGATTTGCAATGTCAGCGTGCACACACCCCACGTCTGCCTTGTTTATCGATCGACAGCAGGGCAAGACCATCTGCACCATCTGCGGCGATGTCGTGACGGACGGTCAGTTTGAGTTGGACCCCGTTTTTGCTCAAGGCGGCCGGCAGGGCGGCGGTGGCGGTGGACTGCGCACCCTTGCCGGTAGCTTCCGCCCCGCCGCCGTCTACAAAGGCGGCAACACCAGCGTAGCGCACTCACACTCCCGACCGACAATCGACAAGGCGCGGCGCGAGATGCTGAACATTGCGCGCCTGCTCGACATTAGTGACGAAACCGTTGAGCGGGCCCTTGGAATTTACAAGGTTGCGCTCTGCATGAATGCCGTCTCCGGCACGCGGCCGAGTGTGCTGTGCGCCTGTCTCTATGCCGCTTGCCGCCGCGAGCGGACATCGCACGTAATATACGATTTCGCCAACGGATGCAACGAGGATCCGCACGCGATTTTGACGCAGATGAAGCTGATCTGCCGTGCGACGCACACGGAGGTACCTGTGGTGGACCCGTCCTGCTACGTGCAGCGCTTTGCGGAGGAGATGGACCTGAAGGAGAGGACTGCCGAGGTGATTGTGTGCGCGCTGAAGGTCCTGCGCGCGATGCAGGACGATTGGATCAGCTGCGGACGGCGGCCGATGGGCGTTTGTGCTGCAGCGCTGCTTGTCGCTTGCTACGTTTTCGGCATCCCACGTACACCAGAACAGGTGTGTGGGATGGTGCGGCTCACCGCCAACACAATCACGCGACGTCTCAACGAGTTCGCAGCCACGCCGACTGCAGCTTTGGAGAATATCGACAACTACCAGCCGACGAATCAAACGCTGCCGCCGGCCTTCAACGACTCTAGCCGCAAGTCCACTGAAGAGGACGTGCATGCAAGCATGCGCGAGCTCTCTGCCATCTTTTATGAGCTCGTGGCGGAGGCGAAAACGTCGCAGCCGGCCACACCAGAGCGATGTGACAAGTGGCGCCGCTTCATCTTCAAACACTGCGAGCTCGAGGGCATCACCCCGTTAGAAGAGAACCTTGACCTGACCGGGCTGACACCGGAGCAGCAGTTGCACATACTCGGTCTGCCCCACACGAAGCCGATCCCGCAGGCGGAGGTGGAGCGGAGTGTCAAGGCGGAGGAGCAGAAGTTGCTCGTGAAGCGCGAATGCTCTTTCAACCGCAACAGCGACGGCGAAGGGCACCTGCCGAGCGGGTTTGGGGTGCTGCAACAGCTCTATCCGGAGTTTCCGCTCCACACCATGCCAGGGGCAGGGGAAACACTGGCCGCCTCGCTCGCCAACGCCTCGCCGCACTTGGGTGTTAACTCCCCGACGGCGGGAGAACTCTACTCCCCGGAGCAGATGCACTGGATGACGGACGAGTACACACGACTTCTGAACAGCAACGCGGAAGTTGTGGGGCTTCGCGATGACTTTGATTTTGCAGACGAAGACGCGACTGGTCAAGGACAGGCAGCAGGCGGCGTAGGGATGTCCGGCAGTAGCATCAGTCCTTCCCTGGCAATTAATGCTACACAAAATGAGTTTGGGCTGGACTTCCCAGAGGCGCGAGGCAGCAGTCCACCGCCTGGAATTCCGAACAAGAACGAAGCAGGAGAGGAATCCTTCTTCAACCACGACGACGAAGAAGTGCGTATGGCGCTGGCGGATTTGCTCTACGATCGCGAGCGCCGCCATGCCCTGCCTTGGGAGTTTTTGGTGTTGCCGCGTGCAGAGGAGGATGACTGCACCGACATCTTGCCGTACCTCGTCCTCGACAACGAGGAGCGGCTGCGACGTGAGCGGGTGGGGCTGGAGCTGTACCGCGAGAAGTGGTTGCGAGGACGGGCCCGCACTCGGGACGAGATCAGCCGTCTCGAGGAGGCTCGGGAGACAAAGCGGCGCCGTCGGGCTGCAGCGGAGCCGGCAGCGGACGTGTCGTCAGCGATGGAGCGCGCCTTGCGTGGGCGTGGTGCCGGCACGGTGAGCATTTCGCAGATTGACGAGCTTCTCCCCGGCATGCTAGACGGTGGTGAGGACGAGGTGATTGCGGAATGGGACTGATTTGGCAGTGAAATGGCTGCTGGGAAGAGGCAGAAAAGGATCCGCCTTGATTCCGCTCTATTTTTTGTGTCTTGTGCTTGATCTTTCTGAGGACAGAATCGGAACACTTATCGTGCGCCGCTTCAATGCTCCTTTCTGTGAAGCGTACTATCAGCTCTGCTTTGTGTGACACTAAGGAACCCGAATATAACTATGAAAACAAGCAGGAGCCTGACATTGTACTTCCACCAGCAAAGTTGCGTTTGTGCTTCACGAGAACAGAGGCGATTCCGTTATCAGGTCTCACGGTGTTTTGTAGTTTTTCCTGAAAGAAGCAACCACTTCGCGATGACTACCACTTTCGCTCTCATGCTGGTCGTTTTTTAAGAGCTGGAATGTCGTCTTCAACGCGCGTTTCCTTCACTTTCCCTCATCCCGTTGCCGTGTTTCTTCAGTGCGCCGTGGGTCACAACAACACGATACACCCAGAGTTTTTTCTCGTTTGGTTTCACTTGCAAGGCTTTCACAACTCCTTGAGGAAAGCTCCCCTCCTCTATTTGATACACAGGGCTGTCTCCATCGTGTACGCTTTTCTTTTTCTTCTTCTCCCCAGTTCATCCGCAGTAAATGGAGGGCAAGAATTGCTTTCGCACACGATGGACGCAGGAGCCCATCTTCAGCGGCGGTGCTCTCGCTTCCATTGCTTTGCCAGCGCCCCGCTCAAGTGCCGCTTCATCCACCACCACCTCTTCCTCCTCATCGTCAACCCCTCTCACCGACGCCTTCGAAGAGTGCCTCGTGATGGCCTGCGGTGATACTGTTAACGTCGTGCGCGCGACCAGCGGCGAAGTGCTCTGCAGCTACTCCCTCCCCATGGAGGACGTCATTCTGCACGTGGATGCTGTCACGGTACCGACTGCAATTGCAACCAAAGAAGAAGAAAGCGCGGTAGGGGACGCGGCGACGGACAGCACGAAGAGCATCAACAAGGCGAAGACGGTGAGGAAGTCGAAGGATGCAAGGACGTCAATGAAAATCGAGTCAACCGATGTCGAAGGCGAAAACGCCAGGCCACCGGACGATACCGCTACGGCCGCCGCCGCCGTCGAAGCGGCAGCGGGAACGGTGACGGCGGAACTGCGAGCACCGGAAGGCTACTACATTGCAATTGGCACGCGTGGGCTGCAGATCTACGTGTTGCGCGTGAAGGTGCAAGTGGAGGCCGCACCGGCTGTGTCTGCAGAGGACGGTGAGGCCAACGCCGAGGAGGCGCAAAGCAGTGGTCACGATAACGGCGAAGAAACTGTGGTGAGGACGGAGGGCGGCGAGTCGAACGAAGTGTCTGCGGTAGTGGAGGCAGAAGGCGGCATGACATCCGCGGTGCCCGTGGTGCGTTACTCCGTGGAACTGCTGCGCAACTGGACGGCGGCTCAACACGCCATCTCAATTGTGCATTTCTCCCACAGCGCCAACTACCTCATCTCAGGTGCTACGGACGGCAGTGTGAAGGTGTGGAACGTCTTCCACCACCACCTCACGCACAACCTCGTTTGCTCTCATAGCTCTCTCGTGCAGAGCGTCTGCCTCGACGCCGGTGAGTCCTACCTCGCCGTCGGCTCCTTCGAAGGCCATGTGACGGTCTTCGACTTCGTGACAAAAAAGTTGATTTCGGCCGGGCGGCCGCACGTGCAGGCTGTTGAGTCGATGACCTTCAATGAACACCTCACCCACGTCTACTCGATCGCCCGCGACCGAAAGCTTGCTGTGAGCAAGATGATGGCGCTCGAGGGGCGCAACTCGACGGAGCTACAGGAGACACGTGCGATCGTTGTAAAGGAGCATGTGTCCACCGCCGCCTTCGAGGGTACCGCGCTGCTGCACGTCGGGTCGATGGACGGTGTGGTGAGCACCTACCGTGTGAGCGAGACGGACGCGGTGCAAGTGGTGCGACGGCTTCCGAAGCCGCTCGCGTCGGACGCCGAGGACGGCGCCGAGGAAACCTTTGTGCGGGCTCTGCTTGTGGCGGGGTTACCGAAAGGGGCGAGCAACCGCAAGCTGCGCGGCTTTCAGGTGCACGACACACCCAACGCCCCGGCGGAGAGTCGCCTGTACGTTGGCGATGCGGGCTTCAACATTCAGTTCATCGCTCCGTCTCCGACGGACCGCAGCGCCTATGAAGTCCAACGCACACTGGTCGGCTTTCTCGATCAAGTTCTCGACATAAAGCTTTTTCCTGCTGCCTCGCCGCTGCACCGCGCTGTCGTGACAAACAGCAAAGACGTGCGCCTCTACGCGTCCGACGGCTGCGTGTCGATGCAGACGCTGCGTGGTCACAGCGATGTGGTCCTGAGCTGCGCCGTGAGCGGCGATGGGGCATGGATCGCCACGGGGGGAAAGGACAATGAGGTGCGCGTGTGGTCGAGTGAGACGTGCGAGACCGTGCTGCGGGGCGTGGGCGGGCACACGGCGGAGATCACCTCCCTCAGCTTTAACGGCAAGCAGACGGACACCTACCTGCTGCTCTTTTCCGTTTCTAGCGATGAGAACTTGCGTCTGTGGGACGTTGGGGTGCCACTGGCGGAGCGCGAAGAAGAAAGCAAAAAAAATCAGAAAACTGGGAATGCTGCGGTGGCGGACATTCAGCACCGCAGCGGCGTTAATGCAGCGCACAGCGGGCCGATCTACACGGTGGCGGTGTCTCCAAACGACCAGTACGTCGCCACGGGCGGCAAGGACAAGTCGGTCAACGTGTGGAACATCACCGGCAAAAAAATTTTCCGTGAGGCTTCACTGAAGGGCCACCGCCGCGGCGTCTCCTCGCTTTCTTTCTCCCCGGTCGATCGCGTGTTGGCGTCGGCCTCCAACGACGGCTCCGTGCGGCTCTGGTCGCTCGTTTCTCTCACCTGTCTGAAAGCGTTGCAGGTGGATCGCACCCCGGTGCTGCAGCTCGGTTTCTTCAACAGCGGGACGCAGATCGTCACGGGCAACGCAGAGGGCGTGCTGCGCGTGTGGGCGATCGCAACATCTGAGTCGGTCTGGTCGGCTGAGGCTCACACAGAAAAGATCTGGGCGCTAGCGGTGGAGGAGAGGGATGGTGGTAAGGACACCGTCTTCTACTCCGGTGCGGCGGACGGTGTGCTGATTGCGACGGAGGATTACACAGCGGCAGAAGTGCAGCGGGTGCGCGAGGACCGCCATGAGATGATTTTGCAGGAGCAAGCTCTGGCCAACGCGATGAGGAAGGGTGAGTTCTCTGAGGCCTTCATGCTGGCGCTGCGTCTGAGCCACCCGCGGCACCTGCGTCAGGTGCTGGTGCGGTGGTGTGCAAAGGACGCACATGAGTGCGAGAACACGCTGCGCAAGGAGCTGCTGCCGTCCCTGGACGGCGATCAGCTGACTCGCTTGCTGCAATACACCCGTGAGTGGATCACAAACAGCCGTCACTGCGTGGTCGCCACGCTAGTGCTGTACGTGCTAATCTCGTCACGCCACTTTGAAGAGGTCGCCAGCGTGCCCTCGATGGTTTCGCTGATTGAGCCGCTGCTTGCTTACACGCGCAAGCACAGTCAGCGCCAGCACGACCTGCTGCGTCGCACGTACTACATCGACTACGTAATTCGTGGCTTGGCGCCCAATGTGCTGACGTCGCTGCCACCTTTTGTCGACCATGCAGAGGAGCCGGTGATGAAGCGTATCCGTGCTGAGTGAAATTTGTAAAGGTTGAGAGTAGTTGGGGTGTTTTGCGTGCAGCTTATATATCTGTTTTTTTTTTTTCTCTGGGTGGAAGGAATGGCTGTTGCTGAGGGATCGTCTGTCCCGTCTTGTTTTTGCTACGGAAGGAGAAGAGGCACTTGCTCTTTGGGCGTACCGATGCGTGTGGTAGCGCGCGGGTCCTTCCCACCTCAAACTGTTCTTTTCTTGATTTAAGCTTCTGTAACTTTAACTGTTTCCGCTTATCACCCAAGCGAGACTACGAGTAATAATTTTTGACGGCTAGTATTTAATTTACAGCAGCAAGAGAGATGAAAGCAGAAGGTCTATTAGACGGCTCAGAGCTTCACCGTAGTGAAAACTTAAGGAGGAGATTTGAGGAGCACGCAAAAGCGTCTAAGTTGAGCCTAGAGTAATGAGTCACCGTCTTTTGTTTCCTTGGCCCTTTAGCTGTAAGATTGCTGGTCTTCACTTCAATGCCGCAACGCTGCTGTTGCCTATTATGCTCAGGAAGAGTTCCAGGTAGAATTACCGACACCGCGGTTGGTTACGAGAATGGAAGGACATTGAAAGTCCTCCAACGTTGGCAAATGAGAAGAGGGATTTTCAGTAAACGGCCGAGCTGTGGAAAGTCACTCTTCTGCTGCCCTCTCAACAGCTCTCTTCTTCTTTCGCCCTGTTTTCTCCTCTCTCGAAACAGCGCTTTTTCAGCGATTTGACCGTATCGGACATCACCCAGCGGTCACATTGCGTGTATTTCCCTGACAGGTACACGGTTGAAGCTGACTGCGCCGCCGCAATTCCCAAGCGTATGTGCTTGTTTCGCATGTAGATAAATTTGAAAGATCGAATCGCTATTGTTTGTTTCAGATAGAAAGAGAAGGAGAGAGGGCGTTGATCTTTTCCATTCGGAGCCGACATCTTCCAATCGTGCTTTGAGGCGACCGTTTTTATTTTTTATTTTTTTAGGCGCCTTTTGGCTTTTCGTGTCGTTACTGCTACGCTTTTCGACACATTTGATTTCTCCCCCTTCTCCCCCACCTCTCCGTTAGCGGCCTCGAAGCAAGATGAGCAACGAAGCCTATACTTCGATCTCAAATCGAGTGATGTCCCTCGAGGACATCATCCGCCAGCAGGAGCAAACCATCGTGATCGTTCTTCAACGCCTGCGCGATGTGGAGCAGTACGCCGCTGCCGAGGTACGAAACCGCGAGCAGGCGCAACAGCAGCTGTACCAACTCATGGGTGACCGCGGAGGCAGCCCCGCCGAGGCGGCACAGCAGGTCCAGGCCATTCTGCACAACCAGAACGAGCGTCTCGGTGCGCTACAGGCAGATGTGCAAGGACAGGCAGCCACCATACGCGGAGTGGATGAAAAGTTCAGCGCTGCGTTCCATGGGATGGAGCAGCGCATCCAGGCAGACGTCGGCGGTGTTCATCAACGTTTGCAGGCTGGTGAAACCACCTCAATGGAGACGATGCGTAATTTACAGGCGCAGCTGCAGAGCTTGTCGAACGCCACGCAGGCCGTGGACACGCGCAGCCGCGACGACCTTTTGGCCGTGCAGCAGCAACTAGGCGCGGAGCTGGCGGCGCAGCGGCAGCGGACAGACAACTTAGAGAGCGCCATCCGCGACGCCCTGCGCGACGTGCATGGCTCGCTGACAGGCGAACTGCGCAACTCAGAGGCGCAGCGCCGCGCCGACTTAGATGGCGCTGTGCAGCGGATGAGCCAGTCTGTCGAGGCGCTTGACCAACGAACGCGGGCCGACTTGAATCAGCTGCACTCGGTGGAGCAGGGTGATGTGAGTGAGCTGGGTCGTCGTATCGAGGAGCTTGAGCGGAATCTGCGTGAAGTGGTGCAGGCGAGCACAAACGGTCTGGCCAATGAGGTGGCGCAGGTAGCGCAGCACAGCCAGCACCTCGACCGGCGCCAGGCCGCTGCCCACCAGACGCTGCTCCAGGAACTCGCGAAGCATGATGGACAGCTCGAGTCGGTCGATTTGAACTGGCGGGCCAGTGTCACCGATTTGAGTGCGATGGTGCGGGAGAACATGGCCGCAGTACAGCAGCAGGCCGCCACAGGGGACCAGGCGTTGCAGCGGCAACTGAAAGCACTGGAAGATCGTTTCACAGCCGCGGCAGGCGATTTGAACCGTAGCGTGCACGAATTAGGCCAGAGAGTACGGGAGGACTGCGTGCAGCCTCTGAATGAGGTGCAGCGGACAGTGAGTGCGCAGGACCAACGCTTGGACCGCGTCGCAGACGAGTACGCGGCCGTGCAGGACTCATTGAAAACTTTCGCCTTGCATGTGGACCAGGACGCAAATCAGTTCCGACAGGTGGTGGAGGCGGCGGTGCGAGCTTCGCATGCAGACTTGCTGGAGCGTATCAACTTCGCCTCCGCCGCCATCACGATGCAGCGGGACCCGGAAATGCTGCGTGTAGAGGTAAACCGGGCCCTGACGAAGCTGTGGGAGGACGCAAAGGGTGTTTTCCTCACTCAGCGCAGTTTGAGTGAGATGGAGGCGCAGCTGGCCACGCTGGAGAGCGCAGTGCGGGTGGAGCTGTGCGCCTTGGCGGAGCGCAGCAACGACGTGCAGCGCAGCGTGGACACCTTCCGCATTGCCCTGCAGCGCGGGGCAGGGGAGGCACCACTAAAGGTGTACCACGAAGCAACTAGAAGAACAACCACAACGACGGCAGCTAATGGTTCTTCTCCGTCGACACCGTCATTGATGGGTCATGAAACCGTGTCGGCAAAGCACTCGCCGGAAGAGAAGCAGCAGCGTATCTCAAGCTCACTGACACCTGCCAACTCAATTCACCTCACCCCGTCTGCACAGACGGACAAGACACCGAACACAAGTGTGCGTGCGTCGCAGTCAGAGGATCAGCTGCCGCCGCCTTTGCCCTCTCTGCAAACCTCCACTATCGGACCGATTCGCAAATCACCGTCCCCGCGTCCCAAAGTCGAAGAAACCGCGAGGGATGACGAAGGCGAGCAGGCGAGCACCTTGTGTGCGAACAGCAGCAGTAGTTACAGCACACGCAGCAAGGACGACGACTGCCTGGAGCAAAGCACGCAGGACGTCAACAGCCTTCGCGCATCCCTCAATCGGCTACGGCTGACGCAGGCACAGGGTGTTGACCGCGCTTCTGCAGCGGCGCTGCTGCGCATGGAAGACCGCGCAGCAGAGCGTGCTGCGGCGGAGGCCTCACAGCAACAGAAAGAGAAGCAGCGACATTCCGCGGAACAGAGGTTGATTCCGCACCCTGGCGCAGCATCGCAACGCTCAAATCCAGTTTTATACAGCGACGTGTCGGGGGCGGCCGAGCAGGCAGACGCGTCGTCGCGTGCGGCGCAGGTGGCTGCCACACTGGCCTCCGAATTCTCGCAGGAGGCGCGCAATGCGGCCAACGACGCCTCTGAAAGCGTACGAGCTGCCGAGGCGGCACAGAACGAGACGCTTAAGGTGGCAAACGAGCTTCGACTGGCGTTGCAGCGGGTGGGCAAACTGGAAGAGAGTTTACAGCGGCGCCTCGCCGAGCTGAATGCGAGAGAGCCAAATGCAGCGAACGCGGAGGCGCGGCCAAAGTCGGGCGGCTCGTCGCGGTGTGACTCCCACTCCGACGTTACCAATGCCTTTGGGAAGCGGCCCTTCACCGCCGACAACGGCTTTGTGCTGGAGACTGAAAATGGCGGTGGTCATCAGGAAAGCCCGGCAAAGCAGCGTTTGCACGAAGAGGAGCAGGTGCCACCGCACGCACGCCGCACGAGCGCCGCCACCGCTGCGCACATATCCTTCTTCCCCAAGAAACCGAAGAGCGACGCTGCGCGTCCTGCATCTGCTCCCGAGGTGGTGCTGGTACCAAGGGCTTCCTCCTATTCACAGGACAATTTGGTAGAAGTGCCCGGTGTTTCTAAAGGGGAGGTCTTCATTGTGCGGAAGGAGAAGTCTGACCGCACGACACCCGCTTCTGTGCGGCAGCGGTCCAGCTTTCATGGCCAGCCGCCGCTAGCGTCGACACTGTTGAAGGATACCACAGGAGGGTTGGCAGCACCTGCCACAGAAGCGACGGTGACGGGCTCCACCAAACTGGCGATGCCGTCCAGGAGTGACGTTTCCCTGTCGGCGCCACGACGTGGCTCGGGGCTGTCGGAGGTGCTGCTGCCCACACACCAGTTCGTGCGCAAGCGCGAGTACAACAACTTTAAGGAGTTCACCAAGCAAGAGATCGACGCAGTTTGGGTGGAGCTGTTGAACGGGCGCCGCAAACAAGGCATGTCGAAGGAGGAGGTGCTTCTGCAAATTAGCCAGAGCAAGGAGCAGCTGCTGAACACCGTTCTTCGGATTGTGCAGCGTCAGGAGAACGAGACACTTGGGATGCTGAGTAGCATCAAGCTGCAGCTGATAGAGCTGCGAAATGACCCATCCGCAATGCGTGAGGTGCGGGTGTTCCCCGTTGACAACGGCAAGTACCTGGAGGACTTTGTGCGCGCCATCGGTAGTAGTTCTGGCAGCGCATCGAAGACATCGGGTAACGAAACATCTTTAACGTCCGCACCAGTCGCACCAGAACCAGCGCGTCCGTCGACGTCAACGGTGGTCGATGCGGTGACGGCCTTCAAAACGACCCCGCCCTCACTATTGCACCAGGCACCGGAATCCCCTCCCGAAAAGTGCGACACGCTGCAGCCCGCGGCGGAGACCAGCCGCATCCACAACACGCTCAATAACAACAATAGCAACGAGTACTGCACCAGTAGTCGAGGGCGCGTCAGACCCCCCTCTGCGCAGGTGCAGCACTCTGCCGAGCGAGACAGCGACACGGCTGCGTCGAGCGGGCGCTCCTCCACGCCGCTTATCCCACAGTTTATTCCACCTACGGTGCACCGACGTTCCAGCTTGCCCAGCAAAGATCAGTTGACAGAGGTGTCCTTTGCGGACGTCGATCATTCCCACCCCCCGCGGCTCTTCAGCAAGTCGCAGAGTGGTCAGCCAACATCCGCACCGCCGCTGTCCTCCGCCACCACACATGGCCGTCAGTACGCCGTGGCTGCATCGGTCAACCCGGCCATCGTGGCACCGGCCCCAAGACCAGAAGAACCGGTAAGTGCAACGGCGCAGTACCGCCCAACTGGCCTGACACCGCCGTCACCACGTACAGCCTCGCCGAAAAACGTCTCACAGCCGTTCTCGGCCATGATCGACGCATCGAGGCGGCTGTTCCTGGGCAATCCGTTCGGTACCCCCGACGCCTCTCCACTCGACGTCGTCTCGCCGTACGCTTCACCAGGCGCGGTTAGTCAGCCAGTATCGAAGATGGTGCCGAGCATGGTGCCGCACACATACCAGGTAGAGAAGGAAGAACCGGTGGGTATGCCACGGCGCTATTTAAAGGAGGGGAAGTCGCCACGCAACCCAGCTGGGAACGCCTTCCACTTAAATCCGCTGCAGGATATGGGGATCAATCGTAGTGGTAACAATAACACCACTGGGGGTCGGCAACAGACCCCACCGCGGCGTCAGCAGGGCGGGATGCCGGTGCAACGTGTGGGCCCGCAGGAGTCGAGTGGCCAAATCCTCCAAGACGAACCGAAGCCGTATGACTCTCGTCCACTCCGATACCAGCTAATGCCGAGCACACCGCCGTCTCAGGCAACTGAGTTGGCGAAAGGGGCGAGCGTTGCACCGCCGCCGCTGCTGATGGAGACGTTGCCTGACAAGCACCAGTCGATGCCCATCGAGGAGGGCAGCGCCGTCTACTACGAATCCGTCGGGAGCCAGCGACCGGCACGTCGGTCGCTACGCCGTTCCTCCACCTCCACCCACAACACACCGACCCACACGTCAAATAACTTGCGAGGGATGCGTGGAACACTGCCTCCCGGGCACCTGTACAATCACGCTGACTCGGGGTCGGACTCGCAGCCGGTGCCGCGTCGCAGCCGCAGCCACACCTCCGCCCTCTCATCGCCGGAAGACGTGGGGCAGACGCGGGAGCAGCAGTATGCCCCGTTGCTCCCGCAGCAACAGTCACACCGCGACCACACCCCAGTGCACGACCTGTCGACGAACGCGGTGCGCATCAGCACCGCACCACCGCTCCGCAACCCCTTAGTGCAGGTGCCTACGTCGAAAGGTCTCATCCACCTCGGCCCCTACAACCCACTAAACGATAACGGGGAGAGGGAAGTCACTGCAGACGAACAAAACGATAGTGAAGTTATCGACGCCGACACAAATCGATCCAGCCGTCTTGTGTTGTCGCCCTCGTCTCTGCCTTCGCCACCGCACACGGAGCACAACCCGCACGTCTACGCCCCGCAGGGCGCCCATCATGGGACGATGTCTGCAGCATCGCGCAGTCGCTGGCGGGATCGCCGTCCCCGGAGCGCGGCGCCCGCGGCCGCACCCCTACGTCGCGTCACGACTCGCCGTCGGCCGGGCCTGAGACGACAGCGACGGCGGTGGTGCCGGTGCGCGTACTGGACGGTCCAGTCAACAGACCGGGTCCCGCAGCTGTGCCTGTAAGTGTAAGCCAACAGCGGCAGCAGTCGGGCCCAGCGACGACGATACGCATTCACCCCTATTACTAGCGGAAGTTGTTGTGATGGGGCTTTGTGGGTGTCTTGTGGAACTCTTGGTGGTTGCGGTGGCGGGCGGTTTGCAAATATAGATAATAGCGAGTTGGGGTCGTGGGTGCCGCTAAAGTAGAAGTTTCGAGTCCTGAAACGGTTCGTTCGTTTAATGGACTTGCTAAGACACGCTAGTTTTCTAGGGCTGCTCCTTTCTTCTCTTACAGCTGCTTGCTTTCTGTTGCTTTGCGAAGGTTTATCTAAAACAGGCGATAAGTTTGTTTTGAATAGCACGACAACGTGCAGCAGTCCAAGTCGTGTACACTTTCTTTCTGTAGCGCTGTTGCGCTGCCGTTATTGATTCGAGTAGCACGCAAACTTGACGATGATGGTCCTGTCGCGCCAAGGCTCGTTGACAGGCAACAATGCACGAAATCAACAACGGCAACAACCGCGGATTTGTCACTCTCTGTTGTTGTTCTCTTTTGTTCGTTTTGTAGTTTTTACTTAACAACTCACAAAACTCTCTTTTCTGTTTTCGGTGCCATAGTGACGTATAACAACACACAGAGCAAGCACATCTGTGTTCACATCTGCAGTTGTATTCGGTCTGTTCCTCTATCGCTCCCTCCAATTAAGCACTATCCAAGAGGATCTATTGTGTCAAGCATGGGTCGCAACAAGAGGAAGTCCAAGGCGGCCGCCCCTGTCGCATCTGACAGTGATGAGGAGAACGATGAAACAGCAACACCGCGCGAGGACACCGTTGGCGAGACGCCTGCAGCTGCGGCGGACGCACACGATAGTGACCAGCACAGCGGCCACAAATCTGACCACGAGGACGGACGAGACAGCGATGTCTCTCCGGAGAGGAAGAACTACAAGGACAACCACCTCAATAAGCGGGGGCGGAAAGGGAAGAAGGGGAATGGCAACGACGCGGTGGCCGATCGAGACGAGAGGGCAGAAGACGTTGCAGTTGACAAGCAGGAGGGCGAGGCAGAGCCGCAGGACACGCGCATCCCCCCGGTGGAGGTGCTTTACTGCCCCAATTGCACATTCCCGCGGAGTACTGCGAGTTTGGTGGGATGATGGACAAGTGCCGGCCGTGGCTGCTTGAGCACGCCGCAGAGCTTGCCGATGCTGAGGATCACGGCCGCAAACGCCGCATCCTGACCGAGAAGGATCGCCTTGAGGCGATGCTGGAGGGCCGCGGCGTCAAAAAGGCGCTGGAGCGCATCGTGGTGATTGAGTTGGAGAAGCGTGTTGGCAAGCGCATGATCACGTCCGTCTTCGGCATGGATCTCTTTGGTTTCAACCTAAAAGACTTATCGCGGGAGTGGCGCAAGCGTTTCGCATGCGGTAGCGGCGTGCGTTCTGCCGCGGAGGGAAAGTGCCAGGACTGCATTGACGTTCAGGGCAATGTGGTGGATGATCTGGCCGAGATGTTGGCCTCCAAGTACTCGATCCCCAAGTCGGCGGTCTTCATGATGGAGGGCAAGAAGAGGGTACCGTATCCGTACTAAGTCTGCGTACGCAGCTGCGGACGGAGGAATGTCGAAGCTCGGTTGCTATTTTCTAATAAGGCAGATTGGGAGGTTGGGGTGGCGTTGTTCTCTTGCGAACTTTGCGAATATTACTTGTCATCCACTCCGCATCACCAGATTTTTGTGCGTGTGTGTGTGTGTGTGTCTGTCTGTGTCACTGTTGATAGTACGCGGCTTTCAAACTGTAAGGCGTCGGTGGCTCAGCATTTTTTTTCTGAGTACTTTTTTTTTTTTTTTTACCAAGTTGAGAAGAGCGTTATCAGAATGATAACGATAAACGCAGCAGTTTTTATCCGTGGCCGTACCGTCAGCGCTAAAGGAAAGAACGGAATCCTGGTTGCTGTATTAGGTGTTAAAGTGGTACTTTCGGGTCTTCTCGAAGCAGGTCGAGCGTTCGGTCTGTACGCACCTGTCTCTCTTTCTTTTTGCTCTTGTTGCTGTTGAGCTCTCTACGTTTCAAACTCAGGCAGCTCGTCTCACCTCGCGACTCAACAGGTTGAGTACTGTACTTTTCATTTCCCCTCTCGATCTTCACGTTTCTTGGATTGACCGTTGGGGCAATTCCACTCGTCGACGCCGGAGGAAAACACGTCAAGCTCGTCGTTTCCCACCTGCACCGAACAGTCGTGTTTTCGTGCTTTTATTATCATTTGGGTTTTGTTATTTCATTCCACCGTTCGTAGCCGCCAGCGGAAGAGGGCAGATTGAACACAGGCACACAAAGTGGAAATAAACCTTATCTTTTGAGTGCTTTGACCCGTTCGCATCTGAGCACGCTGCGGCCTTTGAGCTTCAATTTAGTTTTTCCACTCTTTCACAAAAACAACGAGTACCTATGAGCAGCTTTTTTCAACGGATGACGATTCGGGTGCTCACCAAACTGGGCTCCGAGTCCACCGTCATCCAACGCGCAGCGCAGAAGGCGGCCCGTGCACAGCATAACTTCACCCGCAACACGCTGACACCCGCTAGTGAGAAGGCCGGCGTGTGGCTCGGCGCCGCAGCACGGGAGATCTACTTAGATTGTCAAGCTGCCGCCGCCTACCTCAAAAGTGACCGTTTACAAAGTGAGAGAAACCCGAAAGAGAAAATTTCATGCCCGGAGTCGCCAAACGCGAGTACTTCGAGGGTGCCGAAAGCGTGTAAGTCAGGGCAGCAACGACCTTTTGAGTAGAGAAACAAGAGCACTTCCATTTAAATTGGGTTTGCTTGGTGAGTGTGCGGCAACTGATTAGGTGCCCCCTTTTCATCTGCCGCGATGATTGCCATACTTCCACCGTCACATTTCCTACTCCGTGTTTTCATTCCGCTAGCTTTGCTTGTGTTCCGCCTTTTTCAATTGTCCATATCTGCTCCGCGATCTGGGGTGTCTTGGCTCAAAATGGTAGTACCCTTGTTTTTCCGTTCCCCGCGATGGGCTGCGCTCAAAGGCTTCATGTATTTACGCCAAGCAATCAATAAAAGTAACACGGAAGGAGCAACAGGTGTTAGTTACTTAATGGGTCGATTAAGTGCCGGCAGTAGAGCTTAATGAATGACCTAAGTACAAAAAGAATCTGCGTGAGTCGTCGTTCCCTTTCAAGTTGGTGTTTCTTCTTTAACTTGTCCGCCTCCCCTTCCTCTACTCCTGCGTTTGCCGCCTCTTACTGCACAAGCTCCGAATCATCATTAGGGTGGTGCAGCTTTTTCCAAGAAGCTGTCAGGACTTTCACTTCATGTAGAAGCGAGTATTCAGAGGAGGAAAACTTACGCGTACAGTCCAAAAGGCCACGAAGCACATGTGGGCCGGCGAGACTGTTGTTGCAGAGGTGCGTCGCACCTCTGCGAGTACAGAAATCGTTGCCGCCGTTCAGAGAGCCGTTGAGGCACCGTCCGTGTTTTTTTATGGAGCCCTGCTCGACGCTTTAAAGGCAGTTGCACAAAAACAGCACACACAAACGCCAGACGAAGATTTTGAAAACTGGATGGAAGTGGTAGAGCTGCTCACGTTCAGGACTATCGCGGATATCGACACGGTCGCACTGGGCGTGAAGGCTCTTATAGCGCTGCACCCGATTATCGTCGAAAAGCTGCGTATTCTTTCCTTGCTCACCCTGTGCAGCCACCATCACATGACAGTCAATGGCCTCTCCGTTTCCTACGGTGCTGTGGCAGACGCCGTAGGTGTGACAGGTTCTATTGAGGTGCAGAAGGTGGTACTTGCGGCCGTGCAGCACAAGCTATGTGTGGCTCGCCTTCATGAGCAGGCGGCGGTAGTGCGTGTGTACGCCTACGAGAGCCGGAACGTGGAGGCGAATGAAGTTGCGGCGTTGCAGGCGCGACTTGCAGAGTGGACCGCGTACGCGGAGAAACAGCTGCGTGACATTCAGTAAGTGCTCTAGATGCCGTGCTTTTCGCCTTTAATAGGTTGTTGCTCATCTTTTTTTCCTATCCAGTGCTACTAGTTGTCCTTGCTGCTCCGTTTCCAACTTCAAAGCCATATTTTTACATGTGGGACGCTTATCGTTGCGCACAACAGGATAGAAAAGGGAAACAGCTCCTTTACCGTGCGCTTTGTCAAAAAACCACTGGGGACGCAGAACCTCTGATCCCCTTTGCCGTTAATTGAGTCGACACACTTTGATGATGATGTTGACGCAAGTTACTCCACCACAGGCGTGTCGCTAGTCGTTTAGGCCGAATAGAACGTCATCAAATTCAAATGAAATTTTATTCGACATCCTCTTCCTCACTCTTCTCATTGTCTTGTCCAAAGTACGGCAAGGGGGGTATCTCCCCGTCCATTACTACATCACACCGCGACGTGATCGGACCAGAGTTCTGTGTGGTAAACGTTTTCCTTTGCTCAAAAAAAGGCAAACGTTTGCACGTGCCGCGCCTCTACCACGGTGAACCCGATGAAGGGTGATCAATCAACCAACCTGCATCTGTAATCGGTGCCAGTTTTTCTTACCTCTGTTATATAGTTGACTCCTCTGTGCAAGTTTTTTTTTTTTTAAGTTCATAGCTCAGCCAGGTGTAACTCAATTGTTCGAACGACCAACAACAGCAACAAAAACAAAATCCAAAAAGCACAACCTTGATCATCGCTTCAAGTCGTTGCAGCTCTCCAAACCTTGAGTTTTCAGTTGTCTCTCTCTTGACAGTGCATCTGCTGCTTACGTATTTCTGACTCTTCGGCACTGCTTTCGTTCGACAGCGATTTCCCCCTTTTCACCCTTCGATAGTGAAATACACTGCTTTTAACTTGGTGCTTTTCTCAGCACCGTTCAAGACACGATGCAAGGCCCGCCCATTGCTGCAAAGCCGCTCCTTGTGCCGAGCCCCACCTCGTGTGCGGCGCCACCTTTCATCATGGTCAACGAAGAGGAGCTGGCTCCCTACTCCAGTACTGTTGTGTCGCTGCCACCCACTATACCGGAGCTGATTCAGTGTTTGGAGCGGCATCATGAGCGATGCGCACAGATGACACACTTTGTGGAAAAGGTGCGGGCGGAGGCGGTAAAACTCTCCGCTTCAGTCAGTGCGTCTCTCACCGCAATTGCGACAGAGGCGCTCAGTACCCCACCGCCGAAGCAGCAGCAGCGTCTACCACCAACAACACATCCCCTCCGCAACCTTCAACAACATCTAACAACGCTGTGCATGCAACTCCATCTCCTGCTGTGAGTGTCGTGGCCCGCGGGGTAATTGGGGAAACAGCAGAAGGTAAGTCGACAAACATAGCGAGCGGCTCCACCACGGTGGTGCAAGGCACTGTCTTGACGGGAACAGTTGTTAGTGCTATAGGGACAGCAGGCTGTGGTGGCTCGAGTCCCGCTGGTTCTCTGCGCGCCGTCGTGGCCTCTGCTGTGACTGCTTCACCTTCAGTTCTGAATACACCAGCAAAACCACCACAGCCAATAACAACCACCGCAACGACAGCTTTCCCCTCTTCCGCCGATGCCGCCGCATCTGTGTCAACGGAAGAGCTGCAGGAGTTGCGTGCAAAGGCACTCCGATGGAGGCGACGCAGCTGCTGCTTGTGAGCACGCAGGACGAGCTGAAGTCCACCGAGCACGATTTGGCACGCGAGAAAGAGAAGCGCGCGAAGGCTGAAGATGCGTTGGCGCAGCTGCGGGAGGAGCTGACGGCGATGGACACGGTCTCGTCCGCTACCTCGCGGAATGACACCCCGTCACATAGCTCCCGCTTTGCGCAGCTTCAGATATCGTACGAACTGAGCGAGACTGTCCTCAGCGACACGAAGCTGAAGTACCAGAGCGTGTTGTACACGTTGGCGCAGCTCAACGAAAAATTGTCGACCAACGCCCGGGAGAAAGCGTTTTTGGAGGAGAAAAGCACCCACCTGGAGGGGCAGCTGCAACGGCTGTTGATGAGCTCCATGGTCACAGGCTCACCCAACGCACCAACCGCGCCGTCGCAGCGTGCAGGCAATGCCAACACAGCTGCTGTCAGTGGAGCAGCTTCTGCACAGGCCCTCTCGACCACCGCCACCCCGACCCCGCGTCTGTCCGCCAGCGAGAGCTACCAGAAGAGTGCACTCGAGAGGCAGATTGCCGACCTGCAGTCCATGACGGACAAGCTGACGCGTGACTTGCGCAAGCAGACCGCCCGCCGAGCAAAAGCGGAGGAAACGGTGCAGGCACTGCAGAAGGAAGTGACAGACCTGAAGGCTTCTGCGCTGCAGTTCCGTCGGCAAATTAACGAAAGCGAGTTGGAGCTGGAGCGGGCGGTGTCGCGAAAGGAGGACGATGAACGGCTGCGGCAGCTTGAGCGCGACGGCAACCGCCTCCGCACCGCACTGCGCGAGCGTACCGAGCACTTCCTGCGCGAAAAGACGCAGTGGGAGAATCAGCGGGATGTGCTGGACTCCCGCGCACGTGTGCAGGAGGCGGCCGCGCGGCAGCTTCTGCGCCGCCTTTTTTCTTACCAGGTGCGTGAGGTGACGCTGCGACAGTGCGAGTACTCGGCGTCCGTGCGCGAAGGCGAAAAGAAGCGGATAGCTTCTGCATCTGCTCCTTCACCTTCATATACACAGGGTGCTTCCTCAGCAGGAAAGGGTGCTTTTCCATCGAGGGCGGCCACGGATAGAGCGAAGGTCTCTGATCCGTTGCGGCAAGGCATGTCCCCGACCACCTCTCCTCATCTCAGAAGTATTAACAGCTGTCTGCCAGCAGCGGCAGTGTCGACGATGTCCAGCGGCACCGACACGTCCTTCGCAGCGATGCTCACGCCAGGGCCGGTCGGTGCTGCAGCGGACGCCGCCACCCTCATCAACCGCGAGCGCCAGCTTGAGGAGTTGAAGCACACATTTGAGCGCCGCGTCGCCCTCGTTGATGCGCAGCGCAAGGCCGAAGTACAGCAGCTGTACGCGCTCAATAAGGAACTGCGCACTGCACTGACCACCTCGCAAGAGGAGCTCAATCAAAAACGCGGATGCTCGAGTCTATGCAGCACCAGCAGCAGCAGCTGCAGCGTCACCCGCTCGGCCTCGCGAAGTTTGCTGGTTCGTCGGCGAATATAACGCCAGTGGCCCCGAGGCAGTCGTCGGCGTTATCGGAGCGGCGCGACACTGCCGCCGCGTGGGTGTGTCGCACCGACGGCGACAACGGCCATCTGAATTTCTCTGCGGATGACCTCAGCGATGACATGGGCGGGGTGTACTCATCGGTACACACACCGCTGGTTGCCTCACCGCGGCTGGTGACGGAGATTGAGAGGCGCTACGACCCGGAGCACATGCCCACCTGGGAGGCGGTGCAGGTAGAGAACGAGGCACTTCTGGACCGGCTGACGGCCATGCAGGAGGAGAAGTGGAAGCTGACGTCGTACGTCGAGGACTTGCAGCGGCAGGGTAATGCACTGAAGGAGGAGTTGAAGCGCAACGCCTCGACGATGAACCAACTGCTCGCGGCAGGGGTGTTGACGCCAGCGGCGGTCTCTCGTGGCAGCACGGAGGGCAGCTTGCGTGCGCTGCAGTGCCTCTTGCAGGAAACGCTACAGGAGAAATTTGCTTTGGAGGAGAGACTGCGCAGTCTCGGTGCTTCGTGACCAGGTGCACATGAGTGTGAAGGACGTGGTAGGGTGTGTGTGGCATGTTTAATACCAATGAATTCTTTTTTTTTTGCGATACACGAAAAAGGCAAAATTGAATAGAGTTGACCATCAAAAGTAAAGTCTCCACACAAATTGAAGGCACAAGAGAACCAAAACTGACTTGCCAAGTTTCCACGCCCTTACCTTGGCTTTTCTTGCGTTCCTCGTTGCCTGCGCGAGAGTTTCGAACGTCCGCATGTTGGGTGTCCTTCTTTCATTTCAATAAGCTTATCGGAAGGCTTTGAAGGTATTAGGACCGTATGCATGTAAGGCACGTGTTTGCAAGTTTGTCTGCCAGGCTGCCTTGTTTCCCTGAATCGTCGCCCCATCAGAACTGTCTTGCCTTTTCCCATTCCTTCCCCTTTCAGCGATACACGCTCAGCAACACAGCACCGTGATTGCGTGTTCTCCGTCGATCACAGCGTAATCGTCACACCTCTAAAAGGACACCGAACTTCTTGCTTGCGCACCCCCTGTAGTAAATACTCCTCTATTCTTGGGCTTCACAATGCTCACCAGCAACGTGGAGACATGATGGCAAAGGCGGTCACCAACTCCGGCGACTTCTACGGCGGCCGTAACGGCGTGCAGGGTATTCAGGACCGCAAGGATGAAATCCGTGCCAAGCGCAAGGAGCAGAAGAACACACTGTCGCAGTGGTACGGCATGAAGAAACGGCCTCTCAGCGAGGATGAGAAGCAGGAGGTGGAGTTGCTTAAGTACCGCAACTTCGTGAACCCAGGGCTCCAGCATCAGGCGCCCAAGAAAACGGGCGATGTTGGCGATAACGAGTTTATGGAGTTTGGCTACTTCGCTGATGTGGGTCGCAACAAGCGCCGCCGCTACAAGTCGTTTGCGGACGAGTGGATTGAGGAGAACCCGCAGTTTGAAGAGGTGGTGAATACCCGTATCAAACGCAACACAAAGGCGAATCAGAAAGCGAAGATGGCGGCGGCGAAGAAGGCGGCTGCGATGGAGGCGAGGGCGAGGGAGAGGCGCACGTCAAAGCGGAAGTACAAACATGACCAGTTTTAAAGGAGGTTAAGGAGAAAGAAAAACGGCGATTTTTAAGTCGCCAGCTAACTGAATGCGTTTAAAACTATTCATGCTATCCCGGCAAAAGCCCTTTACAAACCCGACGTACTTCCTTCACGTTGCTTTTGCCAACATGCTGTTTACAGCCTTAACCAACAACACGTCTTCTCGCGTAAGCAGCCTTGAGAGCGCCGCTACTATGCAGTTAATAGAATACAAGAGAAGCATTAAAGTCATTACGCTCACAACACTGTGGCCAACACAGCCCTGTCGCTCAAGAAGAAGTTCTACTTGGGAGCACAGCCTTTTCCGCCTCCATCGACGGCAGGAAGGGGTGGAGGAGCGTTTAATCATTCGCTCTCTTCAGCGCTGTGCTATTATTATTGTTGTTTTCCTTCATCCTCAAAGCGGAATTCGTTGCTGGTTTCGCGTCCAAGGAGCTCTTCGTCTCGTTTTCTTCTGTCTTCTCTAACTGCTTTCTGGTGCCTTCTCCCCCTTTTCAACGAAACAAAAATAACATGCGGCCTTTAAGCACAAAGCGTAAGACATCACCGGGAGGCGCTCTGCCGTGCTGTTCGAAAGAAAGCTGCGCCGTTTCTGCTACTTTCCTTTGCTTCTTCAGACGTTATACTGTTCGTCGTCCACGATGTCTCGAGCGAACGTGTTCGGGCCAAACTCTCTTTATTCTTTCACCAAGTTTGGTGCGTTGAATCGCAGCAATGTTGTTGCGCTCAACAGGCGCATGAAGGATGCGTTCCGGTTGGAGAATCAGAAACACATGCGCAGTGACTTTATTCGCGAGCGCCGCTACCGCTTCTGCACCAAGTGCGGCATTACGTCCGTTACCGTCAACTTCGATCAGGTGCCATCCGCCCGTGTTGGGCTGTGGGGTCGCTGCGTAAACGACCAAGACTACACACACCACCGGTTCACAGAGCTGTCGCAGCGCGAGTACGAACAGGTGCGTGATTGGCCTGTAGAGAAACGACTGAATTGGTGGCGATTTGAGAATGAGAACACGAATTGAGCGCTGCGTTACTGTTATCAAGTTGCAGCAAGAATGGGACGCTTCTCTTCTGTCTTCACATCCTAATTAATACTCTGTGAAAATGCCGGTGATTTCCGGCTTCTGATGACGGGCTAATTAGGCTTCTTTTGCTTCGAGCTTTCTGTTTTGCTGTTCTGGTCAGTTCTATTTAGCTTTTACATGTTTCTTTGCTTCTGACCCGCCGAACTCATGCACTATGGAAATTCTATTGAATCGAACCGATTACGAGGCCAATTAGGTATACTCCGCTTCTGAAGCAGCCCAACACAATAGGCCACGCATAAAAAGGTACTGGAGCCCTCATCCGTGTCACACGTAGATGCTGCTTCAGAGTACTATTGACTTTTCAGACTGCCCCGCCCGCCCCCAAGAAGAAAAAACGCTATCAATTCCGCTTTCCTTTTCACGACCTAGTTACTGTCGTCTCCGCGTTGAGCCGCGCAGCTCTTCTTACATACTAAGCTTAATTTTTTTTTTTTTGCACCCCAACGGCTGATGCCCATTTGTAATTCCGGATGGACCAGCTATATGAGGCGATGCCGATACCGTCTTCCGATGACGACGACAACGTAAACCAACACGACGTTGTAGCGCACTGCCGCAGTAGGACAGTCTCCGACTTGGATGTGAGTGCACACGGCAGCTTCACGGAAAGCTCCTGCTCTTCATCTGTTTCACAAAACTCTGAGCAAAGCGATGACGCCAGCGTCGGTGCCAAACATAATGCACACCACCGCGTGTTCACGACGGCTAGCTCTCCACAAGAGTTGTTTTGCTTTCTTGTGGAACTCTTAGAATTAGCGGAACAGCTCAATCAGCGTCTTATGAAAATCGCACCAGATCAGCGTGCATCATTACATTATTCTCCTTCTGTCACCTTGACACCTCCGCAGCTGCAGCAGGCAAACAAGAGAGACCACGGAGAGGGTACTGTGACTAGCTCAATGGAAGGTGGAAACAACCAAAATCATGGCCTAGCCGCCTTAGCAAACAACACCAGAGAAGTTTGTGCAAACTACGACAGCCCTCTGCACCACGCGTTCATTGATGTCACAACGTGCCACGGCATCGCAAAGCTGCGCAATCGTCTACGAAAGGAAACCGAAAACCTGCGACGCACCGTCGAGGGTCTGCGCAACGCAGGGTGCACTGGTATTATTGATAGGGACACTCACAGTGATCGAGCAGCAGCAGCTTCGAACTCCACTGCCATTTCGCCTGCGCTGTTCAACGCGGCGGTTTCGGGTGCGCAGTGCAACTCTTTCGCGCACTTTGAAGGCGTAGTGACGTGCCTGGAGCGTGAGCGCCACGTGACGGGCGTCTACGTGCCGGTGAGCGGCCACATCGGGCCTTTGCAATGTCGCACCTCGGCAGCAGTGGCTCTGTCTGCGCACCAAGCACAGAATGTGAGCAAACCTACCGTCAATGAGAATGTCTGCATCGAGGTCGACGTCGTCTCGAATGACGGGCACCGCTGGATCAAAGTGAAGACGGCCACATCACGAAATTTGGAACTGGAGGCGGCCGCGCTAGAGTTGAATGGGGCGACGCCCTTTACGGACATGCTGCTGGCGCTCTGTGCGCGAGCAAAGCTAGCGTGTCTGCCGCATCGCCGCACGGCGCACGTCGCGGTGGTCCTCCTGAATCCTCCGCCTCTTTCGCTGAGAGCGTTCTTTGAGAGCCACGACGTGGCCTGGGTATCTCTCACGTCGTCAAAGCCCATTCGAGCACACCAGCTGAGTTCTCCTCTTCCTCCTTCGCCCTCGTCTGCGTGGCTGCCGCCGCTGTCGATGTCTCCACAGTTTATCTGCCTGGACACGACGGCCCTGGTGACCCTCTGCTCGCAGAGCTGTTACGCCGATGCCACGCCGTTGCCCGTGCGGCTGGAAAGGTTGGCACCGTACCACGTACTGCAGGAACAGCAGCGGAAGGAGGCGGTGGAATGTGCGGCGGTGGCCGCCATCATGGAACCGGCGCTGCGATTGTCTACTCGCTGGTGCACACGTGAAGAGGTGATCGAGGGCATGCGACAGGCGCTGCTGCGCGAGGATGACGCAGTGCAGAAGGATGCAACTGTAATCAGAAGTGTGGAGCTGTCCAGAGCAGCTCAGGTGCCGTCCTCGCTGGTCGAGGACGTGGATCTCTCGTGGCTGCCACCGCTGCAGCAAGTATCCGAGCAGCGGCGTTCTGATGGTGCTGATACAGGCTTTTACACTCAGTCCAGCACTTCACCCGACGAATCGCAGTTACTGAAAGAGTTAAGTGATCTACAGGCGCTCGACGGAACGCGGAGACCAAATTGGATCGTTGCGGACATCACTTACGAAGAGTTTCGCTGGATTTTGGAGACGATTGCGGGCCCCGAAGAGATTGCACGTGCGACGCGTCTACTGAAGCTGATCACAGTGGTGGACACTGGCTTCTTACGCGATCGCATGCGAGTGGAGCGTAGGAGCGCTGCTTCTGGGCACCAGAAATCAACGCAGGCGGACACAGCTTTCACGAAGAACGCGCTTTCAACACCGAGCAGCATCCATGTAAATGCCACTGAAGCTTTGTACGGCGAGCGTAAAGGTGCGTTGGCTTCCGTCGCCGACACCACCGCAACGTTTGCCACACCAACGCCTTCTCCGCTTCCGCCGCCGCTTTTTACGAGTGTGGAGTACCTTCGCCTGAGCGGTAGGGTCTCGCTGCGCAACAAAATCGTCTTTGGCCTCGCAGACGCCGTCGACGCGGTGATTCTGACTTCGAATGTGCAGCTGTGCCACGCCGCGCGGGAGCAAGGCGTCTGCGTGGAGGCGTGCTTTCATCCGTCTCGCTCGCTGACAGAGCAGAAATTGTATCAGTTGCCTCGGCGGCACGGCCCTGACAAGCCACCTGCTATTCTGTAAGGGGAGTGAGCGGCGTGCCATTCGTTTCTTGTGCAGTGCTTGCGAAGACGACCCAAAGTCGGGTGGCAGTGAGTGAGTGCCGATGTGCCAACGCGAAACGTGCTGCCGTCTCAAGCAGGGCAGGATAGTGCACCGTGTATGCGAAGGTACAAAGCCATATATTAACAAGAGGTATTTACATACATATATATAAACTGAATTAAAACGGACAAGTGAACACAAGAGTCCACGCGGAAGTAGAATTCCTTCGCGTTTCGTGGTAGTACAAACGTTTAATTTGGCTGAGCGAAGGTTACGTTGTCCAGAACCTTATGTTCTTCGCGCGCTCCACAGCAACAGAGTGCGAGTACTTCACAGCCAAATTTGGTGCTCGAATGCCAACGCTAGCGTCTCTCTCTCTTTCTCTATACATATGGTATACACGCGTTCATGGAGTTACTTCTCTTTTCGTCTGCTCCTGGTTTCTCATCCCCATCGTGATGCCTCACTCTCTCTTTCACCAAGGAGGCCGTTCTGACCCCGCGTGAACACTAAGCTGTTTCGGTTTTGTTTTTAGCTGGTTGCTAGCTCAGATTCCTGGCGTGGGCGTGAAGGTCGATTTGTACTCTTGCATGGCTTTACCTGCCCTCGTCTTTCCTCCTCTTGGTGTTCTTCGCCGCGCCTATACGAGCGCAGTGCCACTGGAGCAGTATTTTCCGGCCGTGTTCTCTTTCCCTTTTTGTTCTCTCGACAGTCGACTTGCACCCTCCTACGCAATCAGAAAAAAAAAACAGCGGGTAAAACACACAACAGAAGAAAGTGACAGCGGCTGCTGGGGTTGTTTTGTGTCCGCACGCGTGATACAGGTTCAGCACGCAAATGCACAACTTTGAGTATATTAGCAAACGATAGTAGTCCTGTGATTATCAATTGACCGCCCTATAGTTCATTTCGCCTTTTTACCTTTTTGTGCCACTGATCTTTTTCCTTTTTGCGTTCTCGACAAATATACGAGTGTTCGTAACGGAGTTGTTCCCCACTGCATCACTTAGCGGTTGGAAAACTAATACGGTTTTCGCCGCAGCTGCTCTCTTCTCTCCGGCTCAGCGACTTGTTTACCCGCACTGTATTTTTCTTTTCGGCTTCACGATCCCTTTCTGTTCCGCTATTTTTGTTTTCCTGTTCATTGCTCTGCAAACGTAATTTTCCTACTTGTACCAGACCGAAGTCTCATCTTCTCTCATCAGGTCCCTGTGCAGGCCCATTTATGTTTTGCTTTGCGTGTTCTTCTTACTCCGTTTTTACCCCCTTTTGCGCTAATCTCTTCGTCGTTACACGCGCGCTCATCTTTTGTTTTCTTACCCGCTCTGAGCTTGAGCTCTTCTAAGAGACGAACGATAACTGTTGGAAAGCACTCAAGCAAGAGGAAGCGTACTCTCGGCTGCAGTCAACTAGCGCTGGCTTTCCTTTGTATGTACGCACATCTGACCGTTTTTGCCGTTTAACGCAAAGTGGATCTTCGTCCTTTCTTTTGATTTTGGCTTTCTCGTTTTGGTTTTCTTTTATTTTTGGTTTCACTCGACCTAGCTGTTCGCTGCACGGTCTGCTCTTCAACTGTAGCGGTCTTCACTCTTTACTTTTAAAACTATATTGCCCAGTTCTTTTGTGATTTGCCATCTCGTATCTCTTTTCTTTCTCTTTTTTAAGAATACAAGCTATTTCCTCCTCTACACCGCACGCACACCGCTTCCCAGGAACGAGGGTATTTTAATTTATTTCACGTCTCTGTCCCACCACACTGCCCCAGATCCAGCGCTTAGCGTAGTTGCGTTGTGCTTGCTAAACTCGCCGCAAAAACACATGCATGTCGTACATTTGCATTCAGCTACTTGCGCAGTTGAAATAAATCAGGAAGTAAGCTGCGACACTGAGCTGGGCTCTCGACTTCGTTTGAGCAGCCGCTTTTGTTCGTGGTAGAGGACGTTTATCCACGTACTGTGTGGGGCAGATCACTTGCTGCACATCAGTTACTGATTATCTACAATAGTTCATCTGGACAACTACATTCTTAAGTGATAACAGGTTAATACGTATTTGTCGGTGAATACTCAATAGCAAATCAATGGAGTCTACTAACCGAGGCATTGACATGGTTATCCGAGATATTACGGCGGAGCAAGCGGTGAGGATGACGCCGCAGCTGTGGGCGCGGCTGAAGAGTCTCTCACCAGAGGACATGCTGCCGCAGACCAAGTACACTGAGATTCTGCTCTACACAGCCCGCCGCATTCTCGTCAAAATTGAGGAAGCCGGCTTCAACGCCGAGACTTGGAAAACGTACACGGACTTCTTCACGAACGCTATCATAGCCTACGGCACCGCCGACATGCAGTCGTACCTCTGCATCGTCGAGCGGCTGCTGTGCGCGGTGCTCAGCTTCCCCTCTAGAGCTCAGCCTCTACTGAGGGAGTATCTGAACTGCGCCGTCTCGCAGTGCACGCAGCGCAACGCGGAGCTCGCTAAATACCTCGCCAAGAATCCCAGCGGCGACCTCCCGCAGCTGGAGCGGCAACCAGACCTAGAGTACGAGGACAACTTTGTCGCTGTGATTGAGGCGAAGCCGGTGACGGAGGCGATGAGAGTTTTAGAGAAGCTGCCGTGCCAGCTAACCTTTGCGCACCGCCACGCCATTATGCATCTAAAGCTCTGCAACCCGCTGCCGATCCCGGGTTGCGCGTACGTGTCGACGGGGTACCGCTGTGACACTTGCCACTTGCGCGACATTCAGGTCGGTTTTCAGGCGATGCTGTACGACGAGGAAGACGGCGCAACAGGGTCCGCTACCAGCGTGCGCAGCGACGCGCAGATCAGCAAGAAGAAGACGTACGGTTTCGACATTTGCATGGCCTGCGCCGTCACCTTCTACGCCCAGCAGTGCGAGCTGCTTTTCGGCCTGCTGCGGTCGCCGCACGTGTCCTACAGCTTTGGCCACGCAGCTGGGGTGCACATCTCGCAGGTGAGCTACCACTCCCACCGCCGCGCCGTCAGCTCTTCCAGCAGCTCCCCGACCCACCCGCTTAGTCGTCGGCAATCGTTGATGGGGCAGCAAAGGCTGCGACCCACTCCACCCTCACCGACCTCTGCGCCGGAGCGGCGCGTGTCCGGCCAGTCGTGCTTATCGACGTGGCCCTCGGGCTCCCCATCGAAGGTGCCGACTTGCGATTTTGGCGTCGACGTCACTACCTCAAACTCGTCTGCGCGCGGCAGCTCGGCCTCCTCAAGGTGCAGCGCATCGGATAAGAACGGTGCTGCCAACCCAAGTACTGCTGCTGCTACTGCGGGGGCGGCGACAGCGGAGAATGCGGCGAAGCAGCCACCGCCGTCGCGCCCGCCGAGCCGACGGATGAGCAGCAGCAGCAGCGTTCCCACCCCACCGGCGACGCGGTGTTCCACTGAGGATGTGATGTGTGTTTCCCTCAACGTTACGATCGCCCCCTACGGCGCGCGGCCCATCGCGTGGGTGCTCAGCCGGGAGGAGAAATTTGTCCACCCCAACACGATCGAGGACGTGCTGAGCAAGCGGATCGGCCCGACCTCGCAGTGGCGGTCGCGAGTAAAAATTGAAGCGTCCAGCGCGATGCGGCGTCGGCGGGCGTGTCTGGCGTCGCAGGTGGTGGGCGGCCAATCTGCTGCTTGCATCAGTACGTCTTCGTTTGAGGGACCGACGTCGCCCTCACGTGACTTGACTCAGCCTTCGCCGCCCTCTTCGCCGCCGCCACACCAGCAGTCGGACGGCTCCATAGGCGACTCCCCGCGGGATTTGATGGAGACTATGTCGCCCTTGCAGGCGAAAGAGGCGCTGCATTGCACAAGCAGCAACAGTTACAATACCCACCACAGCAACGGCAGCGTAAGCGGCACGGATGACGAGATGTGCGCGATTTGCCTCTGCCCTTTCGAAGGCGAAGAGCCGGTGATCGAGACGAAGTGTCACCATTGGTTCCATGTGGCGTGTATCGAGAAGAACGCCCGCATCGCCGAGGATGTTTGTCCGCTCTGCCGTGCCGTGCACGCGCTGCCAGACATGACGCGTGCGACCACACTAAAGAATAACGCATATAAGATTGTGATGGAGCTGACGGAGGAGCAGCGGGCGTTGCCATACGTGGACGTGTGCGTCGGTTCCGTCGTGACGCGCGACGGCAACTACCGCAACGCCACGAGCATTGCCGCTGCGCAATGCGTACGCGTCCACCCGAACCAGCTACGCGGCTACCAAGTCAAGTCACCGGTAAAAGAGACCCCAACGGAGCCCTCGACAGAGGTGTAGCTTCCCAAGTATGCTCTAGTTCCTTGTTTCCTGATCGGAGTGTTTTTTTTCCTTGCTTTGTTTTCTGTGCGGAAGTCGGTGATGTCGCTCGAAACGCCGCTCAAAATAAGGTTTCTGGAAAAGGAGAAAACACGCGGGTTTTTTTTTTACCTTGCACGTGCGTCTGTCTTCCCTTTATTGTGTGTGTGTACGTGCGTACGTTAAACTGGTCTCCTGCTCCCCTCCCCCCAGTTCACCGGAAGGCACATCTCTTTTCGCTTTATTTTTGGGTTTTCATTCGGCCTTTTTGTTTGGAGTCACTCTACCAATGCCCCCCCCTTTTCCTTCATGGTTGTACATTGTATCTTACGTACATTTACCCTTTTCGCGTTTTCTGTACGTGTGCGTGCGTGTTCTTCTGTGTTATTGCTTCTCTCTTCGTGTGTGACGTTACGCGTCTGCATTATTCTTCTTACCAAGGACGTCTTCTTTCCGTTCAATTACTTGCCTACTTCTTTATTTTCTTTTAGTGTAGAGAGTATGAAATCCCTTTGTCCTCCATTCAGCTCTCTGAGTGCGTAGTGGAGGTTTATTCTCTCTCTGTTTTCCCCCAGTTCTTCCCCCCTGCAACTTGATACGTAACAAAAAAGGGAAACAGGTGATGCATGTGCCTTCTATTAAACCACCGCCGACTCCGCCTCCTTTTTGCCTTTGTCGTGCTTTTCTTTTTTTACTTTACGCGGAGCAAAACATCAGTTGCAGGATTTCGCATTCCTTCTCGTTGTCCCATCTGTATACCATTTTGTTTGTTTCCTTTTTTGGGAGTCGGCAGGCGTGCTTCTTCCCCTCTCGACTCCGCCTTCCAGCAGGACTCCCCTTTATACGCGCGCACCACTTCTCCTCGCCTTCCAAGCTTTTACTTATCCTTTTAGTGTTTTCATTGGTTAGCGTTGGCTGGAGTGAAACACTCCTGTTGTTTTGCGCAATGACGTGAGGCCTTTCTACCTCTCTGATTTTCTGTCCTTTGTACCGATCAATCCAATCTTGACATGCGTGTCTTTCACGGGAGAGAGAAAAATTTATTTTAGCTCTTGCAGCAAGTTGCTCGTACTTAGAGCGACGTCTGTGCAAATGCAATCGAGTTGCACATATTCTCTATTGCTCTTCTGCGGCTCGGTGTACTTGCCCCCTTTATCTTCCTTATTCCTCTGATGCGCTCCTTTTTTTTTTTTACGAATTACTCTGCAGACTGGGCTCGAAGGCTGTTATTGTTTCTACGATCTCCTTCATTTTTTTTTTGTCTGTTGCCGCCCTGGCACGTTTGCCAAACGCTTTTTGCAACTCTATTGTTTTACAAAGAAAAAACGTGCTACACAGTGCTTGGGGCAATCACCAAACACCCTTCTTCTCTCCCGCGCCCTCCTTGTTTGTTTGGACAGACTTGCTTTCCCACGTCAGTAGTATCTAAGGCACCTCTTCTCGCTGTTACTCGCGGATTTCTTTTTCTTTTCTTATTCTGCTTTCTGTTCTCACGCAAGTAGAGAAGGATTGCTTGTGTTGCCCATCTCTCTTCCCAAACGTACTGTTACAGGCATCTTCGCACCTTATAGTTTTTTTTTTATTGTGTTACACCGCTCTCCTGCTGCCCCTACCGTCCTACCACACACAACCTCTTGTTATCTTTGTAACTTCATCTTTCGTAGCGTTTTGAGTCACGCTTTCTTGCTTTCGTGCTGCCTCCGCACTGTCCAGTTGTGCTGTGTTTCACTCTTCGTTTTGCTAATGCTTTGCTTTATCATTGAAGGAACGCAATTGAGTGTTTACCAGAAGCCAATCAGCACTTACTTAGATCTACTTGCACTCACATTTATATATTTAGTTTTGTTTGAACACAAAGGCAGCTGCTGCTGTGCTACAATGTCGTTTCTGTTGCCGGCAGCAGCACACTGGTGCCCACTGCTTTGTCCCCACTTTACCTTTCTTTTCTTTGCGCTTTCGCCCGTCTTCTCCGTTGTGCGTCTTTACGTATAGTAAGAGTTATTCTTAGAATTAATTAAAGGGGTGATGTAGAGGTGTTTTTGGCGTCACCGTAATTCCGGCGCAGAGAAGCGTTCAACGAGTACCTGTGAAAGCGACCTTTTGTGAGTGATCTAATGTCCGTGCACTGATATGTGGAGGTGTACGTGCGTTTTTCAATGTGCTTTTTCTGTCCTGCAATCTTCTCCGCTTTTCACTTGTCTGAGCGGTGTTGTTCCGGCTCTTGAGTCCGGCTGCTTGCTTTCTTGTTTCCTTGCGTGCACGTTTGCCGCCACCACTCTGCGTGCGTGTCAGGTGTGAACGCAGAGCGTGGGCGAAGCGGAAAGGTAACAGCAGTCTAAAGGACGTATTTTTATCATTTTCACTTTTACGTTGTGTTCTTTCTCGTTTTTTTTTTCCTTCCCGCCTCCGTTTCCGTGTTTTCGAACTTCGCAGTTTCGACTGGTCTCGTTTCCCCTCTCCCTTTGACCGTGCCGCTATCCCGCGTGTGTTGGGAGCCGTTAAATCACTTTCCGGCAACGTCAACAGCGGGGGAGGGTGGTGTCGGCTCCACTGACCTCAGTGCTTCCCTCTTTGATGGTAACACCGCTTCACACTCTAATTCACTTATGCAGACTAAGGTGTTCGTCTGTTGTTCTAGAAAACAAACAAACAAACAACAACAAAAAAAAAAGACGTAGAGAGAGGGTTGTTAGAGCTTGCAAGAGCGCACAAGCGAACAGATGTCAGGTCAGGGAGGCACATACCTCCACTCTCGGCCCCTACGGCTGGCAACGTTGACAACAGAAGAAAAAGTGTGGCTGATTGCATAGCAGTAATAATAGTAAGAAGAACAAAGCAAGGGGCACGAATGCATGCGGGGTGCTTGCACCGTTTTTCCTTTTCGTTGATGCAAACATAAAACACGGTTTATGGTTGTGCTCCTGCTGCTTGTGCTATCCTTTTGAAAGGCTGGTCTTCTCTTGCTCTCTCTTTTCTCGGTTTCGGTGTTTCGTTTTTTCCTGTTTCAGCTCTCACCACCACTGTTCCACGAAGAGGTCGTACATGCGCGCCGAGGACGAGTTTCTCTCTGCGCTCTCGTTCCAAGATGCCGCCCGATCCCCCACCTCCGCGGCGACACATTGTCCCTCGAGTCCTTCTCCTGTGCGGGCGGCCTTAGAACCCATCCCAACACTGCACAGCATGCTGAGCGACAGCGGCGCTGCCTTCTACCCGGCCGCGTATCCCTCTGGGTTTTATAGTGCCCCTAGCGGCGCGGAGGCTAATGTTACCGGACGGTCACCAATTACCGCTTCGGCGTCACGTGGAGGCACATTTGCGTACGGCTACGGTGCGTGGCGTTCTCAATACGCTCGTCAAGAGATGGACAGTCGAGATACGGTTTCAAGTACCGCTGCTGCTGTTGCTGCTACGGCAAGCACAGAGGCTGCGGTGGCGGCGGCGGAGAAGCAGCGGCGGGTGCTGAAGATGGAACTGGACGTGACCGAGGAGCAGCGCCGTCGCTTAGCGGCACGCATGTCGCCATCGTCGACTTCGCGGCATTCGTCTGCACAGCGCATCAGTCTTGAAAGTGTGGGCGCTGCACCCACTACGCAAGAGACAACGGCGGATGATGCTGTTGGTGTCATCAAGAATATGGAGTGTGCTGCGCCAGGAGAAATCACAGCGGAAGAGGTTGCGGGCGAAGCCGGAGAGAGAGGCACGCGCGAGTCTACGTCGTCACCGCGCGAGGTGTCCGTTTCTGCTGCTGCTGTTGTTGCTGCCTGCACTGCGCCTCCGCCGTGCTCGCCGTCCCCACCATTAGCCCATGTGTATACGAAAGCTCTTCTCAACGATGGAGAAGTTGAGGTATGCACATCACAAGCCTCGACTTCACCACCTAGCAAAACACAGAGCATATTTGCTCGTTCGACGGAGGTCAGACACTCTTTTTCCGAGGATGAATGGCTCCCGGACAACGGCTCACCCGATCGACAGACGACGCCATCTCCCTCCCCTTCTCGTGTTGTAGAAGACATTTATCACCTTGATGGGGAAGCGGAGGCAGGCATGCCTCCAGCGTTGCCGAGGGCTGCATTGGAACGTTCACCTCGCGCTGCGTCGTTGCCACGGGCCACCTTACAGAGATCTGTGGAGCTGCACGATACGGAAGTTCCTGTGCGACAACGTCGAACGCATGCAGCTACGTCAACACCACGGTCACCGTCACGGAAGCTCAGCGCATCCCCGCCGAGAAATACAGCCGCGCCTGCGGCACATTCAAATCACTCGCGGATCAAATTAAACGCGGCTGCAAATGACCTCAAAGAAGAGGAAGAAAAGGAGGAGCGTATGTACGCTGCGTATCAACGCAAGTTAGCCCGCATTCAGCAGGCACTGCGCATGTCCACCTACAGCCCTGTCCGGGAGAGTTTTGCGTCGGTGGAGGCGCGGCTCGCTTACCAACGGCGTCGGCACCTCTCTACCCCTGGAATGCGTTCGCCAAGGGGTAGAGGGGGTTATCAAGGTTTACCCTTGAGAGCTTCACAGCAGCAAATGCCTTCGTCGTGGGAGGTGGAGCAATCTAACATCATGCGTACCCAAAACATGTATACGGATGCTGCAAGTAGCCCTTACCCCTTTGCTTATCCACCAGAACAACCACTGATACGCCGAGCACCCTCCCTGGACTCCTGGACAGCGTCCGCAATGAAGGACTCTTATCCCAGAAATCTGCCGCGGCAGCTGCAGTGGCATCTCGCGAAGAGCGGCAACGTCGTCGTCTCACCGGACGGTTTTGTGTGCCGTGCCGACGCCGCCGACGCGATTCGACTTATTGAAGAGGAGTACGCTGACCGACTAACGGAGGTGCTGCCGCAACTGGTAATTCCATTTTACGCAATGGGTAACATTGGTTCCACGCACAACGCTATGCTTTTCTCGTTCCGGTGGATTTCTCCAGTGGCAGACCAATTACGGCGGGAGCAGCTGCGCAGAACTAACAAAAAAAACAAGTCAAACAGCACATTAACGTTGTGTAAACCTCCAATGTTAGCGTTTGGCTTCGCCACGCACGCCTTCACGGGTTACGGGACGGAGGCACCCGCATTCCTTTACCTTTCCACCGGTGCCATCGCGCAAGGCTTACGCGCGCCCAACACCCCAGCCGGTGCAGAGCGGCCTTACGGAGCTCCTTTCCGGCCCGGACTGGAGCTGGGCGCACGACTCGACTTGGGTAGGGGGGTGCTGGAGTTTTACGTGGAGTCGGTTTCGATGGGAGTCGCCTTTCGTTTCTGCCCCGCACGTCACCCCGCACCGCTGTTTCCGGTGGTAGTGTTTTCTACCGAGGGCGATGTGGCAGAGCTTCTTTATTCGGCTTAGCAGCTGGTATTCTCGCTGATTTTTTTTTTTCTTCCACACGCGCACTTTTGCGTTTGAAATTAGATGTAGCCGACCGGCGCAAGCGGCTTTATACTTGTTGACTTGTGGCATCTCAGCTTCTCACTCATCAAGTGCCAGCACGTCGAACTTCAGCTCTCTGTCTGATGTTTTGTTCAGCCTTGTCTTTTGCATACAAGCCCTCGCCACGGACTTACTGGCGGTCACTCAGAAACGCGCGGCTTTGTGAGTCAATCCAGTGTTTGGAGATAAAGAGCAGAGGGACGGCAATGCGTTTCACTCATCTAGCAAAATGGAGCTTTCACTCGCCCCTGCTCCCTGGCGTATTACTAGGCAGCACCATGGAACTTGTTTTAACGTTCCAAAAAGGTGCATGAGAAGCAGCATAAGCGGAGGGTGTTTACCTCGACGCCGCCTCTCCTTCGTTTACCACTTCTCTTCGATGTCTGTTTAGTTTCCCCTTTATCTCCTGCTTGTCATATCGTGGAACGTTGCCGTTGTCGCCCGTGCCGAAGCTTGTGCCACTCACAGCATCACTGCTGCAAACACAAATTCAATTTACGGAAAAATAGACACACACACACACACACACACACACAGAGGTACTAAGATTGGTCGTGTTGTCTGCGTTGCAGTTAATAGAACACTGCTGATAGTGGTGTTCTTTCGTGCAACGTTGCACTTAAATACGACGCACATATATGTATAGAAGTGGCCATCCAACAGAAGCAGGCAGTTGCCAGACATGCCTGAACTTCACATTATCGGCGAAATTCAGAGCGGCCACAACTTTGGCTGCAGCTCGTACTTCTGCACGTACGAAATCATCACCGGCACGCAGTGGACCGTGATCGAGGGCCGCACCAGAGGCTCCACCCACGTGATGCGTGACGGCCCGGAAGGCATTGTGTGGAACTTCCCGATCGACGTACACTACAGCTTCAACAGCGTGCAAGGATGGCCGAAGATTGCGATTCAGGTGTGGCAGCTGGACGACTACGGCTGCAAGGACATTGGTGGCTACAGTACGGCGTATCTGCCTATGCCAGGTGGAGAGCCGCAGTCGATGCAGCTGTCAACGTGGCGGCCGAATTTGTGGAGCCCGAATGCGCTGGTGCGGCTGTGGCAGACGATGCGTCTTTTTATGATGGGCGGTTACCCGGTGCTGCGTGACAACTCTCTAATTGCAGACAATGAGCAGCGCTTTAAGTTGCACACAGTCACCAGTGGTACAGTGAAGATGACGTTTACTGTGTTTGGACGAGGGATGCGCCAGGCCGGGCTCATCTATTCATAGAACGTTATTATTGTCACTGTTATCGACACATGCGTGATGAACTGCTTTTTATTTTTTTCTGTGTGCGGATCGACCGCAAACCCTCTTCAGGAGAATACAAGTTGAATTGCCGACAACGGCTTGTGCCGGTTGTGCGCATTCCATTTGCTGAAGCTGTTTTGATCTTCAACTATATATATATATTTTTTTTTTCTTGTTAGTTTTGGCGTGTCACATATAACAGCAACACCAGGGCGCAAAACGTTGTGTGGCTTCACGAAGTTTTTGGCGTTGTGGGAGTCCGTGTCGACTTCTTCTCATAACGACAACATCTCTTGTTGACGAGAAGCAGCTTGCGTTGATGCTCTTAATTAAGCTTTGCACGCAAACTCGGAGACTTTATTCCCCGATTTCCCTCTACCTTCCTTCCAAAACGTTTACGCAACAACACCAATAAAACGTTGCTAGTCCTTTTTTCTGCGAACTTCTTCGCTGCTCCAGTGCGCTGATCGGCGTGGGCCAGATGCGATTTGTCTTCAAGGAGTACATTGCTTGTTTCACGTAGAGTGCTGTGGGCTCTTGTACACCGAGTGAAGCGCACACTTCTTCCCCGGCGGCACGCGTGAGTCTGTTTTCGTTTCTCGTTACTTTTTATCTGCAGCTTCCTTCACAGGCGGCGGGCATTAACTGCTTCTAACTGTCATTTCAATATAAGAAGCACATCCATAAAGTCGGCAACCACAGACAGATCACTCAGACCAAAACAGAAAAATAAAAAAAAACCCGCAGCAACTATTTGTTGACAGAACTGCATTTCGCGATGTGGGGCGGCATCGACTTCTTCGTCGCCCTAGAGGCGCTCATGACCGCATCCATACCATCAGATTTTTTACCGGGAAGTTCCACCATCAGCCCCAGCACACACAAGAATGACACAGCGCTTCATCGATTCCCTGGCAACCCGACGGTCCGCCATTTCATTTTCTCCGAGGAGCGCCGGCAGACACCCATGTTCATTTACCCCAACGCCACCCTCTTCCTGCAGGTCCTCAGCTCCTCCGGCAACCGCGTTCACCTCATGACACCTTGGTCGATGGAGGACACGAATACCATTCTAAAATCGTCCGAGTGGGTCAACTTCTTAAACGACGCTCGACGTGTTGCGTTGGTGCCTGGGACGTCCGAGTTCAGCTTCGCGAGCTTGGGCATATCCCCTGAGGCGTACACGCGAACGGTGCTCGTTGTCGATGACGCCGCTCGCTGGAGTAGTGCGACGGCGCTGCAATTGATTGAGGTGCGGCACCACTCCGAGGGTGCAGTACCGTATGACTCGATGGAGCTTCTCTGCGCCCTATCTCGTTGCATCCTGTTCTCCGAGTGGCTTTTGCGCTACCCGTCTTCCTCCATCGCGAGCTGTGCGGCGCTGTGCAGCACGGTGCTCTTCTCGTACTGCCGCTTCTGCTTTCAGGGCGAAAGTGTGGACACAAATTTGATGCTGCTCGTATCTTTTCACGGCGGGCGCGTGGTGCAGTCAGTGACAGAGGCAACGCACGTGGTGGTCTTGCCAACGCCACCGCCGCAGTCCGAGCCGTCGTCGTCGTCGTCGTCGTCCGACAGTAGCTCCATCTCAACATCTGATGAGGATGAGGATGAGGATAATTCCAGTGTCACTGACAGCACGGACAGCAGTGATAGTAGTAGCGATGCGGAGGAGGATGGACCCCCTGCCGGTAATGTTGCTGCTGGTACCACAATATTAATGGATGAGACGAAGACAAAACCCAACGCTTCGGCACAGATCGGAGGAGAAAAGACAGCATCTGCTGACGTGCAGGAGGCCCGAACAGCGGCTTTGCCGCTTTCTGCTCCTGCGCAGCCCTCTGCTGCTTCTTCGTTCTCTCCCGTCACACCAAATACAGCGAATCACGCGTTGTCGGCAGAGCAACCGTTGAGTGCACCATCACCAATGCTGCCAGCTACCGTCTTGACAGTAACGCCAAGTTGGGTGTACCGCTGCATCCGCGCTCTTCGAATTGTGCCTCTCGACACAGACAACAATATAGGTAGGGATACTGACACTGCTTTGCAAATGAACGAGGAGCTTACCAAAGACAGCAAAGAAACCGAGGCAGCTGCAACTAATGTACAGGCGGTGAGGAAAACAAAACTGCTGCTGTGCTGCCTACTGCCCCCGCCCGACGCCCGCCCGCTCATCTGGACCACCTTTCAGTCAATTGCCCGTCAAAACCAATACGACACAGCGTGCTTTTTATCAATCAGTAGCACCATCAGCAGCAAAGCAGACCGCCTGCGGCTGCCCACCGCAATGTCCGTCCTGGAGGTGCTCACCGACGCTTCGTTGAGGGATGTGGTGGAGGTGCGACTGCTGTCCGCGCTGCCGGCGTCCACGCGAGGGTCCGGCGGCGCATCGGCTTCCGCCACGGTGCGGTCGCGCGGTGCGGTCGTCACACGAGCATCGTTAAGTACATTAAAAATCTCCACTGCGTCTTCGGAGTTAAGTCGCCTCGCGCTGAGCCGATGTGAGCGGCGGCGTGACAAAGAGGCTGTCTTTGCACATTTGCAGCTCATTGCGTCACAGTTTCTGTACTCTTATGAGTTCGTGCAGCGGCGTCGCACGCAGGAAACGCACTGCGAGGCCGGCGCGCAGACCTGCGGCCCACGGCATGCCTCGGTGGGTGTCATGACGGACGCTCCAGGAGCCGACGTTGTAGCAGGGGAGAAGACACTGCCACCGTCCGTAACAGGAACAACAACAACAGAAATTGTCGAGGCTACCGGATCTGTTGATGCGGCGGAGTGGCGGCACCACCTGAAGAACGTTGAAGGCAAGTTGCTGAGTCGACATGAACACGCACACACAACCTTGAATGTGGCTGCCGAGGCAGAAAATGCGAATGCGCGAACTCTTAGTCAAGCGAACGAAACACAAGTTCCATTTGCTGAAGCGAATAGGGAGGACAGCAAAGCTGAAGAATCAAATAAAAAACTAAAGAACGAGATGCATAACGGTGACACTCACTGGAATCAACGGGCGGTGCCGTTGACTGCGGTACAAGCTTCCCTGTTCAAACCCCCTCTTCTGCAGAGTTCCAACTCAATCTTCCAATCCGCGCCGCCGCCGCCGATTTCTCCGCCGTTGGACACCGTATCGCCCACCTTTGCTTCAGCCAGGCCATTCCACGCGATGCCGCTGTCGTCGGAGTCCTACACTGCTTGCTTCATCCCAACCAGCGCCCTCACACGGGAAGAGCAGGACGACTTCTTTGCTGAGCTCCGCTCTTACCCCATCTTCTCTTCACCCGAGTTGGCGAATAACGTCGTGCGGCTGCCTGATGGGGCGAAGTGCGAGTTCGCCTCGCACAAAGCAGCAGAGGACTTCTACCGCATCGACTACATCGAGTTTTTCTCCCGACACCTGCCCATCTATCCGTACTTCGAAGATGCGTTGGATCGACAAGAGGAGCTACTTTCGCCGCAGCCACAGACCAATAGGCAGCCACAAGAAATGGATTTTCCGCCGAAGCATGCGTCTTCGTCCAACGCTGCGCAGCAGTTGCAGTCTCTGTGGACGGGACCGGAGGCTGCCCTTTATGCCGCACGACATGGTCCGCTAAGGCCCACTTTGACACCACTTCACTACGTGACGGACGTGGTCGGTGACAATAGTCCTAAAGACATAAGACGATCTGATAGCGTCACCACCGTCACACCCTGCCATGCGCACACAACTTCGTCTGAAGCACCGTCCCCGCCGCCACCACGTAAACAAAGTCGTGGTGGCTTTACCACTAACTCACAGCACAGCCGAGAGAGGCGCCGCCGGCTTGATGAATCGAATGTAAGTGAAACACACGCTTACAGGTCGACTTCGGGGGTGCTGAAGGAGGGCGACGATTACTTGCGCAATCGACGTCATCACCACCAATCTCGCGACCACTCCCGCCACAGCAACGCCCGCCTCGATCGTCACGACTGCAGCGGCAGTCATCGCCAGGATGATCAGCGCGATGTGCGGTCGTGCTACTCCATGGGGGACCCTCCCAGCCCGCACCTTAGTCACCACAGTAGTCGCGAGTTGCACAGGCGCCGGTCTTCAACTGACGGCAGGGAGGACTGAGGGGATGGAAATGAGGGAACGGTGGACGGTCTGAATACTGAGAAAGCCGCTTGTTCAGCGAACGAGCACTACTGAGGCATTGTGCGGGACTACGTTTTGAAGGGCGTAGCTTTCCTGTTACAGTTCCAAGAACAGCACAGCGCGCTTGCGATTCTACCGATAACTCGTCTCTTTTCGCTTTCTCTCTACAAGTCCACAGAACCAAAAGAGCCAGGGTCAACTGCGAATCAGAGTTCTTTGAACTTGAACATTTCCGGAGCAACGTAGGAGAAACCACTCACCTGTGCGGTCGCAGTTGCACATATGAAACATGTCGCTGGTCGGCACCTGCTTAAAGCTGTTAACAGCTTCAGTCAGATTTTCGTGGCGCCGATCGTATAATAAACCGCAGTAATGATCAGACAGGATGGTGCACGGCTTTGATGTTCCTGTTTCTTCATTCTTTAATTTGATTAGAGCTGTCCTCGCTCTTGACACACCTTTGTCTTTGGCAATCCCTTTGGTTTCCTCAACTCTGTTTTATTGGCTTCAGCTTCTTTCACTCCATAGAACATTTCAGTCTCTCTCTATGTCCGTGCTAGACGTCCCGCAACATGACACGTTCCCCTCCCGGTCGCCTACCACGCTGCCAGCGCCGACACCCAACACAGCGGAAAAGGCCGCGGCCCAGACTGCAGACGAAGTCGTTTTGGAGCAGAGGGAACCGGGTGTGGCAAAACCTTTCATGCTGTCCCCAAGTGAGCGACGCGGGTTGCTGATTGTGTTGGGCGTGGCGCTTTTTCAGGAGGTTCACTCGAGTGTGTTTCATGGGGTGCTCATTGGGGCCGCTGCCGTCAGTGCGCTATACAACTGGCGGATGTGCTTGGGCTGCAAGTGATTCGCTTTGCACAAATGTAACGAGTGCTCTTTGTGCGTGTTGGTGATGCTGTTGGGATTGATCATGCTTATGTGATGCCCGTCGTGAAGCTGTTCCTTAACAGGTTTTGTGTCTCTGGTGTTTGCATTGTTTCGTTCGAGCTTCTGTCTTCGGGCCTGTCGCACTCTAGAAGACAACGTCATGTGTTGTTTAGAAGCAGTTGCACTCTCAGTGCAGCGATGCTGCAACTCCTGCACAGCATTTGGTGGCTTTGCAGTGGAGCTACGTCGCAGTTCAAACATCAGTTGTTTCAAGGTGGTGCTCGCCGAGCAGCGCAATTCGCGAAACAATTGCGGGAACCAGTTGCTGACTTGAAATTGTGTCCTACAAAGAAGATGAATCTTGTGCAAGCGGCGTCTCTCTAAATGCTCTCTCCTCTGCTCTTCGCTATCGTAAAACTGAACAAGGCAGATACAAGCTGCAGCTCGACGCGTGCACTCCGCATGAAACAAAAGTGCCGACAAAACGCCCCGAATCTCGTTCACTATTCTTAACGCACGAACTGATTTCAGGAAGAGGAAAACCAACACCCCACGTATCCACAACACCATGAAGACCATTGCGTTGCTTTCTGGTGGGAAGGACAGCATTCTCGCGGTACTCATGGCGTACCGCTATGGCCATGAGCCGGCCGTCATCGTGAACATTGTGCCTGCCCTCCCTGGCGACGCAGAGACGGACACCACGGAGGCGGTGAATGGCCACGACATCGATTCCTACATGTACCAGACGGTCGGCTTTGAGGCGCTGGACAGCATTGCGGCGTGTCTGCAGTTGCCACTGCGTCGCGCTGCGGTGAAGAGGGGGCGAGCAAAAGATCAGTCGTTGCTGTACTCCGCACACCCACCGGAGGACGACGAGGTAGAGTCGCTGTTCCACTTGCTGAGGAAGGTAAAGGAAGAATTCCCTGAAGTGCAGGGTTTGACGAGTGGCGCCATCCTGTCAAACTATCAACGCAATCGCGTCGAGTTTATCTGTGATCGTCTCCGGATCGAGTCACTCGCGTACCTGTGGATGCGGCAGCCCAACGAGATCCTGGACATGGCCCACGAGCTCGCCGTGCGTGCGATTCTCGTGAAGACAGCGTCCATTGGTTTGATGCCGCGCAAGCTGATTGGCAAGACACTCGAGGAAGCTCGACCAACGCTGGAGAAGATGACGGCGTTGTACCAGTCTCACCTGGCCGGTGAGGGCGGCGAGTACGAGACGACAGTGCTCAACTGCCCTCTTTTTGTAAAGGAGCAACTGACGGTGAGGTCGCTAGAGGTGGTGATGCAAGACGACAACGACATTTCGCCGTCCGGGCACGGTGTGTTGACGGTGCAGCGAGAAGCGAAGTCTGTTGAGCAGCAGGCAGAGGATGCAGCGCTGTTAAAGCGTCTGCGCGTTGGTGACTTTCATTTTCCCTCGGATGTTCTGCCGCTGCTGCAGACTCTGTCGACCAGCAGTGCTGCTCTGCAGCAGCTGAATTCTCTGGAGAGCATCCCTGCGCTTGCTGAGTCCGCAGCAGCGCCGTTTTCTTTGGTTTCTGGGGCTGCGGGTTTGAGCATGGAGGGCCACAGTTTCCGCCACACAATCAACCTCAGCTATGCAGCCGCAGCGGCCGTTTCTGACTCAACAGGCGTACATGCTGATATCCGAGAAGGTGTGGCGTGTTGCCTCGCAGAAGTACAGAAGTGGGCAGACACAAACCACTCGACACTTTTTTATTACCATTTCTCCCTGCCATCTGCCTCCTGGGAGGAATCAAGTCGTGCGGCGTATACCGCTGCCGTATCGCACGTGTGCCCCCCTGGTCTGCTGGTGACCGTGCGAGACTACACCAAGGTCGGCAGCAAGGAGGATGCGAATGTCACAGCACCAGGTGAGATCATTGTTGAGGTGCTTGCTGCGCCCAGCGATACCATTCAGAGGAATGTGCTTCACGCGCAGAGCCGCAGCTGCTGGGCTTTGGGCGAGCCCGGGCCATACGCCCAAGGTCGTCGCATCGGGCTGCCAGGCGGCGGTGCGGTGGTGTTTGTCAGCGCTACAGCTGGACGTGTACCAGCGACACGAGCTCTAGCTACCGCGCACGATCTGCCGGAGGAGCTCTGCGCGAGTGTAAACTTCTTCCTGCGGAAAGCGGCTGGTGCCTATCCAGCGTCAGGAGAAGTAGTTGCGGACTACGTGGCGCAGTTTTTGTTTGCAATGGCGAACTGTGAGCGCTACCTCGCTTTGTACCGCCACACACTGCAGGATGTCACACGTGCGACGGTTGTTGTGGCGGAGGGCGTACTACCGTTTCCGCTGCCTTCTCTGTGGCATTGGTGCGTTGGGGAGGCTGCGGCACCTTTTGCGCGGGTGTGCACAGTGGCAACAGTGGCTGCATTGTCGGACGGGGAGAAGTTTCGCATCTCGATGGAGTGTGCCGAACCATTCGACGAGTGAAAGATGCACGCCAGCTCAGAAAAAAAAACAAAAAGAGGAGAAAAGGCTGTTGTTCATTCATAAAAAAAAAAATAACCTGCACACGTTTGTTGCAAGAAAGCACTAATCATTGTAATGCGCAGCCTGACGCGTCGATGTCTGCTGCCGTCCCTGTTAAGCGGAAAAAGGAGAGAGGACTCTTCAAACAAACAGACAAACAAAAATGGGAGCAGCCTAAAGGACATCGAATGTTGCTCGTGGAGCAGTGCAGTTTGACAAGATTTGCGAAGACTCTCGCTTCTCTTTATTTATTTATTCCTATGGCGGTCTCTCACGTCGCTGCTACAGGGAAGTGTTGAGCTCTTTCTTTTCAGGTTGCCAGCAATCCCAAGCTGTGCAAGTCCTGGCGATTTCGAAGCCTGTTTCCGTTCACATCGCTGTCTGCTTCTCGCTCTCCTCCAGTGCATTGACACCACTCTTGTTGTTTGCTCATACAAAATAGGATAGACACTTAATTAGCTGAACACGCGCACATCGTTTTTTAAGTGCACGGCTTTTTTTTTCCTACTTCCGCGACTTGTGTTACTCCGCGCTTATTGGGACCCTCTTGCTTTTTCTTTCGCAGCGTGCGCATCCACTTCATAGACCGCTGTGTGCATTTTTGCGCGTGCACTGCTCAGCAGCGGGTTCACGACGGCAGAGTTGGTCAGCAGCCAGGTATCGGGTCCGGCTCGGTGATTGACCGCTAACGTAGCATACACGGGACAGGCCCACGCATTGGAGAGCACTTAACGAAGAACAGTGCTGAACATAATACTTAAGCCTATTTAACCGATCTTAACTACCTTGGTGAGGAAACCCTCAGTTTTCTTTTCTGTCTTTGCACACTTCTCCTATGGACTAGACACAAAAGCACTCGCGCGTCGGTTTCATAGTTTTACACGATCGCCGTTGACACAATTTCAAATCGAAGGGCGTATCGTAGCAGAGTGTTCCGCTTCAAGCTGCAGGGCTCTGTCGACGACTATATATCAGCGCTCTTGAGTCTGTCTTACTTTTCTAACAGCCCCTATTTAAGCACGCTTCTTTTCAAATCGTCACCACACGCACTCTTTCCTCGGCCTCGTACGTTTCTTTTGACACACAGTGACTCTAATCACTTTGGTAACCCATTTTGCTTTCTGAACTGGAGCTTTGCGTTCACTATGTCCAGTGAAGGCAGCTCCGCCACACCGGCGCCGGCCTCCGCGCCATTCGTCTACGTCAACGGCGACAAGCTGCACCTGATGGAGGATTACCGCCTGCCGCTCTACCAGTATTTCCCCGAAGGGACGAAGCTGTTTGACCCGACCTACATGCCTCCACGCGAGATACCGCTCTCCACTTCCGCTGAGGAGGCCGGCGTGACGTTGCCAAAGTTGCAGCCGCACGCGCAGTACCACGCATTTTTCAAAGACCCCCGCACCGGCACCCTCTACGCCGCAGCCACCAAGTACGTCTGCCTGTACGTTTCGCACCTGCCTTTCCACACAACGACGGAGATGCTGGGCCGTTACTTCGAGACCTTCGACATGGTGAAAGCAGCGGACGTCTTCCCAGGCCAGAAGACGAGCTGCAACGGCCGTGGTTGGGTGATTCTACAGGACCCGAGCAAGCTGCTGCTCATCCCGCGTGTACTGCAGTTCTACGGCAAACACTTCATCTACACGGAGCTAAGTGACCGCGAGCCGATGTGGGAGAAACTGTACGCCATTCTGCCGGACGTCGCGCCGCCGCCGCCTCCACCGCCGCCTCCGCCACCGCTGCCGCGCACGCACTCCATTCCGCACCGCATGGACGCCCCCCCGCCGCCCATGCCGCCACCGACGCACAACCCGAACGTGCCGGCGCCGCGGAGCAGCCTGCTGGCGGAGCGTCGTGTACTGCCGGTCGGGCTGGCACCAATCGGTGGGGTGGGGGACTACGAGGGGCCCGCGCTGCCGGCGCCACGGAGTCAACAGCGTCTGCAGCAGGCCTCCGCGGCGGGCCGGCAGCTATCCTCGCAGCAACAACAACCGATGGGCTCCACGACGGGCAGCGGGGGCAGCGGGCCTGGTTCGGCCTCCCTGACGCCGGCGACGAGTGCAAACAACCTGTTAAGGCCGCTGCCCGGTGTGACGTTTGTAACGTACGTCAGCGAGAAGGACGCCGAGGACGCCGTGCGGGACGGTTTCTTCTGGCCTAATCCCGTCTTTGCTGCCGAGATGCAGGAGTGCTTAGACGGCCGCGCTTCCGCGGTCTTCGTCGTCTTTCTTTTTGCCAGTCCACCTGCCATCTTTGGCTACGCAAGGGTCCTACCGAAGGACAGCCGGCTTCACCGTGAAGCAAAGGTGTGCCCAATTGAGTGGGTTCATCACCACTGTTTCCTCGCCGACGCCGCCACCCGTCCCCTCGGTGGTGTGGTGCTCGTGAAGCAGCACGACGGTTCGCAGCTGAAGCCCGAGGTAGGCCAGCACGTGCGCGACTTCATTGATACCCACGCTGGCAAGGGTGAGGGACCTTTTTTCCAGCTGCCCAGCGGGCCGAGCATTCCACTGCCACGCGGGCGCGGTGGGGTAGGCAGGGGCACGCGTAGTCTCAACAATAATCTACCAGCCCCGATTGGCCGCGGCCGCGGTGGCAGCTTATCGGGAAGTCAGCCGTCGCCACGGTCGCCGCAGCCGTTGCAGTCAAGCGAGGGTGGGCTCAAGATCCCCATTCCAGCCAGCCGCCGCGCTGCTGCTGCTGCAGCCGCAGCAGCAGCAGCGGCGGCGTCGGGCGGCGGTTCGTCACCCACTAGTCCTGCTGGCCTCAACGGCAGCGCCGTGGCGTCGCCGGCGTCTGTGAATTTAAACTCCGTCGCAGCCACTGACGCAGGTGCTCCCGCCGGGCCCTCCGCGATGGAAGACAACGATGCTGTTTGCGCGAATGTTTCTGCTGCTGCTGCTCCGGCTTCGGCTTGCATGGGCACAGCGAGCACCTCGCTGGATGTCTCTCCGACTTCGTCTTCGGTTAAACCACCTGCACCAGCGTCTGCCCGCGTTGCCCCTGCTGCGCCGAGTCCGAGTAGTTCGACAATCAACGGCGAGGCCGGTCCTTCATCGAACCCTACTATTACCGCACTGCGCAAGAGGTCTGCCGCGCGCGCGGAGCAGAAGCTGTGAAGGAAGGGCTGTGCTTTGCAACAGGCTATCCTGCGTTGTTGTTTAGCCTTCGGAACCGTTTCTTGTCTGAATCATCACAAGCTTTGTTTGGGTTTCTTTGTAGTGGAGCTTATTCCTTCTTATAACATAAACTGTCGTCTCTCCTGCTGTGACGAGACCTAACTAACACAGCTGTATCGTTTTCTTGTTATTAATACTCGAGGAGGTAAAGCCGGTTCGTTTAGCCCTCTGGACCTGTGAAGATATTTTCATTTTCCAATGATGACACAGTACCTTCTTGTGCCCGTGCAGACAGCGTCGTGCATTGAAGAAGTTCAATGAGGTGACGCTACGTCGATCAAAACCACACCGCACTGACGCCAACCCTGAGGTTTTCTTTTCTCTTGTAGGCAGTGCACCTGTACCATTGTGTTCCCTCGACTGTTTTTTTTTTTTTACAACTGGTGGCTGCGATCGCGGGCCTTTCTCACGGTCTTAAAATGAGGTAAAGCAATATGTACGAAGTAAACGTTTCGTTGCAGCTGGCCCCTGTGAAACAGCGACTCTCACATGCAGATTCAAGAAGATACACACGACTGATTGCTTTTCGTTTAAGCGCCAGGTTTTATTTTTCCTGGATTTCATGCTGGAGTGTGAACACCTCATTCCAATGTTGTTGCTGCTGCTGTTGCTCCTTGCAAGGTAAACGGCGAGCGCTTTCTCCCGTACTTTGCTTTCATTTGAACTGTCCACGGCTTCACATTACTTCTACGGCACCTAACGTGTAAAACTCTCCTCTCTCTTTACAGGGCGAGGCGCACAACACAAGAATTCCAAACTAACGTCTTAGGTGCTGTCGGGGCAGGCGGAAGTGAGAAAGCTACACAACCTGCTCTTACCCCGCTCATCTTAACCAAGGTGGTCAGCTCGTTGACGTACACACCTACGTAAACAAAACGAGCCTATATAAAGTGCCGATGAACTCTTCCTTCTCCAACGCTTCAACGCCTCCGCAGCGCACGACACGCAGTCCGGCGTCGCGGGCGTCTGCCAGCCGCGTCGACGCCCTCTACGATCGTCAGCCACAGGTCTCTTTCATCAACGCCGTTGCCTCTGACGACGACGAGTCCGTCTACTCTACTTACTCCCCTGGAGTGCAACGCGAAGATATTGGTAGTAGTTCCGCTGCCGCTGCAGCATCAGCATCAGCATCAGCACCATGCTGCTGGAGCTGCCGCCAAACCCAGCGCCTGCGCAGCTCTCTCAAGCGGATTGAACTCGACTATTTGGCGCAGATTCAAACGTTACAGCAACAATTAAAGCACGCGACAGCGCAACGGGCCTTGGCGCTGCGGGAGCGCGATGAGCTTCTGACAAACTCTGACGCAGCGGCCACCCAACAGTCGATGATTGAGCAGGAGGCGCAGTCGCTGCGAGTGGAGGTGATGCAGGTGATGCAGGAGCGGCAGGAGCTGCGCCATCGCGTACAGGAGTTGGAGACGCAGGTCCGCAGTGCTAAGCAGCAACAGCTCATAGTTGCTGGACAAATGCTGGAGGACGCTGAAGCAGCCGCCCGACAAGCTCTGGTCAGCACGGAGGAGGATGAACGGTGCCTGCGGGCGTTGTTGTGTGACTCGGCAAAGAGGACACTGCTGGACGCTCTCCGGTCCACCGTCGTAACGGTGATGACACCGCGCCGGTGCGATGCGGCGAGCGGCACCCTCGACAACAGCTCCACCATCGTCTCCAGCACCTTCTCGCCCAACTCCACGTCCTCTCCTGGGCCTTCCGACGGCGGGCGGGAACGGCGGACTTGCTCGCCGCGGCCGTCAAAGCGGCGCGACCTGTTGTCGCAGCCCCACACGCAGCGCCCGCCTTTCAACAGCGACTCGCCACGCAGCGGGTCGGAGAACACGGTGATCGTCTCACGTGCCCTTGTGTTGTCGCAGAGCGTCGAAGAGGCAGAGGAGAAGGTGCGAAAGGCGGAGTGGCGGCTGGAGCAGCAGCGCAGCAGCTTCGAGATGCAGCTCGCAGAGGAGCGGGCTTTGACGGCGGACATGCAGGCAGAGGTGGACGACCTGATTGAAAATGAGCTGATGCTGCTGGAGGCGGAGGGCCGCTGTACCGTTGAGAAGAACGCTGCAGAGCGCTTGAGTGAGCTTTGCTTGCAACACGTGCGACTCATCGAACAACAGCAGCGGCAAGAGCGAAAGGATGCGGAGAAATTGGCGCCAGCGGCAGTTGCAGCAGCCGCCCAGGCGGATGTACTCGATTTGGTCGATGAGAGCCTGAACGCGGCGTGGCGCGTTGAAATGAGCGAAACCATGAACACAATGCTGCAGCAGCTGTATCAGCTCTTATCTGCCACCAAGTCTGCGCGAGGGAGGTCAGACGACTTGGTAGATTTGAAGGACTGTGTGCGGGAGGAAGTGGCGGAGGTGAAGGAGGCCCTTGCAGCGCTGCTCGACACGTCAGCGCAGTCAAGAGTAGATGGTGACGCGCTACTGGAGGAAGTACGCAAACACTTCAGCGAAGTGGAGGAGCGGCAGTGCCGACAGGAGGCGTTCATGATCGCCATGTCCAGCAAACCGACACGACAGGGTGAGGGGCTTTTAGCACAAGAGCAGCAACAGGACCAACAACGTCAGGAGCAAGAAAAATTGCTCTGGGATCTTCGTGAAGAACTCGCGCAGCAACGCCAGCTAACCGAGAGGCTGTTCCATGTGCTGCAGAGCGGACGAAACACTTCAGCGCTTGTGGCCGGTGCAGCAGCAGCAGGGAATTCCACGGGCGGGAGGACAACTAAGATTGGAATACCAATGCCAGCGAATCCTGCTGTAGAAGTCAGCACAGATGTTCCCTGTGCACTGAAGTTGCAGCCGAATGAGCAGCACTGCGATCCTGCGGCGGTTATGTTAGCTCCTGCCCATCAGTGTCCCGGTGCCGGTATCCACACTTGGGTGTTCGACTCAACGAAAAGGCAAGCCCAGACAATCGATGACCCTTCCTGCGACGATCCACTGGGCAACATGACAACTGTTTCGGACTCCACTCTGGATCACGACTTATCTCCTTTGCGAAACCAATCCTGCATTTCTACATCGCGTTTTGTCTTGCCCGACGAGACACTCTTCGACCCGCAGCGCATCCACGTCGACGTAAGCGCCGCTGCTGAGCAGATCTCCGCGTTGCTGAGTGACGAATCGCTCAGCGATGACGGCAGTGAATTCCCTTCTCCGTATGCGGAGTGCTGACGGATACTGTTTCTTGTTTAGGGGAAGATCGCACTCTATTTCGTTGTTTTCCCCGATTGGCAGCCTGAATGCCTAAACGGCACGTTTATACCAACTTGTCTAATGAGCTAATATATGGACGCCAGTGAGCTTCTTCTTCCCTTCAGCGCTTCGGCAACTGTTGTTGGCGCCGGTTTGCCTTCCACTCGATGTGCACACGCCAATTGGTGTACCTTTTTACTAGTTTGCACGCACGCCTTTGATAGATTTATAGATGCTAGCCGTTTTACCTCGTCTTTCCCCCTTTTTCTTCTTTTAAGGGGTCGAAGCTGATGGACCTTTCTCAGTAGCGCTCAGCAGATTTCTTAATTTGAGTGCTTACTCAAGCAAGAGAGTTTTTATGAACAACGCGGTAGTGGCGAGTTGCTCTGTCGCACCCGATGGTAATTTATGCTGTGGGCTTAACGCAGTACTTTAGCGGTGGACTTCCGTTAACAAGACAACTGCAATGCGACTTTTTAAACTCAGCAGACTGCTAAGCAAAGAAAGGCGCCGCTGTTTCAGGAGTAAAACTGCTTGGCCCTTTCATGCAGTGTTCAGTTCCCGTTTCAAATATGTTCGCTTGTGTTCACTTTTCTCTCCGGCGCCCGATCATTTGCGACTTCCTCTCCTCAAATAAAATGCAGCTCACAGCCTCACAAGCTCAGTCGAGGTGGCTCCTAGAAACAAGAGAGTTAAACGTCTATATGGTAAACACAGTTGTTCAATCAATCCATTTTTTTTTTTGTATTCAGTAGCACTACGCAACGCTTTCCCTATGGACGGTGCAGACAACCGTGCGGCGGCCCACAACGGCCGGAAACGCCAGCGCGAGCGCGAGTTGGCCGACAAGCGACAGGAAAAGCGCGTCGAGGACGTCTTGGCGCACGCAGCGCACCTTATCGATGCTATCGCGGGCATCAATACGAATTACGTTTGCACCCTCAACGAAGAGCAGCTGCGCTTGTCCCACCAGTTGGAAACGTTGCAGACTTTGCACACGTCTGCCCAGCTCAAGGTGAGCGAGATGACCACCGACGCCGTGCAAAGCAACCTGAAGGCGCTGCGTGGTGCCGTGGGCGGCACTGTGAAGGACCGCCTTATTGAGGCGCTGCGTGCACAGGTGGATCAGGGGCAGTCCGAGGTGTTTGACGCTCTCGCCGCACACATAGACGACGCATTGCAGGGTTCACTGGCGGTCGCTGACAAGCAGCTGTCCGCGGAGCGTCAATTGAGTGCGACTTTGGTGGAGCAGCTGCGCGGCTACGCCCATAAGTTGCTAGACTCCACAAAGGCAGCTAATCAGCGCGCCTTCAGGGCGGAGGTGGAGGCGATGCAGAAAGATATTGTGATTGCAAAACTACGTGCAACTCAGCTCTTTGAACAGAATCGTCTGATTCGTCATGAGCACGAGGTGGACGCTCTGATGCGCGTGGTGGCGCAGCTGGCGGAGCGCAGCCGCTTCGCCGAGTCCACGCGTGGAGAACTGCAGAAAGCGAAGCAGCACGTCCGCTGGCTGGAGCAGTATTTGGATCTGAACGGTATCGTCGCGGCGGTCCAGCCGGAGAACACGACAGCGGCCAGGAGCACCGATCCCTCCTTAACCTCCTCAGCGCCACCAGACCCATCGCTGCGGCACAGCGCTCCGAATTACTTTGCTCTGAAAATGTTGGAGCACAAGGACGTTACTCTGACGGAGCTGGTTGATTCCTGGCAAAGCCAAGAAGCACGCATCTGCGAGGCGGAGCGGCGTTACACACAGCTGGAGAGTGTCGTGAGACAGGTGCAGCACGACGCCCTGATGGTGCATCAGCGCTACCTCGAGGAAAAGCAGCGCCGTGAGATTGCGGACAGGCGCATCACCGACATGATGCGCGAGCGCCTCTACCCACAGACGGACTCAAATGTTTTTCAAGAAGTGCAGCGGCTGCGCTGGGCGTACACCGAAGTCGTCGACGACGCGGCGCAGCTCGCCGTGAACTTGAAGGTGTGCCGTGAAGAGCTGCGCGACGCACAAGGCGAAGTCGCGCAGCTGACGGCGCAGTTGCGGCAGCTGCAGCGCGATGCAGAGACGGATCAGGTGGCTCAGACAATTCGGGAGTTGCGCAGCGAGTACGAGGAACGTGTGCGTGGACTGGAGGCGGTGTGGACGCGCACGCAGCTACAGCTGACCTTGGCACAGCAGGTGTGTCGTCAGTACGGCAGCGTGGTGGACGAGGCGACGAGTGCGCTGCAGGAAGCTGCGCAGACGAACGTCGAACTCAGTGAGATGCCGCTTGCCCTTACACGCCACCGTGATGACGTTAAAAGCGATAACGCCTGGCAGCAGGGCGTGCAGACAGTAGTAGCGCAAGCAGAGAAGCTCGTGTCACTAACTTCTGAAATCAAAAACTTTGGCCTGGTACACGGGGAGCTCTACGAGACACAGATGGAGAAGCTCATGAACCAGTGGTCACGCACGCGTAGCGAGGCAGCAGAGGCGACAACAGCAGCTGCAACTCTGGCGGAAGGCGCGGTTAAAGCTGGTCGTCACCTCGACACTACGCCTAGTCGCAGCACAGTGGATGTTTCCTCCGGCTCCCATACCCTCGTGTCCTCTACCTACGTCCCCGACGAGTCGTTGACAAAGGCAGACAGCGTGGTACATTCGTCCAAACTGGCCCTGCGAGAGGCACTGATGCTGCTCGTGACGTCGCTGCAGAGCGCTGATGTGGAGCGCACCAACTTACTCGACGCGTCCCTTTCCGATGCACAGTACGTGACGGAACTGGTGAGGGAAGTCGGCGCCATTACGAACGAGCGCGATAGGTTGAGAGCGCAGGTGAAGACCTGCCGCGACTTGCTTGAGAAGAATCACGTGACAGTGGTCGAGCGCGCCTTGATGCACGACATGCCAGTGGAGGACTCGCTGAACGTCGCGGAGGCGGCGGAGCGCATTACGGTGCTGCGGGATCAGCTCAGCGCGGCGAAGCAGCTATGCGACCGCGCGCTGAGTGAGGTGAAGCAGGTGACAGCAGAGAAGGGGGCGGCGGAGGCGCAGCTAATGGAGCTGACGAAAGCACACGAAGTGCTTCAGGGGCATGCTGCGCGACTCGCAGACAAACTGAAAGCAAGTTTGGAAAAAGAAGGGTCGCTTATGGCGGAAGTAGTGACATTGCAGAACGAAATTGCGCACCTTATGCAGCAACCCCCGGCGTCAGCAACAGCAACGTGTGCATCAGCAGACAATAACTACGTTCCAGACGCTGAGGATTACGGGGGTGCATTCACGCAAGCCGCCCAAAGTCAGCTTTCCGCCCTTTTCACCACCCTCACCGAGACTCTGCAGAGGCTGGACGGCGAAGTGCGCACGCTGCACGCCTCTCGCGATGCCATCGTCTCCGCTACCGTTGCGGATGGTGCGAATACTTCCAGGGAATCGGACGGTACGCCGAAGACGAACGAGGGGAGCAGCGATGCTGCCTTGCTAGCGTCGCTTAGCCGGTCTGGCATGATGAGTGTGGTGACAGCACTGAGGGAAACGCTGCATAAGGTGGGCCTCCTGAAGGCGTCGCTGCAGGATGCGGCGGGTGCGCAGGCGGCTGCGTTGTGCGCCGCTGCTGCTGCTGACGCTGCCCCTGTGTCGATGGTCAAGGAAAGTGCTGTGTCATGTGTGATACCACCGCCTTCTCAGGAAACGCAGCAGCGCTCTCACGCTTACATGCTGGCGCAACGTGAAGCAACGCTGGCGCAGTTCGCGGCGGAGCGTCAGCAAATGCAAGATCGCCTGCAGCGAGCGGAGCGGACGGCCGTTGAGATGGAGGCCGCTAACCAGCGCCTACTAGCGATCTCGAAGTCAGTGCTGGAGAAGCAGAGTACGCTGAAGGCAGAGAACGAGCGACTGCGTGAACAGGTGCAGCAGCTGAAGACACCACCGATGCCTGCACCTGCTCCTGCTCCTGCTCCTACTGTTCTCTCTCAGTCCACCTCCGCTTCTGTTTCTTCAGATCCTGCGCACACGCCACAACCAGACGAGGCGGAGGTCCACGCAGCACCAGAGACTGTGTCAGGTGCAATGGAGCCACCTTCTTCCTCTGTGGAAGGGTCGGTGGGGGAACAAGCTGTATCTTGTGCAAACGCTGAGACAGCGAAGCAGCTACTCTTTACTGAAAGCGTTGCGAGCATGCCAGGTGTTGCTTTGAGAGTTGTGGAACCTGCGGCAAACGTGAGGGCGAACGAGGAGGACGAGAAAGTGCAGGGAGATGAGCCGTCATTGGTTCCAGAGAATGAGGAAACACGTAATGGTGACACCGCTGGTCAGGGTCCGGAGGAGGAACGTCACTGTCACCTTCGAGAGGAGGCAGAAGAATCGCCAACGTCTTGAAGCCAACTTGCTTGTCCGAACGTGTATCGTTTTTATGAGGCTGGAGTGACTAAGTCGACAGCGCACAGTTTTTTTAGTAAAACATCTTTCTCTCCGGTTGAGCCCGTTGCTAACAACGGCTAAGCAGACTGGACTGTTCACTTGCTTTGAGTACTTCCACTGTTGTGGTATAAAAGCTTGTGTGGAAGCCGCTTTGTTTCGAAGCTTTACGAAACACGACGGGCTCTCCTGATTGCGGTGCTACAAAAGGGGAATGAAAGTGGCTAAAAGCTGCACGCAGAATCGCTTCATTTCGTTATTCAACTTAGTATTTGTTTAGCTGCTCACTGCTTACGGTGTCCAAACGGTTTCAGACGCCTCACGAAGAGTGCGACTACACAACCGGGGTTTCCTTTCTTTTCATCCACATTCCCCTCTTGCTGCATCCGTTCCTGTTTTTCCCCTGCATTTGTTATTTGTCCGGGAGTAAACAAAAAGGGACGGCGAACTTGGCTCACGTGTTACTGACACACACACACAAACATAGCGAATTGGATTGATTAGTACGCGGTTTGCGTTGCAGACCATTAAAGCAGGTTCAACTATACTGCTCTGCGTTTCCCGCAGCTTAAGCACAGAAAAGAAAAAAAAAACCTACTCCAAAATGAGCGAGCGCAAGCCGAATATTAAGGTGGCGGACATTAGTCCCGAGATGCAGTCCGACGCAGTTGAGATCGCGACGAAAGCAATTAAAGAACACCAGATGGAGAAGGACATGGCCGCACACATCAAGCGTGAGTTCGATAAGCGTTACTTCCCGACGTGGCACTGCATCGTAGGACGCAGCTTTGGCGCCGACGTGGTGCACGAGAACAAGAACTTCATCTACTTTTACGTAGGTCAGCTGTCGGTGTTGCTGTGGAAAACCGGCTAAACAACAAAGATCTGTCCGGAACCTACTTAATGCTGTTTGTGTTCCCAATGCTTTTCTACGCGTTTGGTGTGCGTTGTAGTTGATTAGCGGGAGGTGTAATTGGTAAAGGAGTGTATCGCGAGATTATAGGCGGTTGCTGCTGTCAAGCGATGGAGGAAGAAGAAACGTCTTCTCGCGCAACAAAACGAGGGTTTTATTGCTCTTGTCAAATTTACGTATTCGTCGATGTGTGTCTGCACACGGGCATCGCGGAGGTTCGAACCTCTACAATGTATAGTCGTGCACAGTGCAGCTAAGTAGAAAAAAAAAAACAGCAGGGAAAAGAGACGAATGGCAATTGTTAGTCAGCCGCAGTTGCTTCTCGGAGGCTGAAGGATGATCATTTTGTGAATTTCGTTTGCGCCTCCTTTTAGTAACACAGTTGGGTGGCGGAACCAGTGAGAAGAGGGCAAAAGTCACATAAACCTATTGGAAGCGCTGTCGCTGAAGGTTCCTGCACACACGTCACCTATGGGTTATTAAACCTCTCGCGCACCTAGTAAGGTGCGTTCCATCTTCAGCATTTTCTCTGTATTTTCCCGTTTCGCAAATCAACTCGTTCCAAGTGCGCACCCTGATTGCCCCTATTTTAGAGTCGGGGCTGACACCTCGCATATATTTGCTTTTCACTACCCCTCCTCACGAATTAAATGCTTGTCTGTGTGAGAGAGGTAGACAAGTCGGAGCTGGCGCAGCGCTACCAAAGGCACATCGCCACACCACACTTTGAGCGCTACTACTCTCTCTACACAAATGAGACGAGCACCACGCTGGTGGATGTGGTGGACAGCAGAGCACGCAAGACGTTCAACTACGACGTCGGCATCAAGTCTCCGCTGGAGTTACAGGAACAGGTAGTGGAACCGCTGCTGCTTACTGTCCTCACACCGGACCGCGCTGCGCAGGCGGTGGTGGTCGTGGACGGGCAGGCAGGCAATCGCTTCAGCACGTTGATGGACGCGGTGGACGGTGTGTTGGCCAACACAGCCCGCGCCGCCGCTGCCCACCCCGATGTCGCTTCCCTCTCCTTTAGCGCCGTGACACTGGAAGACAACAACACACTGACGGACATTTTGCTGCCGGATCAGACCGTGAGGCGCAGGAGGTGACCATATTAGAAGACACGCAGGAGCAGTTCACGTCTGTTGAGGATGCTCACTACATTCACTGGAGTCTGAAAGCACCTGGGAGGCGGCGCTGCGACGTGTGGCGAATGCGTTTACAGAGTATAAGCACCAGATCTTCAGCTTCATCTTTTCGTTTCATCCTTCGACCGGGCGCCCCAACACGACGATGCAGTTTATATCATTTACGGTGAATGAGGTGGCACGAGGGATGAAGTCGTCGCGTCACGCTGTGTCGTCTGCTGCTGGACTGATAGAGTGCAATTCACCAACGCTGACCTTCACCGCGACTAAACTGCTGTACCTGCTGAAACCATCACTCCTGGGGCAGCAGCCGGGTGCCTGGGTTGCCTGCTTCTCCCCAGTGAGTGTATTAGAGGCAGCAGAGCGTGAGACGTTCCAGGAGGCATTTGCGGTTGCACAGACAGCGTCACGTCTCTACAGCTCTCGCATTGCGTTACTGAACACATCGGCAGCGCTGCTGCCTTCAACAGCAGCAGGTCAGCTGTCACCGCGCGTTGCGACGATGTCCGGTCGCGGCGTTCCTGAATCTGTTGAAGACACGGCACGCAGGCTCAATGACAGCGGTGACGCGTCGGTAGCAAAAAGGCGTTCTCCTCCTCCAACTTCACCTCCACCATCATCCTCGTTGTTTTGTGCGGCGGCATCTGACGTTACGCACGGGGTACGTGCAGACACATCCTACTCGCAGGACGACTCCACAGTTCGCCCCGCCCCATCTGCCTTTCTGTCAACATCTCATCTCGTCCAGACACCTGCCGGAGCACCGAAATTGCGGCGTGCAGAGGCTGGCACGTCAACACACGTACAGCCGCCCTCGAAGCATTTTTCTCAGCAGGGTCCCCAACAACAACAACAACAACGGCATTCAATCGGCGTGTCAGCTGCGGAGCAGGCGGACGCGGCGGTGCCAACGCAAGTTTTTCTCCCCACCGAGGCGTCTGCTTCAGCACACCCGCGGGAGTCTATCCAGCGCGGTCCTTCCGAGGAGCAGTCAGCCGTGCGGTACGAATTTGACACCTACCGAGCCGTGGTAGAGCGCGCCATGGCCAAGCTCCGGGCCGAACTGCGGCGCTGTGTGGACGAGCTCCAGGAGGCAAAGGAGGAGATGCGTGGACACCGCCGGCAGAGTCGCGAGCTGCGCCGCGAACTGGAGATGGCCAGCGAGTCAAGGCACGCCACCGTTTTAGAAAACTCGGAGTTGCGCCAGAAGCTGGCTGAGCAACGGCAGCGGTACGAACGAAAAGTGCAGGAGCTGACGCAGCTGTCCTCCGCGTCGCTAAGCCTTCACAACGTTCCGTCGCCGTCGGGGCAGCTAACACGGCAAGAAACGAGCGATGCAACACCTGCGCTTCGAGATGAGGTGGAGCTGCTGGAGGTGCGCGTGGCGGAGTTGACAGAGCTCGTCGCCTTTCACCAGTCTGAGATCAAAGACCACGTCTCGAAGGAGAGCGCGTACCGACAGCGCATTCTGGACCTGGAGGGGGCCCTTCGCGAAAAGGAGCGCGACGTTATTGCCAGCCGAGCCGCAGCGCAGGAAGCACGACGAGCCGTTGATGCCGTAGTGCAACACAAACATCTTCCAACTACAGCGACGATGGCTACTGCAAGTGTCAACAACGTTCCCACATCCGGTACGGAGCCGCCGCACTCACGTACCAGCAGTGCCGTCCTTAGAGAAGACATGCATGACGTCGAGGACCGCGCTGCTGAGGTGGAGCTGCACCTCCGCGCTGCCCTGGACGAACTTCAACGAGAGCGCACGCAGCGGTTTCAACTTGAAAACCTGCTCAAGCGACGGGAGAACGAGGAGGTAGTCCGCACGGCAGAGGAACTAAAGGCGGGGGAAGTGGTGAGCAACCTCCAGCTGATTTATGAACGTCAGCTGCGTGAGCTTCGAGCTGAGATGGCGGGCTTTCGCTCGCAGTTGGAGCAGCAGATGCCACACTGCCCATCACAACCAGCGTTGACTAGTGCCCAGCAGCAGCAACAGGAGACACAATATCGCAGACTCAGCGTACGCCTCCTCCTGCGGCGACGCTGTCCGTCAGCAACGAGTCTCCAGTGCGCGCGACCACGCCTGTCGTGCGATCGTCTGCCGCTGAGCAGTTGCCGCAGCTGCAGCCTCAAGTGTCGGCCCGTCCACCAACCCCATCCAGCGTGTCGCACATGCAGGAAGGCGCTGCTGCAGCCGATGTTACTGTTGTTGTTGGCGGTGGTGTTAATACCAACAGTGGTCTAGCCAGTGACAAAAAGGACCTTTCTTCCTCTGTGCGGAGTCAGCGGAGCTTAACACGACCGTCTCCACCGAAGCCGATTCTGCGGACACATTCCTTTGAGGAGTACATGCAGGAGGAGCCTCACTACGAGCTGCATCGTGCATCGTTTCTGCGTCCACGAACACGACCAGCAGCGTAGTCACAGTAAACACGGGAGTCAGCACAAGCTTCTATGGGTATGATCACACTTTCGGTTTCACTGGAGCCCGGTTCATTGGAGTCGGGGCTGTTTTTCTGTTGAGTCTTGTGCCTGTTTTCGTACACCTGTATACTCACTAAAACACGCTTTCAGAGCACCGACTGCGTACATTCGTTCTCAGAACTGAATGTCGGCAGCTTCGAAACGAACGCACTGCAAATGGCTACGCTTGAGCTCTGAGTTAACTGGCCGCTTTTAGTTTCTGCAGCAAGGCCCTGCCCAAAACAATATAATAGAAAACCCCATTTTCTTTTGTGCTAATATAATAGTGCCTTACTCTCTGGTCTGATGGGGCGTGGAATCTGATCATGCAATCCTGCTGCTTTCTTTCCTTTCTTCTTTCTGATTTTCCACTCGATGTCTCTGATAACCACCGAAGAAATCACAACCGAAGTATTCGCATATCATCACGAATCAGGCAACTGTTGTTGTTTCATCTGTTAAACACACCTATTCAGTTTTTCGTTCCTTCTCATGAGCGGGGCCCCTGCGAAGCGGCGACGTCTCGATAGTGACGACGACAACGACGAGTACGCGCAGCCGCAGCGCAGCTCACCCCTTCTTCAGTACGCCTTCACCGCTACCTTGCCGCCTGATGAAGCGTTTCAGAATGGGTACGACGAGCCTGAGCAGACAACGGATGACCACGCAGTTTATGCGGTCGGGGGTTCATGTGCTTCAGATAGCATCCCCTCGAGCAGGGTCCAGACTAGAGAGAGAGCAGAGTGTCACGAAGCGAGGGAAACGGCGCTCACGTCGAGCATCGCGGACGCACCGACCTCATCCGCTAGCGCTGTAGTCTTCGACGAGGATGAAGACGTTCCGACAGAGTACAAGGGCTTGTTTTCGAAGGAACTACTCAACGTTTTCCTCGTGCCTCTGGACTGCATTTGCAAACAGAAGAGCATACTGATAAGCTGCTCGCTCAGTATTTGCCCCCGCGGCCGGCAAGTGCAGAGGGCCAGTGTGCAGCGAGCGATAAAGACAGCTACCACAATGTCTATGGAATTGCCCCGGGGTTCCGCTGGGACGGCGTAGTCCGCGGACGTGGTCCAGTAAGGTGAGAACGCAGCGTTCTCAAGGTAAAGAAAACTACAATTCAATCTGCTGACTGAGTAATTGCAAATGAGGAGCCAGAAGGTTGATATTTGTGTGCACTTCTCCTTTCGATTGACTGTGTGAGTGCCGCCGTTGTATAGGTGGGCAAAAAACAAGCGAAAACCATTATTTGTCTCTCGAATGCTATGAGGAAGCTGAAACAAGTGACCAGCCGCTCACCGGTCCCATTGACTTGCAGAGCAGTGGATATCCGCAATTCAACACCTCACTTTTTCTTTTTCTGTTTCATCTGGTGTTTTCAGACAAACATCTTTTTTCTCGGCGTTCTTACGTCACACAACGGTGCCACTTCTTCTTCCCTCTGAAGCAAAACCGCACAACTCAAAACCAAAACGAAAAGTCGCTATAATACGAATAGATGCGTTAGATCCCTAAATCAACACTTAATTGCGTTGCTCGTTGCGCTACCTGCTGCATATAACTCTCTCTTGCTTCGCACAGTCGACACGTCGGCTTACGTGTCTCAGCAACCCTCTACATCCAGCCGTCGAAGCTTTGCTTTTTTCGGTTTATTGAGAGGGTTTTCTTCTGTTCCTCACTATGGAATCACCACTAAAAAAGACGGAACCCTTCACGCGAAAGGAGGAGACACGCCTAAACCAACTGCAGTACCGCGTGAACCATGGTGAGAACCTCGAAGAGGCGGAAGAGATCGAACTGGCACAATTGAAGCGTCGTTACCACGCCTTTATCGAGGAAGGCGAGCGTCGACTGCGCGAAGAGGCCCCGCAGCTGCAGCGCCAGGCGAACAGTACCCCCATCACAAGTGGGAGTGAACCGGGGGAGGACAACGTGTCGACAGCGCTTGCACGCGCCGGTCGTGCGGCGTACTTCTGGGGATCCCTTGTCGCCACCGTTGTGCCGGGCTACGTGGGTCGTGTGACGGGCGTGACGACGGACTTCTCACACTGGAATTGGGTTTCGAAGAACGTGATTCTTGGTGCGATTCCTGTTATCACGCAGATCGGCAGCAGCGGAAACCACCTCCTGCAACTCAAGGAACAGCTGAAGCAGCGACATGAAACCCTAGGACTAGTGGTGGCGTGTTTAGAAGAAGAGGAGCTAGACGGCTACGGCTTGAATGTAATTCAGTTCGCTAAGGAGGCGGACTGGCGTAGCACCATTCAGCCAAGCATTGAGTTTGTGCACCTGCCTATGGCCGACACCACCGCTGGCACGCCGCTGCCGGCTGTTGCAAAAGCCGTAATGGCGATGGAGGACTGTATTAAGCGGCGCCAGCAGAGTGTCTACGTGCACTGCAAGGCGGGCAAAGGACGCAGCTGGATGGTGGTGATGTGCTACTTGACCACATGTGGCGGCATGGCCTTTGCGGAAGCAGCAGAGGAGATTCAGAAGAAACGGATACAGGTGAACCCATCACCTGCGCAAAAGCAGTTTGCAGAGCAGTTTCCATTCCTCTTCGCGCAGTGGAAGTCTCTCCACGACAAGTAATTGGAGAGGGGACAAAAGGTGGTGCGGTTGCCGTCGTGTCGCAGTGTTTCTCTCTCTCGCTGCACAGTGACGTGAAGTTTCGGCAGCTGCACGTATGCACGGATGATGCCCCCTGCATTAAGTGAGTTTGCCCGTGATGTGCCGATTACATTTTGCTTTTTTTTGGTGCACACGAACGCAGTAGTCCTGATGTTAGGAGAACCGCAACTCTGCGAGGAGAGAATCCCGAAGGTGCTTGTGTGTGCGCCGCATGTTTTCTCACACGTTTAGCCTCTTCCCCAACGTGTTCCCCCAATTTGTTTTTTCCCTCCTTTGACACGTTCAACTAAATGCCGCTTGTTTATTAAAGATCTGCAACTGTTTGGGTCGTGATGCATGTCTACGTTGCGACTCCACACCCCGTCTTTCTTCGCTTATAGTTTAGTTCACAGTTGCAATTAGAGCTTGAACGAGGCTGAAGAGTACATGAAAGATTTATTTCCTTCTAAGAAGAACTGTCGGTTTCCATCTTCCACACCTACGCAGCTCGCCGGGGTTTTCTGTCAGAACATGAATTCACGCTTCACTTTGCACAGGGTGCCTCTGTTCTTTGCGTGTGCATGTCGTGTTCGGAGAAGACCTTCGCGTGCGCACAAGCAATAACAGCACTAGCACTCCGTGCAGTTACGTAACAGCAGTCCAAGCAGCGATTCCTTTTTGCCTGCTGTGTGGCGCACCGAGATCTCTGGAGCGAGAGCAGTAAAAATGGGGCCACTGTCCATTTTTCTTGTTGCCGTTGGAAAGCAGTCAAAGGGCTAACCACGTTGGTGTTATCGTTTGTTTTTTTTCTTTTTTTTTTTTAGCCAAAGCTCGCCACTGCCCCCTCCACCGCTCCAATTCCGCGGCGCGTTTCCTTCGCAAGCGTCTATCGGGGAACACGTGTTGCTCTTCCTTCATTTCCTCTCCTCCACATCCCTTTCCCTCAACCATTTCTCTTTTTGACGCCTACCTGTTCTTCTCGTCCTTGTGTGCATTTGCCAGAGACGCGAAGCACGTAATAGATAAAGCGCTTTCTACTGCGCTGGGATTGGAATTTTCTCAGAATTCAGTACACAGTGGTCAGCTGCTTCTTTTTCCTAAGTTGTTGGTGCCTCTTCGGCAAGCCCTTCTCTTTGTGCAGGTTGTGCGCGTTCGGCTCGTCTGGAACGTTTTTGCCTGATAATTCATCGGGGCTGCTCTCTAGTTCAGCTCACAAACAACTCTCTCCACAAATACGCGCAGCCAATCCGTCATGTCCCTCTCCGAGTCGTGCGACGCCATTGCGGGCATCTCCGACGCCACCACGCATGCCGAAGTTGTCGCCATCGCGCGACAGTGCGAGCCGCACCTCGGCAACGCCAATGAAATCCTCGACGCGCTCGAGAACACGCTCTCTACCTCCACCGGTGAGCAGCGTCTGATGCTGTGGTTTCTAGTAGACCGCCTTGCGAAGCAGCACCCGATGTTCTGCGACGCCCTGCGACCAAAGCTGACCCATCTCTGCACGCACTATGCTCTTGCCCGCACCTCGGCGGAGTGGTCGGACTTCATTACGCTGCTGAGGAGTTCCCTGTCGGTCACCTTTGGGCAGGCAATGGTGTCGCTGGTTTTGCTGCAGCTCGGCGAGGACACACGGTCATCTGGCACTCGCGGAGGGGGTAGCAACAGCAACAACAGTAGTCACTCCAACGCGCAACGAAATAAGCGTGGTAGCACCGCCCTGACAGTGCACTCGAAAGCGCTGCGCACCGCCGGCGCTTTTATGACGAAAGCTATTGCCGTCGAGCGCGGTGTGGAGAACCGGCACGCGTTGCAGGTGAAAACCATGGACAGTCAGATGGCGATGAACGTCGCCAGCAGCTACGCACCGGCCCGGCCGGTTGAAATTGTGGTGCCAGAGATGAAGCCGGACGCCGATGCTCCACGCGGCTTTATGCAGGCACTGCCCGAAGGATACATGGAAACATACCAGGAATTGCGCCGCAAGCGCCTGCGCGAGATGATGGAGCGCAGCCGTGACGAGCAAGATCGCAAACAGGAGCAGGAAATGTTGCGCCGCGTGCGTCAGGACACCGCTGACGAAGTCCGCGGCAGTGCAGAGGGCGGCAGCAGCAACGGTACTGGGGCAGCGGGCAGCAGCAGCAGCAATGGCGGCAATAAAAGCAGCGGTGCCCTTTATCCGGATTACTCCGATATCCAAATGCCGCTTGAATTCCCTCGCGATGAGTTCGGCGTGAAGCGTGGCAACTTCCCTCTGGGCGTGCGTTTTATCCGCGATGCCATCGCTGCCTGCGGCGGTGCCATCGAGTTGGACGTGCTGACCAATCGCATCTCCACTTTGGCGAACCGTGAAGCAGTCGCCCAGTTTGGCAACGTGCGTGAATTCTTGCTGATCCACTCCCCCACCTTCAATGTGGTGAACGAGGGTGGGCAATGGGTGGTGCGACTGGTGGAGGACAAGAACACCGGCGAGACGACGTGGAAGTCGGTACAGTGCCCGGCATGCTCGAAGGTGGTGCGGGGCCGCAACTTTGCCCGTCACTTCAACTGCCGCCAATGTATCACTGCTCAGATCGCGCTGGGTCTGCAGGATGACGCGGAGGGTCGTGGCCCCATCGCCGAGTTGGCCTATGCTGCCAAGCGCGTTCTGAGCAAACGGGAGAGCTGCGACGACGGCGACATCGACGTGATGGCCGACTGCGTGCAGCACGCCGCTGAAGTCCGCCGCTTCCGCCTCGGCTCCACGCGGCAGTTTGCGCCGATTATGAAGGCGATGCGCGTAGTGCGGGATTGCTGGCTGGCGAGGAAAGGTGTTGATGAGGTGGCGGACGCGGAGGTGACGGCGGCAGATGTGTCGGTGGGCAACCTCTTCCGCGTCTTTGGCGAGAACATCCATCGGCTGCCGATCGCGTGGATTGAGATGGGCGACGTCATTGACATGTGTTGCCGCTTTACTGATCACGTGAAGCCACCTTTCAACCCGCCGCCGCGGCCGGCTGATCCACGTATCAGTCTGCAGAACGAGTATCCTGGCTTCCTCTTCTGCGAGAGTGAAGTCGATGACGAGGACGCACCGAGCGACAACGAAGACGAGTTCTCCGACGATGAGGCGCCTGCCTTCACTTTTGCGCCGCCAGTCGACGTTGCCGAAGCACTCTTCACTGCGGGATTCGAGCGCGACACAAAGCGGCTGCAGCATCGTATGCGCACCGCCCCACCTATGGTGCTCCAGCGTGTTTTGCAGACGGACGGCCGTCAGACGCAGTCGGAAATGTATGCGGAGTTTTTGCGCAACAACCGGCAGAACTTCGGCCGAGGACACCACCACAGTAGCAATGATTACCGCAACCACCGCTTCCGGGGAGGCGGTGGCGGTGCTGCTGGCAGAGGTGGCGGCGGCGGCGGGTATCAGGACAGAGCCTTTTCTCGAAACCGTCCCCACTAAAATTAGTGCTCGTGTGTTTTGTGGGTGGGGCGACGGCGGAAAGTGGATGAGTGGTCACAGTAGTTAACTGTGGCGATGTGATGTCGTGAATTCACCATCCGAACAGCGGGTAAAGAACGAATATAGTTGAAATCTATTTAAAGTTAGTCGGACACTCACGTCAGGTGCTTTTCTATTTTACGAGGATGCAGTGCGTCGATTCTGTTGTTGTACAGCTCTGTTTGGAAAAACAAAAGCAAACAAACATAGAACGTTACAAGTACTTGGGAGGAAATCCTACACCGATCGCTCTTCTGCAGAAGCATCAGACACATTACTTTTCTCTGCTCTACGTCTCGATGGAACGGGGCAGCGCGGTGAGGAAGACTTCACACGAAGTGCAGTCTGTTTTGTTTGAATAGCGCGCTGTTTTCTTCCCCCCTCAAAAAGGCGTTTTCACTTTCCTTGCTTTCTGCGCTTTCAATTCACCACTGTCCTTTATGCTTGACCACCTTGAATTTGAAAATGGGCCAGATACTGTTTGTTCGTATAGCGCGCGTGCTCGCAAGAGATTGCCACGAGATATCAACACACAAACGACCGGACACGGCAATTTACGCCTTTTCACCACACACAGACTTTATATTTGCTGTAGACTCAGGGAAGCGATTGTAGCCGGGGAGGCGGGTTTTTGTGTGTTTGTTTTCACCTTTGCTTCACGTAAGAGGCTTCGTCCTATTTACGTTCCCGACTGCAGTTTACAGAGTGGTTCTGCACAGCCTCTCCGCTGTTTAGACAAAGTCGCGCAGGGAAGCCGTTACAGCTTGCCTTTTCTCTTCTACATCGATTTGCGGTGCGCGAGCGTGTTTTGGTTTTATACATACGCTGAGGAGCCTTTCACGCAAAGGTGCGACGCAGCAGTTTCGTTGACCTTCACGCAAAAGCAGTAGGAAACTGCTTTTGCCGTCAAATCCTCCTACCAATCCTTGCCTCTAACTGAGTAAAAAAGCCGAAGCACCAGCGATACGGCGTATTTCGTATTTTTCTTTGTCAACGAAACTCGTGACCGTCTTCGACTGCATTCTTCCTTGTACCAACTGCGTGCGTTCGTCGCTTCTTCAAGCCGCGTGCCATTAAGTACGGCTGCTATATTATTTAAGTAGTCGTTTAAACCAATTATAAAGCTATTACATATATATTATTGTCTTCTTGATTGCGTTTGCCGCGCTTCCGCTGTTTTGCCGCCACCGGGTCGCATTCCCTTTGTCTTACCGCACTCTCTGAAACGAGTTTTTCCTGTGGTCTGCAGAGAAACTTCAATCACGTGTCTCGTCGTCTCTGTTTCTTTTCCTTGCCACGCGCACTCCATTCAACAGAGGCGTTTTGTTCACGTTTTCCTGAACACATTTTCATACGTTGCCCTTCGTGATTACTTCTGTTTTGAAGGCGTTTGCTGTCATTGCTCACCCACTCACACTTTCTTGAACGCACTAAAAATCAATGAACTCAGACGATGTGCGTGAGATGCTCGCTGGCTCGTTGGGCGGCGCCAGTGCCACTGTGATAGAGTACCCGATGGACACGATCAAAGTACGCCTACAGGACGACGGCAAACGGTACGGCGGCGTCATGAACTGCATCCGCACAATCGCGAAGGAGGAGGGCATCCTCAACGGCTTCTTCCGCGGTCTACCCGCCCCAGTTATTGGTGCGGCGTGCGAGAATGCAATCCTCTTTGTCTCGTATCGCTCCGCCATTGAGGAGTTTCAAAAGGTAGCGTACGGCAAGTGCCACCCGTCTGATCAGGAGCCGTACCTCGCGGTTGGCGTCGCAGGCGCTGCCGGTGGCATTGTCGTCTCACAAATTCTCACCCCTGCTGAGCTTATCAAATGTAAGATGCAAATTCAGAACACACTACCGGTCGATGAGCGCATTTACAAGAACTCGCTCGACTGCGCGGCGGCGACGTACCGCCGTCGCGGAATGCGTGGTCTCTTCCGCGGACACACGGCCATGATGTTGCGCGAGGGTGTTGGGTGCGGGTTTTACTTTTTAGCATTTCAGTCCGTCATTCGGTGCTTTGTGCCGGAGGGCAGGAGCTTCCACGAGGCACCGCCGTGGGTGCACTTCCTCGGTGGCGGGTGCGCCGGCGTAGCTTTCTGGACCTCCACTTATCCGGTAGACGCCGTTAAGACAAAGCAGCAGACAATGAAGGCCGATTTCCTAAAGCTGAACTTTAGACAGGCTTGTGCTCGGCTGTACAAGACGGAGGGTATGCGTGGGCTCTTTCGAGGCTACAGCGTGACGGCGGTTCGTGCGTTCCCCGGCAACGCAGTGCTGATAGCTGTGTATGAGCAGGTGAATGCGTTCTGGGAAATGTGGCTTGATGGCCGGCACCATCTCAAACACGCTTAATGTTACGTGCTGACTCACCCAATATTGTTATATAAGCACCATTTTTATTTGGAACAGCCAGTTCTGTGCGCTGATGCAACGACGAAGAGTGGCACGGTGAGCCCAGTGCCACCTGTATTAGCAGCGGGAAAACCCACTTTGTCATCTCACTGGCTTGGAGTGCTATCCGTTCGTGCTACAGTGTGCGTGTTCCGCGGATTGTGCTTGGGCAATTCCGCGCATAGAGGTCTGAAACGAGGCTGGTGCACGATGAACAACGTTTGCTGGCTGCTCACGTTTCTCTACTTTGCTTTCATTGGCCTTGTTGGGGTCTCCCGTTGCTGTTTGATTCCTTCTTGCTATTTCCACCCGTACGACCATCGCTAAATCTACTACTAGCTTCCTTGCGAATAACGTGTAATAACAAACATAACAAGCTGCATGGTTTTGTGGGATTCTGTTGACGGTGCGTTTGTCCACGTCCCCAATTGAGTTGTAGTACGGCTGTGACCGAACACACACACCGACACACACACGTGCGTGCTCAAAATGTTTGGCTCCGCGGTTTCACGCACGCAGCTGCAGTTGCCGAGTAGCTTCGAAGAGTAATTATAGCTTCTGCTGCTCGCGTAACTCTAATACTGGCAGCACGCGAAGGTACCCCAGAGACTGAATGGTTCACCATTTGGCAGTAAGACGTGCTCAGTGCCGCACGGAACCTCTTTCGCTTTCCTAAAGCTTCTCCTCACACCCACTTTTTTCCTCGTTCTTCTCCTTTGAGTTTCTGGTTTTTCTCTTTGGCTGTTTTTCAAATGCCGTGTACCGCGTTCAGAACGAAGCTTCTCTACGAAAACAAGAGAGGTAGAGAGAAGGGAGCGCATTGCCAAGAGGCAAAACACACGCAGGGCTACAGACGTACGTACATAGTTTGTCGGACGCAGAAAAGATGGGGCTCACAAAACAATTTGTGATCCCAAACGCCGAGGTGGGTCGCGGGCCGGTAGTGGAGGCGATGCATCCTACTCTGCCGTTCATCGCCGTCGCCGGGCAGAAGGGCCGCGTCATCATCACCAACAAGCAGGGGAAAGCAGAGCATCAAATTGCGATGGCGGGAGTGGTAGACATGGCCTGGGACCTTCGCAGTGATACCCTTGCCATGGTGACGGAATCGTCCTCGCTGGTGCAGCTTTACACCCACCGCACACGACAGGTGGACACAGTAGACACAAAACTCAGCAACCTGTGCTTCATTGCGTGGTCACGTATGCAACCGCAGTTCGCCGTCGGCGCAAAGTCGGGGCAGTACGTCATGTACAACCGCAACACGCTGCGGCTGAAACCCGTCAGCGGGACGCACACGGAGGCTATTGTAGCCGGCGAGTGGACTTCACCGCCGAACAATTACCTCGTTATGGTTGCCGCGGACAGGACGCTCTCTATCTCGGATGGTGACGGCAACACGCTGAAAGTCATCACGCTTGCCGGGGTGCCGCAGTCACTCTGCATTTCACGCACAATCGGTACGCCGCTGCACCGCAGCCTCGCCGCTGTCAATGTGGGGACGGCGGTGCAGGTGGTTGACGTTCGTAGCTTTGCTGTCTCCGTCGGGCAGTTCAGCCCCAGTCTAGGTCCCATTACAGCCCTGACTGCTACGGCCAGCAACACCTTCCTTGCGGGCTTCGGCACCGGTGCGGTGGGACTTCTGGTGCTGAACGGGAACGAAGTGCGCATGCAGACCTCCTTCAAGTCCTCTGGTGATGCCATTCGTCTCCTGAATTTTGGCGAAGGGAGCGGCCTGGCCGCCTTCAGCTGCGGCAGCCGTGTCCGCCTGCTGCGCATCACCGAGGGCACCATCGACGCCACCGGCGATGAGGCAACAGTAGAGATCGATTTCGGCAAGCCGGACCAACTTTCGTGGTCGAAGGACGGCCAGCAGCTGCTGCTCTCCACCGACCTCGGCAACGTCGTCGCGTACTCGCAGAACGTTCTGAACGTGAGCACCTCGTACGGCGCGCTCGTCTTTTCTTTTGTGTCGACGCGCACCGTCGGCGTCAAGAATTTGCAGGACGGCCGCATTGTCTGCACCGTCCCTATCAACAGCGATCCGGCCTTTATGAGCGCCGGCATGGCGATGCTAGCCGTTGGCAATGGGAACCAGGTGTCCTACTACGAGTACTTCATACCAAACACTCTGCCCTATCCGATGGGGGACCCGGCCAAAGGCGGTGCACAGGGCGACGCGGTCGCACAGCAGCAGCAGCAGCAACAGTTGCAAGCGCACTCGAAGTTCCTGCGCACCGTCGAGTACCCGGCGGCGATAAGCGAGGTCAAGGTAAATTCGCAGCTCGCCGCTGCGCTCTACGACGGCAAAGTGCAGCTTCACCCGATCCGCGACGGTCCGCAGGCGGTGCCGCCCGTCTTCTTCCCGCAGAGCGGCGATTCCCGCATCGTTGCCGTCGGCATCTCCGAGACCCTACTACTCTATGCCACAACCACGCGTGTGAGCGTCTATGCAATTCACAATCTCCAGCAGGTGGCGGGGTTTGCCTGCAACACGGGGCTGAAGCGCGCGTTTCCGAACCCGGCCTGCACACGCGTTGCGTACATCGACAACAACAACGCCCTCTTCAACTTGAACCCAGTGACGGAGGTGGCAAACCAGGCAGAGGGGTCCGAGCCGGACCAGAAAACGGTGCTTTGGGATCAGGCGGATGCGACAGTGTTCATCACACACGACAATCGCAACTGCATTACCTTTGTCAGCGCGCCTTACAGTCGCCATGGCGCCACCTGCGAGTCGGTTCTGGTGAAGGAGACGAGCAACACAAACCTGTACACGCCCCTCCCACCAGACTGGAAGCCGGTGACGTTGTTTCGCGGCGCGGTGGTGTGTCAGACGTCGAGCGGCACCTTAGAATCCATCCCACTGCGTACGCACAACGGCACCTTCCTGCGCACACCAAACCCGGAGGCGTTTTACAACAACTTTTCGCTGAATCGGCTGCGGTGGGCATCAAACAACATCTCAACCCCCCAGGAGGCCGAGGACCTCGCGGTTAAGGCATTGCACATGCTCGATGTGGAGCTGGCTATCCGCGTCTACCGCCAGCTCTCGCAGCCCAGCCTCGTGCTGTGCCTGGAGAAGATCCGCCACATACACGAAAAGAACTTGCTGCTGGGCCACGTGTCGATGGTAATGGGCTACATGAAGGACGCGCAGAACTTTTTCCTGCGCTCCTCGCAGCCGCTCTGCGCGCTGGAGATGCGCCGCGACATGATGCAGTGGGAGCGCGCGATCGCCCTGGCGGAGCAGCTGGCGCCGGAGGAGGTGCCGATCCTCTCACGCGAGTACGCCCAGCAGCTTGAGTACCGCGGTGAGTACGTTAAGGCGCTTGAGATGTTTCAGCATGGCGAGCGGCAGGTGCCGACGGGCCACGCGAGCACCGAGCTTGCGGTGAGCGTGCAAGAAGTCGAGCGGCACAACGAGCAGTGCCGGCAGGGCACCGCCCGCTGCCAAATCCGTACGGGAAATTTGAAAGACGCGCTGGTAATTGTGAAGGAGTCTACTGACAAGGCATTTGTCACTGAATGCGCCAAACTCTGCGAAGACAATCAAAAGTACGAGGAAGCGGCGCAGCTATACGAGAAAACCGGCGACCCAGAGCGGGCCGCGACCCTCTTCATTGAGCGCTGCCGCAACCTGAAGGCGGCGGCACGGCTGCTGCCGCAAATCAAGTCCCGCAACATCATCGGCCTCTACGCACAAGGGAAAGAGAACGAAGGCGCCTTTGCAGAGGCGGAGAAGGCTTTCATGCAAGCCGAGGATTGGGACAACGCGGTGCGCCTAAAGCTTGACAAGTTGAACGACCTCCACGGCGCCTACGTCATTGTGCGGCAGACCCGCTCGGCCAACGCGGCGGCGCTGGTGGCGCGTAAGTGCCAGCAACGAAACGAGTTCGGCACTGCGGTAGAGTTTCTGGTGCTGGCCAAATCGCTGCCGGAGGCCTTTGAGCTGGCCAAGGAGCACAACTGCGTGTTCAACTTTGAGAGCGCGTTGCTAAGCCAGGTGCCGCTGAAGGACGGCGTAGCGCCGCTGGCGAGCCAGGCCGACTTCACAATGGTTGCTGAATACTATGACAAGGAGGGCAAGGCAGGTCAGGCCGGCATGTACTACCACATTGCGGGCAACTACGCAAAGGCTCTGAAAAAGTACATGGAATCCGGCCAGCCAGAGGATGTGGAGAAGGCGGTGGAGGTGGTTGGCAAGGCTCACAGTGACAGCCTGACGAACAAGCTTATCGACTACCTCATGGGGGAGACGGATGGCGAGCCGAAAGACCCATCCTACATCTTTAAGCTGTACCTCGCAATGGGTAGCTACGAGAAGGCGGCCAAAACGTCTGTCATCATCGCCGCGAAGGAGCAGGAGATGGGCAATTACAAGGATTCACACAAGACCCTTGTCGAGGCGTACCGTATTCTACGACAGAAAAACATGCGTGTACCTAATGATCTGCGCCGTACCTTGATGCTCCTGCACTCCTATATCGTAGTGAAGGACCTGTTGAAGATTATGAACGACCCAGAGACAGCGTGTCGGATGCTGTTGCGCGTGGCGCGCAATATCCAGAGATTTCCGAAGCACATTGTTACAATTCTCACCTCCACTGTGCTGCAATGCGTCAAGTCAAACTTCAAGAAATCTGCCTTCGAGTTCGCCTGCTACTTGATCCAGAACGAACGTTACCGTATGGAGATGAATGAGAAGTCGCGCAAAAAGATTGAGGGCATCGTGCGGCGCCGCGGCAAGGAAGAGGCTGAGGACCCGCCAGAGGCAACAACGCCGTGCCCCTTCTGCGACGCACCTGTGCCGGAGACGGAGCTGGACTGCGGGGCTTGCAAGAACACTATTCCATTCTGCGCCGTGACGGGCAAGCACGTGATGAAGAAGGACTACACTGTGACACCGTGTTGCAAATTCCCGGCGAGCTACTCGGCTCTCATGATGCGGTTGAAGGAGACGACGGCGTGCTCGATGTGCGAAGCCACTATCGATGTGAACAAGGTGGACCGAGAAACGGACCCCGACCTCAAGTCGTTTCTCTAAGCTTGTTTGGCGAATACAGTGATCTCTAGCCTTTCGTTTATCGGTTTGATTGCGCCACGGCAAGAAGAGGGCAAACGGATGAAATATAGTTTTTATGTACATAACTTATTTTCTTTGTCTCAGTGTGACCTGTTGTTTTGCTGCTGATGGGTGTTCGCCCATTTCGGAGGGGGTTTCCTTGTGTGTGTGTGTGTGTGTGTTGTTGAGTGAATGCAGTGGACTCTCATTTGAAAAGGGCGATGTCTGCACGTCTCTGTTCAATTGCGTTTCCCGCTACCAGGTGGTTTTTTTTTTTTTTGACTGTTTTAGGAACTTCCGCCGCTTTTTTCCTCCGTTTTGCTTCACCGGCGTAGCTGCCATGCACAGGTGTTCGCGGCAAGTGTGTCCCATCGAGCTGTGTTTCTCTCTGAGCCACAGGCGACGACAAACAAAAGCTAGTAAAAGCGGACGGTTTTGTATATAGGATAGATACAGCGAGTGCCTCCTGTTCCAGCTGCACCGGCTGTTTTCTCCGCGTTCTTTTCGTTGGCGTGTACAGCCTCAGTTTACTGCGTATTCTTAACGTGAAAGGCGAAACGCGTACTTTTCACGGAGCGACTGCTCGCAGATGTCTCTTAGGCGGAATACGTGCTTGCCAACTTTTGCTCGACCAGCAACTTGTGCAGTCACAACATGTACGCAACTGACTCCACCAAAGCTGCCCCACTCCAGTTCTGCCTGCATTTTCTCTTCCTATCTCCTCTATCTTTCATCCCTGTTCAAGGAATCACAACTGCGGATAATCGTCGAGGCTCTCCTCACATTACCTCACCAACTACTCGGCAGCAAAGTGACAGTAGCAAAAGGAATTCACCAAACGACGACGACATCATGTGGTTTCCATTGGAGAGCAACCCGGAGGTGATGAACAATTACCTAGTCTCCCTTGGCGTCAAGGAACCAAAGCTCGAGTTTGTGGACGTGTACGGCGTGTCGCCTGACATCCTCTCCATTGTGCCCTCCCCAGTGCACGCCGTGGTGCTTGTCTACCCAGTTTTCGACGCAACGGAAAAGCGGACGCAGGAGCTGGAGGAGGCCCAGCAGGACGAGGTGCCGTTCTTTCGCGAACGACACCCGTTCTTCTTCACACGCCAGTTCGTCGACAACGCCTGCGGCACAATTGCCATTCTGCACGCCGTCATGAATAATTTATCGCGCATCGGTGACATTGCGCCGAACAGTGTTTTAGAAGAATTGGTGAAGCAGGTCGCTGCGACCGCTCCTGACCCGGTGAAAATCGGCAAGGTGATTGCTGCGAGCGAGAAGCTGGCCCATGCACACACCAATGCTGCCCAGCAGGGTGTGACGGAGAACCAACCGCTTGACACGGACATAAACCTTCACTTTGTGTGTTTCATCAGCGCTGGTGGAAGGTGCATCGAGTTGGACGGGCGCAAGCCAAACCCGATCTTCCACGGCGCGTGCAATGACAGCGACTCGTTTTTGAAGGCCGCGGCCGAGGTGATTCAGGAGAAGATGGACTTGAACCCCGAATCATGCGAATTTGGTATCACTGCACTGGTTGATAAGAAGGCGAGCTAAAAATTGCTGCGCAAGCACCAACGATTTCGGTTGCGGCCGCAGAGACACACGGTAGGCATAATTAAAAAAAGAGAGTTGAGCATTTTCTTCTGTTTGTCACGCGTGTGTGTGCACTGTCAAACCGGCTGTATTTCTTCTCTTGGTGCAGCGTCTTGTGCAAAGTTTTTTGGTTCTCTATCCCTCCCTCACCTGAGGTTGCACTCCCGTTTTACTAAGCGTCGCCTTTACAATAAACTTCTTCGTTTTTCTATTGCTTCACCGCTACACTTATTTGTCCACGCAGTCAAGCGCATTTCTACACCTCTTTCCTTGTTAGCCAGTATTAAGTACGCCTCTGTGCGTGCCCCAGTGAACGCGTTTGGCTTCTTTTCGACGTGCTTCGGACTCTGTTTGCCCCTCCAGCTATCTCTCCATTGGGCCAAAATCGGGTCACGTATTCCCGACTCGCTTTGCTACTCAAAAAAAAAAAAAAACGACCGAAAAGAAGCGACAGAACTCGGTTGTGCTTTTCTTGTTGTGACTCAGTGAGGATTAAACAACAAAAAACAAAAACAGCGGTGCTGCACCGAAGCACTTCCTCTGACGTGTTGAGTGAATGCACCGTAGACACTACAACCAGCAATTCAAGGTACGGCACTCGAACTGTATTACAGCGATGCGTTTCTTTCGGCCCAGCTGCTTCCCTTTTCTCCCTCTTTTCTCTTGTCTCATTAAACTCCGGGTGTTTCTAATGTCCTGCGCGCTCGCGTGCTGCCTGAACCTGCACTTTTGTTCGAAGCGATTCACGCACCGTTATTTCTCACGACGGTCTCTCTTACCGTACTACACCCGAGTGTAGTGCTCGGAAGGGGAGAAAAACTGAGTCACACTCACTGGACCATGCTGCGCCCACGGTTCCCGTGCACGCTGATGCGGCGTTCCCACCCCCTGCTGTGTGCCCATCAGGCGCAGCGCCAGCCCTGCAGCACGCTTGGTGACATTGGCGCATTTATTGCTTCCTTACGAGAGAAGGATGGGTTAAGCAGAGGCACGCTGCAGTTGTGCTTTACAGAAGATATGCGTGTTTTTGCCGAGCACAGAGTGTCTTCATTCGATGGCCAACGTCGCGTGATACCGCTGGACAAGGCGTGGCAGGGCAGTGCATCTACAACTGTGGCGGAGGCACTTCAATCATTGCAGGCGAGCGGCGCAGCGATAGCAGGGAGTGCGCTGTCAGTGTCGCCGTCTGTGTCATCGTCTCCCTCCTCTTTATCAAGCTGTCCCCGGCAGCTCTTCACTCACCACGCCACCATCGTAGATCTCACCCGTATAAGCGTGGAGGAAACACGCAGCTTGATTCTTCACATCGAGAACACATACCCTGCGCTCAGGCTGGTCGTGCGTCACACCAGCGGGACGGACCTGCAGGGCACAAAGCTGCACACTCTCCACGTGGAGCTCGTGCCGCGAGCGGGGCAGGCAAGCGCGGCGTCACTGTCCGGCGAGATGCGGCGCCTCGTCGATACGTTCAAAGGAGAAAGCGTCGGCGAGGGTTACAACAGCTGCTTGCGCCGCGCGCTACGAGACGCTTTCATGGCGGCACAGCTGCCTTTCCCAGCCACAGCAAAGGAAAGTGCCGACGCAGCCACCCTTATGTTCCTCTACGCGCAGACCTGGGCGAAGGACGGCTTTCAGCTCTGCTTGAGCAGGGGTCCGCCACCATGCGACAGTGTAGAGTGCGCCGTTCGTCAACCCTCGCACGGACTGACTCTTGCTACCACGACGCTGCCTCTGACTGCTGTAGGCTTGCGCGATCTACTGCGTTTCTGCGACCAGGTAGCAGCGTCTCACAACCCTAAGCAGCACGCTTCCATCAAGCAGCGCATCCAGAGCTCTCCCCTGCACCTCATCTTACCCCGCTCCAATCTGCGTGTGAAGCACCTTCTTCGACGGCTCCTGTACTACCATTACGGCATTGTTGACACCGGCGTCACGTTTACGGTGTGCACGAAAACAGACGGCGTTTTTACCAGTGAAGTCGTCGTGCGTCTCTCGCCTCTCATTGTGTCGTACGACGATGACGACGCAGCACAGACACCCCTCTTCGTCCTCGCCAGAGCCACGGGCACGGCACGCAGGAAGGTGATGGAGCTTGCGGCCGTGCAGGCAATGCAGACGCTTTTTCCCGAGATCTTCGAGAAACAAATTGCCTATCATGCCGACATCCGTTCGATTCAGCTAAGTGACAAGGCTTCTGTGTCGGTCAACGTGCCGCCGCACGTGTCACGCGGCTACGAAGCCCAGTTGAAGTGGGCCGTGCAGACAATCAACGCCGATTTCGTCGTGGAACGCGTTCTATTGAAGCAGAACACGCCCTATCCGCTCTGGGGTGTTTCCACCGGCCCCTCCACCGTTTGGCTGTCGCAGCTGTTTATTTTGCGGCCTGCCGCCTCGGCAAATGCCGGAGCTGCTGCTGCTGCTGCTGCTGGTACAGTTGTTGCGGGGGCGCCGCGTGTAGTACGAGAGTTGTGCGTGCACGCCTTTGATAAGCGTAAGTCGCGCAGTGAACAGAAGGTGATTGCCGCCGCCCTCGCTAAGTGCTTCTCTGAGCTGTGCGTGGCCAGCATTAAAGACGCGGAAGCGCGCAACTTGATTGACAGCAGCGGCGCACCGGCGCCGTGTGCCGAGGTGCACGCAATTAATGACTCTGGCTTCGAGAGTTTTGCAGAGGCGCTGTCCGTTGACCCGTGTCTTGCTACCCTCACCCCGACCTGCTCGCCGGCACTGCAATGGCTTCCCGAGAGCACCACAGGACCTTCTGCGCTGGTGTTCTTTTGGACTGTCGTGGCTCGTGCCAGCACTCAGCAGGCGTCTCTACGGGTGCAGCGCAATGGCGGTATCGCGGCAAGTGGCGGGTACATTGCGACGTATACGACAGGGACTGGAACGGGTTCTGATGAGGTGGAGAAGATTATGTGCGAGGCAGCGGCGTCGACTGAAATCGGAGCTGTCTTCGCGCTGCTCGAAAAGACGCAGAGACTTTTGCTAGAGGAACGTCAGCAAGAGAGAACCGCATCTGTCACGGAAGACGTTAAACAAGAGGATTGCAGTGCCATCGGCAGTAACGCAGACGGTGCAGCAAATGCTAACGATTTGGTCCCGAAAAGAGCGGTGGAGTTTCTTGTCGGTATTCCCATGTCACTGCCCACCTCGACGCCGCTGCAGACTTGTACCGAGGCAATTTGCCGATTGTACGGGCTACGCTGCGCCGTTCGCATGATCCAGGAAGGCTCGCAGTACGCCGGCGAGTTGTGGGGCAGCTTTCCCGCGGACAGTGACGTGTTGAAGCGCCATGACAACATCACATCGAGTCCGTTTTTTCTGGACCGTGCCTTTTTGTTGGGCCGCGGCCACGCAGAATCGCCGTTTATGGCCGTTGTGCGAGCTGCTCAGCGTGTCTTTGAGTGCCACGTGCGCGTCCACCGATGTGCCTTTCACGACGCCGTCGTAAAGGAGGGTGTGCTGCACTTAAATCCAGCTGGAGGCGGCAGTCTTGCGGTGCTGCGCGACGCGGTTCTGAGCGAAATCCAGGCCACCAGCGACAGAGACGTTACTGACCACACGCTGGAGCTGCGTTTCAGTCAGGGGCAACCGCACCTGCTCACCTTCACCGTCTCCACTGGCAGGCAATTCATTAAACTTGAGGAGACGGCGGGCCGGCACGTTCTTGACTGCGCACACGACTTTTGTACGTGTGTCAGCGCCGAAACGGGCGTGGAGTTTTTGTCTCCGGCAAAGCTGGCCACCATTGTGGTGCACACGCCGGAGCAGCTTTTGCGGCAGCTGTGCCAACTTGCCTACGGGTTTGATCTTCGTGTGGAGATGCTGCAGGTGGACAGGGTGTGGCACTGTCGCCTGAGTGTTGCGCTGACCGGTGAACTTGCCTGCTGCATAGCGGAGTCGTCGTCGAATCGAAAGAAGGATGCTGTCGATGCGGCGGCGGCGAGTGCGTTGAGGCGGTACTTTGCCGACGAGGCTGCTCGCGTCCCGTCGTACGCCGCCCTTTTTTCGTTCTCGAACAGCATCGACGCAGGGACGGTTGCAACACAGACGAACTTGGAGGGTTACGTGTTTCAGGTTCCTGAAAGGTCGGAGGGTACCGCTCTGACAACTCAGTAGTGAGTCAACGTTGCCAATGAAAAGTCCTTTACATAGTAAACTTGCTTTTCTCTGTGCCTTTCGACGGCGCATCACTCAGCAGCAGCAGCCTGGTCAACGCCGGAATACGGCTTGCGTACGAGTGCCAACAGCCGCGTGTTTGTGTAGTGAATCTTGAATGAGTTTGAGCGCCGCGGCTAAGTGGGACCTGCTTTTCTTCACATTACTGTTAAGTGCGTTTCTTTGCCTTTCGGTTTGCTGCCCTCGAGCGGCTGCGGGCCTACTGTGTCTCTCAGCGTTCGCTAGAAAGGGTAGTCGGGTGACTTTCATGATTTCTTTGTACGCAGATTTTGGTGCGGGCGGCTTTGGACAGCGTGGGCAGGTGGATATAATCACTTACAGACAAGTGGGAATAAGGCAAGTGCCAAACCTTATAGACGTTAGTGATATTTAGGGTCGACTCTCTCCAAGTTATTGCTTCTCAAAGGTAGCGAGGGAAGGGCCAGGCGCGTTTTTTGAGTCTCAAAGAATCACTTGCAGGGAACCCTCTCTCAGTACTTCACCCATTCTTATCCTCTACTTCATACATTTCTTTTTTGTTTTTTTACCTTTCTCTCCCTTTTGTTACAAATTTGCCGTCAACTACCCGGCAGAATAGTTGTAGTAGTTGATGTCATGCTGCGCGCGTCGGCCGCCAGCATCCTCTTCACGCCGGTGTACGAGTGCACGTCACCGTCGGCGCCCTATGCGTACCTCATTGAGATCGATGGCGTGCGTATCCTCTTCGACTGCGGATGGAATGAGGAGTTCGACCCGGTCTATTTGAATCTGCTGAAGCCTCACCTGGCAACGGTCCACGCAGTGCTCATCTCCAGTCCCCACATCACTGCCTGCGGTGCGCTGCCGTTCGTGTTGGAGCACGTCACTCCTGGCACCCTGGTCGCTGCAGCGGGTGCCACCTCAAAGATTGCCGTCCACGGTGTGCTGCACCCCTTCCTCTACCAGTACCCTAACTCGCACACGTTAGTGCTCGACGACGGAGAGCACTTCACCATGACGGTGGACTCTATCTACAATAGCTTTCGCGTCGTCCGCGAGCCCTACGGAGGAAAAGTGACAGTCCGCCACGATGATGTGGAGGTGAGTTGCTACGCGGTGTTTGCTGGTCGCATGCTGGGTGGCTACGGCTGGACAATCAAATACCAGATCGATGAGCTCTTTTACTGTCCTGATTTCTCTGTCAAGCCGTCCTACGCACTGAAGCGGTTTAACATGCCAACCACCGCCAACATCATGTTTCTCTGCAGCTTTCCTTTCCACCTCTCCGGCGCCAGCAGCACGAAGAAGTACGAGGAGCAGCTGCAGGCTCTCTTCAAAGAGATGCAGCACACACTGCGTGGTGGAAGTGATGTCCTCGTGCCTGTCGACGTGGCCGGGAGGGGCCTTGAGGTGCTGAACACCGTGGTCCACCTTCTCGCCGAGCAAGGTGGTGACAGGTACAAGGTGGCCCTCGTCGCCGCGCAGTCGCAGGAGCTTATTGACAAGGCTGCGACCATGACGGAGTCGCTGCAGGACGACTTAATCCTCGGCGATCAGCGCCTCTTCGCGAATGTCATCGCGTGCCGCAATGCGGAGGACGTTGCGGCATTGCCTAGTCCAAAGATTTGCGTGGCCGACGGCGCGGCTCTCGACTTCGGTCCTTCAGCGGAGTTGCTGGAGTACTTTGTTAAAGGCAACCGTGATGGTGCTGACCATCTCATTGTATTCGTCGAGCCTCCGTTGCCCGGCACTAACGCTGCTGTTGTGGCTGCTGCCGACGATGGCGTGCGGCTCGACCTCCACATCACCCGCCGCAGCCGGCTAAATGGAGAGGAGTTGGAGGAGTACTACATTGAGCTGGAGCACGAAATGGAGCAGCGCCGGCGCGAGTTGGAGGCGCAGAGCGTATTTGAAATTGTGCAGGACGACGACGCGGCGGCTGTGCGGGATGGCGAGGACGAGGATGACGAGGTGGAAGTTGACTTGAAGCGTGGGGTGGCAACTTCAGCGATTAAACGTGGTAGTGGCACGATTAACGGGCAAGGTTCAACTGATGGTGCCGTTTCGGCAACAGCGACAATTCTCAAGCCGCCCACCACGGCACAGTATATGGCACCAAAGCAGAAACCCACATCAGGTGGTACGCCTGCCACCACGCTCGGTCTCGTGCTGCCGCCGCCCCTCCACTACTATGCGAAGCATCTCTGCTTCCCAGTGCTGGAGACCACGGGTACCCTCTGTGCCGCGGCGTTGAAGCAAGTCGACGTCTCGTACGGCCTCCCGGTGAGCGACGAAGAGCAGCTGGTGCTGCAGAAGCGCGCACCCGCCCGACTCCAGAGCGATGCAGGGCCGGAGGCGCTCCTTGTCGAAAACGACGCACAGCGGCTGGCGAACATCCCGTCGAAGATCTCGCGGGTCGCCGTTCACGTTACCCGGCGCTGCCGAGTCGTGCTGTCGGACCTCACCGGCTATCCCGATGCGGTGACGATGAAGGGCATCCTGAAGACCAAGTGGACCTTTGCGAAGAAGATGGTCAGTCTACGCGGCAGCGTCGAGGATGGCCGTGCCTTTCTGCATTTCTGCCGCGCAGAGAAGGCGATGAAATGCGGGCAGAATGTCTTCACTTCCAACGTGCCACGCACCGCGCTGGAGCTCGCCACCCACGTTTACTCCTACTCGGTGCAGTTGGAGGCGAGTCTAGCCGGCAACTTAGCGCGGGGGTTGCGCCGCGTGCGGGAGTCGAAGTCGGACAGCACATGGGAGGTGGGCTGGGTAGACGGGGAACTCAGGGGGTTGCAGACAGAGGCCGACTTCGACGAGCCGGAGGCACAGCGCATTCGGCCGGAGCTGTCGTCCTTTTCCCTTGCCTCCGTCGCGCCGGAGAAGACGCAGGCGTGTGCGACGCAGCGGGAGCTCAAAGGGCTGCAGAGCGGCTCCTTCTTCGTTGGTGAGGTTGACTTGCAGCGACTGCGAGAATCGTCCCGGCAGGACAGCGGCCTCTACAGCGAGTTCCATAAAAAGGCCCCGCTGCTGGTGTTTGACGAAGGCGTGTGCGTGCGCAAAGGCGGTGATGGCACGGTGACCATCTCTTCCATCGCCACACCGGCTCTCTTTGACCTCCGTCGCGCGGTGTACCGCCAGTATTCGCAAACGTTGTAGAGGGGAGGAAAGTGATGATTACACGCCATGTGTTTGTTATGCTGAAGAGGTCAGCAGTTGTGTTACTGCCCGTGATGTGTTGCAACGGAGCTCACAGGTTTGTTTGAGGTGTTGTCCCTTTACTCTGAGTGACCTTTGTTCCACTTGCTTAGTGTCCGGATGTTTTCAGCAGTGTGAAACCAAGCGGTTTTAGAACAAAGGCAAACGCGGCACGTGGAAGAAAGCCGTGAAACCTGTCTGTCAAGTATTCGGCGGCTTTACTCGTAACGGAGTCGTCAGGACAGACGTATAAATGCGAATATCGATACCTGCACAGTGTTTTTTATATATTGTATGTGTGTGTGTGTGTGTGTGTGTGTGTGTGTGTGTGTGTGTGTGTGTGTGTGTGTGCATGTGTGCATGTGTGCGCGATTGTCCGCAAACGCATTTTGCTTTCACTTTCACCTCCGTCATCGCCTTGCCTCTCTCCTTAATTGGATGCGCTTTCACATTTGCAGCTTGAAGCCTGCGGAGTGCTGAGATAAAAGTGGTGTTTTAGAGCCAACAGGTACGCGCCATTCCGTCCATCGGTCGTAATCAAGAACAGTGTTTTTTTTTTTTTAAGTTTAGACTCACTAGAGTGTATGCATTCTCCGTTTCGGGAGCAAACCTGCAGTCACGGGCCAGCTGCTGCGGATAACTTGCTACTCACCTTGGAAGTAGAGGCGGCAGCAGCACGAAATGCGGAGCTGAGTCGCACGGTCGAGGAGCTGCAAGAGGAAGTACAGCGACTACGCAAGAAGCTGCTGAACACCAGTCTCTTCTCCCAGTCGCCACAACCTGCGTCGAGCAGCAAGCACTCAATACAGGTGCAGCACACGCCTTCACCATTGCCACAGCGGTGGCCCCACACCGTTGATGAACCTCGCGAAGTTTTCCTCGCTCTCGATGACCTTCTCTTTGAGATGGCCGACGTTCGCTCCCATTTGCTTTCCACCACCTACGTCGACCTCACGCCGCGCACATTCGATCCCGATACGACGGTGACCGCGCGTGCGCTGCGCTGCGTGGCGGAGATGAAGAAGCTAAAAGAGGCGCTGCGGGTGGCACAACAGAGCAGTGCAGCTCAGGTGGCAGAGCTGCGGCGTGCACTCGGGGAGCAGGTGGCAGCCCAGGAGCGGCAGCAGTCGCACTTTGCGGTGCAGCGGGCCACGCTGGAGCGCCGCTGCGACGAGCTGCAGCAGCAGTACGAGGCGGTTCTCGCCACCCGGGGGGAGAAGGTACTGAACCGTCTCATTCAGTCACCTGGTGTGCGCACCGAGAGAACTCCGCGGCGCACTGACGACGTCGAAGTAGACGACAAACCTTGAATTTTTCGTCTTGCACATTTCATCGTATTTCGATGGTTATTCCTGCTGTCAAGCAGCGCATCTAACGTGGAAACGTCAACGTAAAGTGGGCTGCGGCATCGTTGCGGCTTAAGGAAGCAAAGAGAAGTAGCGTCCACGTTATTGTAGGTTGCTTCCAGCATTGCAAGCCTTTATGAGTTATGAGGCACAGTTTTCATTGTCACCTATCTATTCTCTCTTCACCCCCTTCTAAAAACGCTGTTGGGCAAAAAAAAAAAAACAAGCAAGCAGACCAGCCACAAGCGCTCGCTCCTCCTCTCCACGCCGTTGTTTCCCCCGATTTTGAGCTCCTCAATTCTCCACGTTGCTTTGAGTAACGCGCTGAATGTAAAAGAAAACAGATCGTTATTATTATTTTTTTCGTAGAATGGAGGCTACTGGTGAAAGTATTGGTGTGCTGTCATGGGCGTTTAGCGCTCCTGCCGAGGACGGAGTCCCGGCATTGATGAGGGTAGCAAATCAGCTTGCTCCCTTCGATCACGTGTTTTTGCGTGATCTTGCCAACTTCAAAACACCTTCCACGAGCCCAACTGTTGAAGCACGCGAGCTGATGACGACACTCGTGTCCATCTACCCAACCTTTGCTTCGCCTGCGCAGTTGGCTCTGTACACCGTGATCGTCGCACGCGCCCACACCGCCCTGTTTGTGGAAACCGTGGTCCGCAAACGGCGGTTCTTGAGCACCCAACCGAGTTTGTCATCTGAACAGGGCGCAGTGGGTTCTGTAGTAGGTTCGGGCGACGACGCTCGCCTGTTTGCGGCCGTCTTCACCACCATGCGAGCGTGGTCGCGAGACCTTATTGAGCTCTTAATACAATCGATTCTCCCCCAGCTGTGTTTCCACGATGCACAGCCGCACACGGTGTCAACGTCCCAGGAGCTCAGCATCGGAAGGCCGCCTTCCTTTCTGTTTGCCGACGCTGAGAATCACAGCAAAGGCCTGAGCAGTTACGGTACAGACACAGATTCCGCCGAGCAGCATCGTGATCAGCTACTTCTTCAAGCCATCTCTGACTATCGCGTCCCTGATGCTCTGACGCGATTAGTGGAAACGCTGTATTACACTACCCGCGACAGCTCGGCGTGCCCGCTTCTTCTCGCCACGTACGCAACACTCTATCAAATGGAAGTGTACATAGACAGCTCCGCACCTCAAGGTGCCGGGACAGTGAAAGGCTCGGTTCTGCAAAAGTGGCGTCATCGCTTTCTCCGGGAAGTCGAAGGTGTACGAGCGAAGACTATGGAGACGAGAACAAAGGACGCTGTAAGTGATCGTGTCGTTGCAACTGAGTCAGTGGAGAGTTTAAGTGACGAGAACAAAGGGACTTGCGACGTTGAGGCCGCCGCAATGAAGCTTCGCTGCTTTATCGACGAGGTGGTACACACAACGAAGACGTCAGACACCGACGATGTGTGGTCTTTTGCTATTTCACACCTCGAGAATGCTGCGTTTCCCGGCGTCAGCGTATCGACGATGTTCTCAGCAGACATGGAGCGTGCTGCGGCTCCACCGGACGTGACCGCCGCCCTTCTCGCGAAGGAACTGGAGGACGAGATTGATGCCAATACACTTGTGGCAGCGGACCATCTAGATACGTTGGGTAAAGAGGACGATCCGACTAGTCTCACTGTTGATGACAGCTACTCATCGCCCTTGTGTCGTCAAGGAGCGTTATTTCTGCTCGCCGATGCGCTGCGAGACACGAATGTGTCTTCGTCTGCGCGCTATTCCACATCTTCCACATCGCTGCTTCTCTGTGTTGTAGATGCCTACTCGGTTGCCCTGACGTGCCCTTCCCTTGCCGGGCTCATGCGCCACTTGCTGCTGCTGCACGATATCGTCATTACCATTCCCAAATACAGCGTCGACTGTGTCGGAGAAGGGGCACCAGGACAGCCCGCCCGAGAAACAGCAGAAGTAGCGGCTGCAACAGGGGTGTTGTTTGATTCGTGCCTTACGAGACGCTATGAGGTGCTTTTTGCCGTGGAAAAGGAGTTGCTGTCAGTATCGGCGCTGTGCCCCTCCGACGAGCATCGACGAGCGGCTCGCGTAATTGCCCTGGAGATACTGGAAAGGTTGAAAGAGGAGCCGCGAGTTCGGATGCACCTTTCTCTGCTCACGCTGTGCCCGTATCCTTCCATTGCACGTTTTTTTCTCGAACGCTTGCTAGAGGACTGGCGAGAGCAGCATGAGCGTCAGGACGACAACCAACACAATACGACGCCAACGACGACGAGCGCGGCTCCACTGACGGGGTTGTTGCCTTCGTCTTCGTCTCCGCTCGCCTACATGGTGCCAATGGGTCTGGGGGAATGCATGTCCACGTTCCTCCAGCATCTCACGAGCGGGACACGTGACTTCCTCGACCCGCTTATTGTCTCCCTGAATTTTATTCGTGTGTCGGCGAGTCGCCACAGCTGGATTCGCGCCGCGGGGCTGAAAACAATGAAGGCGTCGTCGCAGCTGTCCGAGAGGCAACCGCAGCAGCAGCCTTCGGAACCTTCCGCCTACTGTGCCTGGGTTCATCTTCTTAGCGTTGTGAAGCGAGACATCTTGCCGCGGTGCGATGCGCTCGTGAAGCCGTCGGAGGCGCCTGCCGCGTCGCCTTTTATGCTTCCCCCGCTTTCTCCACTCGACGCATTCTCTCTCAGCTGCGCTGTAGACGGTGTTAAGGTGGTTGTCGAGTGAGGGGAAAGGGTAGCAGTACGTGCGTTGTTGAAATTGCTCTTCTTGGGAAGAAGCGCCGAGCAGTGTACTTCGTAAAGGCGCCTCGCACTTCCACAACAATGTCGTTCGACACACCACTACATCTGCTTGCTTACTTGGTAGCTCCTCCTTTTGTTCTGGGTTTGCGAAAGATGCATCGGAACGGTTATACACGCTTTGGTAAAGGGGGTTTGTTGTTGGAAAGCTGGGTTGAGTTTGCCTTGTGCTGCGTTTCTTTAAGGAAAACAGCGTGTCATCCTGTCACGGCAAGTGCTGTGCTTTTCCGCCGCGAGCCGAAGCCGCCTCCCTATTTGCCACCCTATTCTATCTTTCGTCACACCAATTGCTATTGGTGGTCGCACCTGTTTTTGTACCCTCCGTTTTTTCCTTCTGGTACACGCCGTAACGCGTTTGCAGGACGCCTCTCCGCGTGCCTGCCATCCTCAACAACTTACTCCTCCAAGAAACAGTCATAAAAAGCAGTTTACAACACGCGTACACACAATGTTGCGCTCTGAAGTGTTAGACGACGAGGTCGCGAAGAACGTTGCCGCCTACTCCACCAAAATCACGCCTTTCGCTGAGCGCCGCAGCAGCCTTTACCTCACTAAGTTCGAAGTGGCTCGCATCGTCGGTGAGCGGGCGAAGCAAATCGCCAACGGTGCCGCCGTCTCCCTACCTGCCACCACTTCCGGCCGTGATGCCGCCGACACCGCCGAGCGCTGCGGCGACCCGCGCTCCCTCGCTGTTGACCCGGTCATGATGGCGAAGTATGATTTAGTGCAGCAAAGAATTCCGATGCTGGTGCGCCGCACCTGGCCCGATGGAACAACAGAGACGATTCCGGTGAATGAGCTGATGGTGGATGTGACCATGTTGGACCTCCAGTACTGAATATAGAATGAGGGGGGCTGTAACTGTTGCTGTGTCTGTGTGTACGGGCTGTGTAAAGGGCGTGGAGCAAGGAGAGACCGTGTCTTCTGTTTGTCTTTCTCAATTCAAAATTTTCAAGGCAGAGGATGGGTCTAAGAGTTTTTTTTTGCTTGTGTAAGTCACTAACCGCTTAATACTCTGCACACAGCTAAATTGCTCAGAAACAGCACTATCGACACTCGGCTGGGGTTTGCGTTAATTCGGATGTTTGCAAGCAGTTATCCTTGCTGCGCAGCGATGTGCTCCACACACACACAAACATACTCACACGTGCGCGTCGTGGATTGGTCAAGACAAGTAACGTAACAATTGGTACTTTGGGTGAAAACAGCGCTTGTACTTTAATTCTGTTCTTGTCATCGATGGCTGTTGTCTGCAACAGCAGCATTTTGGTCTTGCCGATCTCTGCCTCACTGCTTTATCCAGTGATTTGTCCCTCCGGTTTTCTTTTACTTTTTTTTGTTGTCACTCCTACCGCGCAGCACTCTACAGCGGAAGGTTCGCTTCTTCTCTCCCCAAGGACACGTGAAGCGTAAAACCACCCAAAGAAAAACAAAGACACCTTCTCATCCTCTGCAATGCGCCGCCTTTTCTCGTCTTCGGTGCGTGTGTCAGCAGTGCTGGTGCGGTGGTTGCACTTCCGCGACGATGTGCGCAACATCGCCGTCATCGCCCACGTCGACCACGGCAAGACGACCTTGGTGGATAGCATGCTGAGTCAGTCTGGTACCGTTGCGAACGCGCACAACCGCGTGATGGATAGCAAGGACCAGGAGAAGGAGCGCGGTATCACAATTCTCGCGAAGAACACCGCTATTCTCCTCGACAATGGGAAGCAGCGAATTAACATTGTCGACACGCCCGGCCACTTGGACTTTTCTGGCGAGGTGGAACGCGCACTGCAGATGGTGGAGGGCATCGTTCTGCTAGTGGACGCAAAGGAGGGGGTGCGGCCGGGCACGCGTTACGTACTGCGCAAGGCACTCTCGCTGAACCTGCGCCCCATCGTTTGTCTCAACAAGATCGACAAGGACGACTTGAACATCGCCAAGACGGAGCAGGCGGTCGAGGATCTCTTCCTCGAGACGGCTCAGGACGAGGGCCAGCTGGACATTAAGTTTCTTTACGGCTCTGGCCGCAGCGGGTACATGAACAGCGAGCCGAAGAAGGAGGGCACGCTGCAACCCCTTTTTGACACCATCTTCAGCCGTGTTCCCGCGCCATCTGCCGAGGACAATGAGGCACTGCAGATGCTCGTGGCGCAGGTGGATGAAGACGAGAAGAATAACACAAAATTGGCGATTGGCCGCATCTATAATGGCATCGTGCGTGCCGGCGACGTCGTTACGGTCGGCCTCGAGGACAAGCGGACGGATGCACTGGTGAAGTCGATTCACCTCTACTGCGGTGTGCAAAAGATGCCAGTACAGTCCGCAAGCTACGGCGATATATGCATCCTGGAGCTGCAGGAGCCAATTGGTCAGAAGGTGCCGCTGAAGATTGGCGGTACCATCGGTAAGCAGGGGGCGGTAAAGCTGTTCCCGTACAAGAAGCCGGACGACCCGACTTACAGCCTTATCTTGCAGGAGAGCGAGGCGAGCTGGAAGGGGAAGGAGACAAACGACCAGCAGGGAAAGATGGTGGCGATCCGCAAGCGGCTGGAGCGGGAGGCGATGGTGAACACGGCGCTGCACCTCACCGGAATGGACACGAAGCAAGTCACCTTGCAGGGCCGCGGCCCGCTGCATCTCTCCGTCATCATCGAGGACATGCGACGCGAGGGCTTCGAGTTTGAGATTCAGGCGCCGAGGGTATTAACACGCGTCATCGACGGACAGGAGTGTGAGCCCTTCGAACGACTGACCTTGGAGTTCAAGGAGAACCTGGTGGCCGACGTCGTTTCCTTCCTCAGCTCAAAAATGGGTGATATTGGCGAGATTGAGCAGGTGTCGAACGGTCGTGTGATGATGGAATGCGTGATGCCAGTGCGCCTAATGTCCAACGTACCTCTGAAGTTCCACACGCTGACCGGCGGCGACGGCGTGTTGAACCACCAATTTGATTCCTACCGTCCAATGGCAGCGGTGGACACGGAGCGCGACACCGGCGCCCTCATTTCCGTCGATGCTGGGGAGGTGACAGACTGGTCGCTATCAGGCTTCGCCTCGCAGGGCCGCTTTTTCGTTTTGCCAGGTGATCAGGTGTATTACGGCCAGATCGTCGGCGAGAACCAGAAGACGGCGCTACAGAATCTTGGTGTGAACGTGTGCAAACGTAACGAGCAGCTCGGTGGCATGCGCGCGAACGCGAACGACAAGGCAAACAGCAAGCGTGGCGCCTACAACGCACAGCGCTATGGCTTCGAGGACTGCGTTGCATGGGTGACGGACGACGAGCTGGTGACGGTCACGCCGAAGAGCATTCGCATGCGCAAGCCGAATTTCAACGGAAAGACCAGCATGCGCTCGCTGAAGAAGAAGTAAGAGTGCGCTTTTGCACGGGTGCGGTGAGCACAAAGATGAGGTGTGCAGTCTTCGTTCTTATCGCTTTCCTCTCTTGCTTCCGTGAAGTACGCGTGGTGCGGCTTTACTTCATATTTCTCGCACGATGTTTTCCCTACTGTGTTGCTGCTTTGAAGCACTTTTTTTTTTCTCTCTTCTCCATATTAGCTGATTCTCAAGGGGATTGTGCTAACGTTGTCGTTTTAGGTAGTATTCACAGTTTTACTTTCTGTATCCCACTTGCACGTGTTGTTTACTGGACACAGTACGCCGAATTGCATTGCTTTTGTGGGAAGACACGCTGGTCGTGTTGGCGCTCAGCAACGCAGGGTCTGTGTTTTGTTTTCTTTTTCGAGGTCCTTTATCCTTTTTCCCGTCTACTCGCCACAAACACCGTAATTACTAATAAGTGGTTTTACGTCACATACTCACTAGCATTACATCAGTTGAATTATGCACATCAATATTCGGGCAAGCTGACTTTCTTGGTAGCGTTTCGTCGTTCAAGTACAACAGAGCACCTTCACTGCACGCTTCTGGGTGAGCGGTTGTGTTTGTTGAAATGTGCGGTGCTGCGATTGAAGTCGTAAGTCTAGTGTAGTGGTCCGCCGAGGATGTCGCGACTTGCGCGGACTTTGCGAACAGTGGGGCACAAATCGTTGTGAACTTCTACAACCGATGCTCTACCTTTTGTTTTTCGTAAAGGTAGGGATGCACACAGCCCCCTTGCCGAATACGCTGTCCCGCTCAGTGTTTACAGCTTTTTACCCCTATTTTTTCAGCCTCCTTGGTGCAAATCGCGTACAACAATACAATAGAACTTCATTGACTGCTCTACTACTTGAAGCTGCGTTAAACGTACGTACACGCATCTCTCCACTGTTTTCGTACTGCCCTTGAAAACGCTATTAAGAGGCGAAAACACTAATCGCAGTACTTCCCTATACCCAACCTACTTGTATTTTTGTCACCGATCAACACAGCGGTTATTTTGCTTATTGCAGCAACTCGCACGTTCGTGGTCGCACTGGCAGCTCTTTCTTCGCTTAGTTGAGCTTCCACTGCACGAGCGTTTCTTTCTTCATCTCTCCGAGTCTACGTGCATACTCACGTGTAGGTACAAAAGTGGATCTGCGAAAAAATGTTCCGGACGATCCCTAATTACTTGAAGGTCGCGGTGTGCGTGAAACGTGTCGTGGACTACACGGTGAAGGTCCGCGTGAAGGACAACCAAGTGCAGACGGCAAACGCCAAGATGAGCGTGAACCCCTTCGACGAAATCGCCATCGAGGAGGCCATTCAGTTGAAGGAGAAGAAGTTGGCAACAGAAGTGGTGGCGGTGACAATCGGCAACAAGAAAGCGGAGGAAGTGCTCCGCACGGCTATGGCGCTTGGTTGCGACAAAGCTGTGCACGTCGTGGTCCCCGATGCCGTTGCTGAGTCTGTCGAGCCGCTGGCAGTGGCGCAGATTCTACAGAAGCTTCACGCTGACCTCAACCCGGACATTTGGATTCTGGGTAAGCAAGCCGTCGACGACGACTTCGGCTGCACGGCGCAGCTCCTCGCCGGCCTCCTGGACGTGTCGCAGGGCACCTTTGTGTCCAATGTGGATGTGAAGGACAACACCGTGACGGTTACGCGCGAGGTCGATGCGGGGCACCAAGTTGTTCAGCTGACGACGCCGTGTGTGTTGGCGGCCGATCTTCGACTCAACACCCCCCGCTTCCCGAAGCTGCCCAACATCATGAAAGCACGCAAAAAGCCCATCGACACCCGCGATGTTGCCTCGCTCGGCGTGGACATCACTCCGCACCTCAAGACGGAGGTAGTGACGGAGCCGGCGGCCCGCAAAGCTGGTGTGAAAGTGAAGTCCATGGAGGAGTTCTACGACAAACTGCACAACGAGGCGAAAGTGCTGTAAGGTGGGCAGAGAAGTGACGGTATATCAACTTTATGCTATGAGTGCAGACTATTACTTGTCCTCTGCTCTCCGAGTTGACCTTGGTTGTTGATGAGGCAAAGCAGAAAAAGACTACTTTGACGCTTTTCTTTTCACTCATTTCCTGGTTGTTCTTCCGTTGTTCTCTCCTTCACGACACCGCTTTGAAACAGAGGCACGCACTGCTGCTGACCGTTTCCTTCTTTGTCTGTAATGTTGCTCGTAAGGACTTTATTGTCTTTCTTTCCCGTTTTTCCATTTGTGATTTGCTATCCGAGGCCAACGAAAACGAGAGTATTGCAAACCTCGCGTTTGTTAGCGAGCGATCCGCCCACCTTCAGAGCCCCACAAACAAATGCGCACACAATAAGATCATGTGAGTAACTCCGCGCACCGCCTTTCAGGCACAGCTTGGGTTAGTGCTTCCACGCAAACCAAGGTGCCTTACGGTATAGTGTCAGTGAGGTCAAGCTAAAGAAAACGACCGTTTGCTGTGGAGACTCGTCTTTAGGGGGTTGTAATGCACACTGGTGTATCTCGTGTACGTAGTTCTGCACCAAAGAAATGGAGGAGCGATGTTGATTCTGTGTTGCGTGAGATGATCTCTCAATAGTGCAATCCGGGAAGAAGACGCAGACAGGCTTATTGACGCCCGTATTCGCTTCCACTTGATTCCGCTTTTTCTTTTTTGCATTTTGAATCCATTTGCCACAATTCTACAAACCGATGCACTGTGCAGTACAAGGTTGAGCTGTCTTTCCTCTCGAGTTCCTGTTGGGATTCGGGAGAGTTTTACTTGTTCATTTTAAAAAGTAGAATTTTGAAGTGGGTCACACAGACCAAGACACAGCGCTCGCGATGCGTTACACGCTACGCCTTGCACGCATTTCGCAGGTGCCAGTGCGGGATGTTGTCCCGATGTCGGAATTGATGTACAATCCCCGCTACGCGCCGCCACGGCGCATGACGCTCAGCTCTTCTTTTGATGCTGTGAGCGACAAGAATCGCTTTTTTTCCCTCGACATCCTCTTACAGAAGTTGAGCAGCTACGTCGGTCGGCGTCAGTACAAGATGAGCTGCGATTTGAGCTCTCACTTTAACCGCTTTAAGGAACTGGGGGTAGATCTCCACGAGTTGAAGTTTCTGCCCCGTGAGGAATTGATCGAGCTGCTGAACGACCAACTGCAGTTGAATCACGCTGAGAAGGCGATTCTCCTCACTGCGCTGGACGTGAAGATATGCGGGGTGCTGTGCCGCGACACGACTCGCCACTCGACGCAGCTCTGCATGAATCCTGGTGTGGCGGCGCACGGCTGGCGGTGTGGGCAGAACGGACACACCAACGACGTGTATTTTGAGGGGAAGGAGCAGGCGAACCCGGCGGTGCTTCGGCTCGCCCACCGCTCCGCGGCACGGGTGGCAAGGCGTGACGGCATTGAGGTGGAGGTGCGCCACCAGCCCGATTTCTCCATCGTCGGCCGCAACACCGCAGATCTGCATCCTCGCATTTGGAGTACGCCGGAGAATACCTCGTTTGTGGTGATGCCGATCGGCTTTGAATTCCGCGTGCACCCGGACGACCCCCGTGCACAGCACCAAATTGAAGAGGCGGCGGTGGAGTGGGAGTTGCATCAGGCTGTGATGCAGCAAGTCATCACGGAGGTGCTGGAGCTATATGCGGTGGAGCGCGAGCCGCAGCCGCTGCATCTTGTGCCAGGCGAAATGGGTGAGCCGGACATCCCTGAAATGCAGAGCAGCGCTTTCAACACCCGCACCGCGTCGATGTCGATCGGCGACGCGACCGGCACCGTGACGGAGCACCGCATGATGGGCCCGAACGGCCAGGAGCGACCGTGGTTTCAAACGCCGCTGCCACAGCGCTTTGTAAACGGCGTGCCGCAGCTGTTGCCTTTTGCACCAACCATCATCGTTCACAGCAGCTACCGTCAGATCGGGCGCGACATCAGCGCCGCAGACGTCAGTCGGCGACTGATGCAGCCGGTGGTGGATGTCTCCTGCTTCGTCCACCCAGGCGCGTGCTTCTGGTGGAACGCCGAGGAGGAGGAGAAGTCCACGCGGCTCATCCTGGACTACGCGAAGCGGATGCCGTTTGCTCTACCCTTCAATCTGTACTTCCGTGTTGACACAGCAAAACAGCTGCGCGGCCACCCGGAGCAGGTCGAGCAACGCGAACGTTTGCTAATGGAGAAGGCGAAGTACTTTGACTTGCGCCATTTCCGCGCTTCTCATGCCGCCCTCAAACGTGCGTAACGAGAGGAATCAAGCAGGCCTGTCCTTTGCCAAGGGTGAGAAGCGTTCACCCCTCAGCTCTTCGACGCTCGTGGTTTGCATGCCGTCACCGTGCCCCATGCAGCGCAGCGCGAACACCTTCACCGTTAGAAATAGGCACTTTTTTTTTTGGTGGAGCGCAAACACCAACCAAGCGGGTCAAGACTCTCGTTGGCCACGTAAAACATATCAAAAACTCACTTTCTTGAATGCCGATAAAAACCGGGGACAATACTAATTAAAGGGAAGAACAGCTGATAAACCAACCGTTGAAACCCCTCCCCGTTAGAATCAAGGTTGGCAACACGATCAGTCAGACTTGCCACTGCGCACAACGCGCTCTAAGCTTTACGGACGAACAAACGCACCAGAGTTTTCTGGTCTTTGCGCGTCCTCTTTGTCTCTCGTCTACTTTCTCATGTTTCTACTCTATTTGTCTTCAACACGCACCTTGCTGCTTAAATTGGGTTCCTCTGCATTCAGTTCTTTCTTCGTGCGGTTCTTCCCAAACAGAATTTATTGTGCGTTCACCCCATCACCCTACTTACCTCTTTTACGTAATGTCCGGAAAGCACATCGCTAAGATGCGCCAGCGCGCTCGCGAGAACCCGCAGCGACTCTCACAGGACGAGAAGCTGAAGCGCCGCGAGCAGCACGAAGCGAAGAAGACGGCCACTCCGCTGTGGCTCGTGTGGTCGATGGCGGTCATCATGATCGGTTCGATTATAGTGAACTTGTACTTTGCCGTGGTGTCGTCTCCGAAGATGAGCGGGTAAGCTGGTGGTGTTTTACGGTTCAAAATTCAGTACTCCCCGCCTCTCAATAGGTGCTGTATCTCCTTCTTCCTTTTTTTTTTGCTGCCGACGCAAAGCGCCAAACACATCCTAGAGTGCTCGCTTCTACACCCACGTCTCTGTTGATTCTCTCCGCCGCTGTTCGCTCGTTGACAAGCGAAAGCGCTACAACCTTGCTTTCCCCATTGACCCCTAATACAGCTGTAATGTGTGCTGGGCTCTTCATTACTCACATTGCGCTAGAGGTAAGGAGTGCTTGCTTCCTTGTGGTGCTGCACAACAGCGCAGCATGGAAGGCTCGTTCTGTGTTCGTGTTTGTTTCTGCCCTTAGAGTGACTTCGCACAGGTATCGTCTGACGCTGCTTTTGGAGACGGTCGTGGTGCTCGCTGGGCATCTTCAAGAGTTTGTTCTTGTATTTTATCCGCGTTACCGCATATGCTTGCTGGTCCTCAAAGATAGCATCGAAGATGTGTAGACGGCATTCCTGCTTGTAAGGCCGGCTTGTGTGTGTTTAGCCAACATTGTAGATCTTCTCAATTTGAGAAAATCAGGTTCAGTTTCTCCAGTCTTTCTTGGAATCTAACGCGTTTGTCTTCTTTACTCCGCGGTTATGAATTGAAAGGGGGGGGGGAGGGTGACTGAAGTCGTTGATTGCGCAACGTTGCGCTACCGCTCAGACCTTTCTACTCTCACTGCCTAATCGCCGTTCTTCTTTCGTTCTCTCCCTTCCTTTTTTCCTACCGTTTGTTTTCCTGTGCTCACGAAACCACAACCAATGCTAGTTTCTTCGCTGCGAAGTAAGAACTGCGCGTTGCTCAGCATCATGTTTAGCCGCTGCTGTGCGCTCTACAGGAACTTTTTTGCCCGCACCTTTCAGGGTGGCATGGGGGCAAATGTGAAGCGCCCGTACCGCATTGACATTCGCATGGAGCACGACAAGAAGCGTCGCATGCGCCGCCGCAACATCGGCGCACGTCGCATGATGAAGTCGTAGAATGTCTATGACTTCTACAAATAGGGACTGACTGTTCCGCCACACAGACCTCGAAGATGTGGTAGGTGCTCTTTTGTCTGTTCTGTTATGCACCGTCGCGAGCTTGTATATCTATGTTTTTTTCTGTCGCTCTCTCTTCACCACTCGTTTTAATTGCAACGTTCACAGGTGTGTTTTGGGGTACATTAGCTTGACTGTCTTGTGTTGGTGTTCCAGAGACATATGGAGGTCTTTTTGGTCACGACGGGGTCGTACGAATGACAGCCGCAATTATTTTCGACGCGAGACTACACGTTGTTGTATGTTTCATGAAGTGGTCCTCTTGACCGTTTCAGATTCCATAACTCAGGTGTGCGGATGGAACAAAGCCTGTCGAATGTGACGGAGGAGCACATCGTGCTTTTTCCACGTTTCGTGCAAAGGTGGACGCCGTGATAGGTAATCAACGTACTGCAACACCAGAAGAACAACCTTCCTTCCCATAATTGTTTTTTCTAGAACAAAAGCGAAACGCAGCACACAATTTGCGTACTTTCGGAGTACGATTAACCGCTGCATTTCAACGGTTCTCACCGCTGCAGAAGAAAGAAGTGCTCTCTTCTGTAGCTCCCTACGCATATTACATGTTCGCCACGTTTCTCCGTTCGTTCATTCTCTTCACTTACAAAGTGTACTTTGAACTGCTGCACATTTGCCCCACAGTTGCTCTTTCCTCCAAAAGTAGGAAAAAAGACAGACTCGATACCCCCCCCCCCTTTCCCTCCCCCCGTGTGCGAATGCAGTCGTCACTCTACGGGAATTCAAAATCGGTGCGGGCCACTTCTTCTGCGCCTAACCGCTACGAACATATGGAGGAAGAGATCCACCGTGAGAACGAGGCGATGCTGCAGGCGCTGGGCAACAGCGTTTCGCAGATGAAAACGATGGCCGGCAACCTGAACCGAGAGGCGGAGGAACAGAACGAGCTCCTTAAGTCACTTGACAGGGCTTTCCAGACCGCTCGTGGCGGCGTGCACACTGCTGTCACAACTGTAAAGAGCGTGATGGGTCGGTATGGATGGAAGCACACCTTATCGTATGGTGTTGTGGGGTTCCTTGTCATCTACGTGCTCTACCATGTGCTCTTTCGTTCTTCAAAAAGCACATAGGTAACGTTGGCGTTGCCTTGCCTCACCCGCCTTTGACACGAAGGGGCTGTTTGAAACCCGGCTGTCACCTGTTGTTGTTGTTTGTTGTTGTTGCTTTTGTTCTTTTCCGACCCAGCTCCTTGCTTGGGCTTGCAAGCTGTGACGCGTTTCGATGCCTTCCTACTACCTAGCCTCAATTGCATCAACGCAGAGATGAGAAAAAACACAAAGCGGCAACCACTACGATGCTACAGTGTACTGCACTGTGGCTTTCTGGTGGGAAGTACACTACCTTTTTTTTGCTTCCAGTTAGGTGCCTTGGCAGATCAGCGCTTTCACTTTTAGATCCTCCACCGTTTACAACGTGCCACCGCGAGTGTAGCGTTCAATTTTTTCTTTCTTTTTTTTTTTCAAGGAAGTTGTTTGTCCCATAAAATGATACAGCGACTCTCTTCTCCCTTTCCTTTAAGTGCAACCCTTTATACTCATCCTTCTCCCTCGTACCGCAACACACGTTCGTCACGCAACTGAGCCGCTTGACGTAGCAGTTATATATTCGCATCAGAAGAGATAATCAAACCAAAATGTTCCGTCGACTGACGCCTCTACCCGCACGCTGGGCCGCTTCTGCGGCTTCGAGCATCGGCGTCTCCTCGTTGGCCGCCGCGTCGCGCTGGTGCACCACAAAAAGCGAGGTTCCCACCGACGACGCTGAGTTCGAGTTTTTCGATGATGACTTGTGGTTTCTCGACGAGTTGTTTGATGAAAACGCCGGCGACTTATTCTCCTACATTCCGGAGGTGGACGCAAACCTTCTCGGAAACGATCAGCCTCCCTCTAAGTGAATTGCTTCCCGTTTGAATCTACCCGGCGACCACAACTTGTGTCTTGGGTGCCCCCTGTGTTGTGCGCCACCAGTGACTCGTGCATCCCGGGCCCAGAACTATACGAGAGTTCCTATTATTTACAGAAGCGCGCACAAAGTTCTTTTTTTTTGTTTGCTATTGTCGATGGTGGTTTTTAGTCTGGTGAGAGTGATCTGTGTTGGCAACTGTCACACGGCTTTTCTTGAATTGTGCGTTGAGTTTGTTAAGCTATTTATGTTCGCACTGTACGTCACTGTGCTTCTACGTCGACTGGTGATAGACAAAGCTGATAAGGCCTACGACAAATGTGAACCAGATTTTGAGATCCTCACCGCGTCACCTTACACAAGCAATCGGAAAAGGGCACGTGGATGCAGAGGCCTTTTACAACGTAGATAAGGTTTTGTGCAAGGGCACACACATGAATGATCAAGAGCTTGCGTCTTTCAGGTGTTTCCATCCATTTGTCAGGCAGCGTCTCTCAGCTTGAAAAGCACTTTTTCGAAAACTACTGCAGCTATCATCTCCGTGCTGTTTGTACGTTAACAATGCAGGCACTACTCTTTTTTCTCCGCACTGCACTTTCTGATAAACCTCTTTAACGTTGCGCCGCACTGGAACTGTGTGCCACACATTCAACGAGATTTCCCACGTTCGATAACGAACCCGTTCATGGCCCAACCTAGGTCCAAGCAAAAGTCGACGACTAGTTTGCTCTATCTTGCTTCGTTCACTTTTATGACGCTCGTGTGTGTGTGTTAGTATGGGATTGAGTACGTACACGCCACATCTCTTCTGAACTGTCACTCTGCCTCTCGCTTACTACGCTCGCCGCCTTGCCCCTTTAACGAGCACGTCTTAAACGTTTCTCAGAGTTCTTTCTTTTTTGTTTTAGACACCTCCATTCTCGCGTAGCTTTCTCTCCCTTCAAGCCTCTCTCCTTTCGGATTTACTTGCACGACGGCACCACGTTTGGTATTCTAGTTTTCTCTCCATCGCTGTTAGTATTTAGAGCTACGCAGGGCTTCTCAGTTTGGTTCGTGACTTCTCCTTTCCCAGAGCGCGTCCAACACCATGACGGTTCCTGTTCAGCGTACCTCGGTCTACGTCGGCGACCTGCCGATTGACTTGCCGCATCCTGAGGATGCGGTGAACAACCTGTTCAGCAGCATTGCGCCCGTGGTATCTGTGAAAGTGTGCCGCGACATGGCCACCCAGCGTTCTTTAGGCTATGCCTACGTGAACTTCCAGACGACTGCCGATGCCGAGAAGGTGATTGACGCGCTCAACTACACCGACATTGTCCCTGGCCGCCAAATTCGCGTCATGTTCTCCATGCGTGACCCCCTGCAGCGCAAGAACGGTATAAACAACGTTGTTGTCAAGAAGCTGGACCCGTCTGTTAACGCTAAGGCTCTGCAGACCGCATTCAGCAAGTGTGGCCGCGTCTTTTCTTGCAAGGTGGCCTTAGACGACAAGGGTGTCTCAAAGGGGTACGGTTTCGTGCAGTTTGAGAGCGCCGATGGAGCCAAGGCGGCGCTGGAGATGAACGGGATGAAAATCGGAGAGAACAAGATTGAAGTGGTCGCCTTTGTGCGCCGGGCGGAGCGCGAGGCGCAGGCGGCAAAGTCCTTCAAGTCCATCTATATCAAGAACATTAAGAGTGCCGCCACGGAGGTCGAGGTGACCGCTGCACTGGAGAGGTTCGGCAAACTCCAGTCCCTTTTCCTCGCCGAGCACCCTCCGTTTCCGACGAAGTTCGCTCTCGCCGCGTTTGAGGACCACGAGTCGGCTGTCAGTGCGATCGCTGAGTTCAACGAAAAGGTGGACAGTGGCCTGACGGAGGAGGGCGTGAAGCTGGTGGCGTGCCGTGCACTGTCCAAGAGTGAGCGCGACCGCGAAAAGAAGAAGGCTGCGTCGCTCTACCAAAACCACGGCCGCAACCTTTATGTGAAACACTTGCCAGATGGCATTACGGAGGAAAAGCTGCAAAAGATATTTGAGCCGTTTGGCAAAATTACTTCCTGTGCGCTCATGAAAGACGCGAACGGCATCTTTAAAGGCTTCGCCTTTGTTTGTTTTGAGGACAAAGAGTGTGCCACGGCTGCGATGCGGGCGCTCAACAGGCAGTCGTTAGAAAACTCCAAGAAACCACTTTACGTCAGCCAGGCAGAGCAGAAGGACATGCGTATCCGCCTGCTGCAACAGCGCCGAGCCGCATTGCGCCACCAGAACCGCACGGCGCCGCCCATGGCGATGTTCCCGCAGCAGTGGTCTCGCCAGCCGTTTGTGCAGATAGCGCCACCGATGATGCCGCCGCCGCCGCCGCCGAACATGGGCATGCCGCAGTTCATGCCGGGCCCAATGATGCGCCGACCGGTGATGCCGCACGGCATGCCCGGGCAGCCGATGCGCCCGCCGAACCGCTACACGCAGCCCCGCGAACCCTACCCGCCAGTGCGGCAGGACGGTGTGGACGTGAATTATTTGAGCACTCTGGCCCCGGAGCAGCAGAAGAATTACCTTGGTGAGTTGTTGTACGCCAAGATCGTGTCCCTCGAGCCGTCCAACGCGGCGAAAATCACCGGGATGCTGCTTGAGATGAGCCGCGAGGAGATTTTCGAAGTTTTGGCCGACCACAACGCCCTTGTGGCGAAGATCCAGGAGGCCAATGCGGTCCTTCAGCAGCACGCCAGCAGTTAAGGCACCAGCGTTTTGTGGGATGGCGGCCTGTCCCGTACAAGGATGCCTCTGTCTACATTCGGGAAGCAGAACGTAACAGAGTTTTTTGGCGTTTACTTCTGTCTTTTCGCCTTTTGTTGACTGCAGAGTCAGTGCCTAGATTGGGTTCAACGTGCGTTTCCACAAAGACAGTCTAGTGATTGGACCATCGCTAGCGGAGGCTGCAACGGAAAACAACCAGCGTTGAACTGCTTTGTTTTCTGTCGCCGCAAACAAAAAAGCTGTGGTTTCAAAGCGGAAAAAAAGGTATAGGTAGTTTGCGGAAGTCAACGTTACTTTGGAGAGGCGACACAGACACCTCTATGCGATGGTGAAGATAAGAGGTGAAGCTACCTTGTCTTTCCGCAGCGCCTTGCCGGTTTTGCGTGTGTTTTCGGAGTTTCTGCCCCTCTCGTCTGTCTAAGTGTTGAACACTTTTGATTACTTCGTGCTTCATTCGCTGCCTGTGACACATATGTGGGTTTATGTGCATAGGAGGAGGTTGTGGAGTATTCCCGTTGTTTATATATATATATATATATATATGTATATCTGCCTCCCTTCTTTAAGTATTGACTAACACTACTCCTCTTTTTCTGTTCCACCGTAATAAATAAATAGTTGTGCAGTGCTTCGTTGTGTGCTCCGCCCTTTGTCCTGTTCTGGCCTCCGATATTGTGTGCATGGGTATGCACACACAGCATTCTGTAACTCGGGGAAAAAGACTCATGCATAGAAAAACTTGTCGATTATTTTTGGGTGACGACACAGTTCTCCTTGCCTGTTTACGCAAACTTTCTTGAAGTGCCCGAATAATTCGGCTGCCGTGCTCCGAATTATGAGGTGGTCAGGTGCAGTAAATAGGATCGATGATTCAAAGTGGTGTTGTTCAACACGACAGGCCACCTGCTTTTTTCTTGTAACGGTCGGGTACCTTACTAATTGCGAACGCAAAACTACACTGACGTCTCGTATTTGACGTACGAAGTGTTGGGTGGCAAAGTACGGTAATGTTGCAATTGAGTGTACGCAACCGCTCATCGGTGCGGTTCTGTTCTTTTGAACCTCATTCCGCCGTTAATTCCACTCCTCTTTTTCCTTTGTTTTGTTTCTTTCATTTCCGGGATCTTAGAGTTTTGCGTCTCACGAACAAACGGGACGCACACAATGCGGAAAGGCATTGTTCCTCAACTCCACTTCCCTCTCATGTCTCTCTTTACTGAGACTGGGCGTTTGGTGCTTTCACACGTATGCGGAGGAGCTTTACACCTTTTGAGCAATCATGGAAAATCGTACGCGCGCATTGCGCCTCTTTCTTTGTCCCGCTGCTGGATCTTCCCGCAGACCAGGCCTTGGGATAGACCGAGTAAACGACGAGTTAAAACGCAACAAGGCCCAAGCCATCGCACCCACCCTTCTTCTATCTCCTTACACGCCGCCGCCGATTGCAAATCCGGAGCAGATAGCGAACTTCTTTGTCGCTTCGTTTGATGCATTCGTTTTAGCTACTGCATCTTCGACGTGGCCCTCATCTTACACAAGGCGCGTGAGATAGGCGCCACTGATCTCCTCGCCTCCCCCGCTTCACTAATGATTTCACCGCGTCGTCTCGTGCAGAATCGCCGCAGAGGTATCGAAATCGGCGCAGACCGAAGGGCTCAGCTTGCGGTGGTACTGGAGGCGCTCCTGCGCGAGCACGTGGCGTCGCCGCGGTCTCTCACGCATGCCGCCGCGCAGCACGGTGTGACGTGCTCGCAGATCGTGCCGTTTCTCCGTGGCGTGTGCCTCACTGCGGCAGTTGCTCACCCCTTCGCCCCGCAGGTCGCTTACGTCTTCGAGGCACTGCAGACTTATGGCGTTGTTTCACCGCAACTGTACCTCGACGGCGACTACGTCCAGCGCCAGCGCGTCCTCGGGCAGCTTCTTCTCTGCAGCGCGAAGGAGTTTGGCAGTGCGACGGTTTTGTACACGGCGCTGCAGTTGATAGGCCAGCAGCACAAGGCAGTCGCCTCTCCTTACGAGGTGTCGCGAAGCACGTGCTACGCTATCGCTAAGGAGGATCGGCGGAAGCTTGACTGGACCCTCAAGACGCACGGGAAGCCACGCGACGGCTTTAAAACAAAACAAGGGTGGACACACAACACTCGTTAATAGCCCTTACTTCCTTTGACATCTTTTTGTATTCAGATTTACTCCACATACTTACCGTCCCCGCTTCTTTCCATCTGCTTTGCTTTGTGTTTTCACTTTCCAATAACAGAATAGCTGATCTTTTTCTGATAGTAGAGGCGCAATTGCCTTACGAACGACCGAAATATGTAGAAAACAAGATTGCGTACCTGGGGCTTCTGCGTTAAACTGGTAGCTCCTCTTACCTTTTTTTCCGCTTAGCCTCCCCTAGTGCTGCCACAAGCTGCTTGACACTACCTTCCATATCCGGAAGAAAACGGCAATAACGAGTGCTTTCTTTCCTTTTTCTAAACCCGCTTTTCTTTCCTGTCCGTATTTCGTCGTCCCACCTGCTCGGTAACACAGCTGAAATCAGTGCAGCTCGTCGGGGTAAGTACTGCTCTACGGCTTTTTGACAACAGGGCACATAAAACCTCGTTCACTCTCTTTTTAGTAGTTGGGAATGGACGCGCAAACAGCGACAACACTGCAGCTCATCGCACGCGCCTTCGCCTCGAGCCCTATGAAGTACAGCGTGACGGTGTCACCTCACCCAAGTCAGCCAAATACGTACGACGTTCTCTTTTCATTACCCACTGCTGAGGCCCCCGAGTCCCCATCTTTTGTGAAGCTGACTCTGACGGAGCGCGCTGCCGACGACAGTGGACGCAATTTCGAGGGCCTCGTAGAGCATCAAAAGTGGCCTATCTCGTTCACCGTTGACCACGACTCTGTTTTGAGAGATTTTCCATACGGCACCATCGACGTCGCATGGGAGCACAAGCAGCAGGTAAATCGTGCTTCTCTGTGGACAAGGTAGAGGTTACGGTGCTTTCAAAAAAAAAAAAAACGTGAGTTTTACCATGTAGAGAAGACCTTTCGTGACTTCGGCTTCTTGCTGCTCGAAAGGATCAATTACGTGTTCTTTCTTTGATAACCGAAACCCCTCTTTGAACACAGTGCTACCCAAGAGTACGCCTGCTCTTTGGGGTGCGTACTTTAGAGCTGTAGTGGTGATCTGCTTCAACACCCAGCACTTGCAAATTGCTGTGCAGTACAGCTGAGTGGTTATTCCGGTCCCCCCAACACCGCTGCTCACGACAAAAGCGAGCACGTTGATAGAGTGCTGTGCTTTACATATGTACATGCATAAGTTGTCAAATCCCACTTTGCCATCTCATTCTCTTCCCTACCTTTCACTTCAACGGTTCACGCTCTGACTCTTCATGCGTTCCCTGTTGCTCACATCAACAGATCCTTGCACAGCAGCTCCGTCTCGTGGACTAGCGCCTCCGTCTTCTTTATCGGTGTCTCATCAACTCCGTGTCAAGAATGTCTGCCGTAGAGATCAACGAGGCTGAAAACCTGTCCACTAGCGAGAATGGACAACTCTTCACTGATCTCACATGGACGCAGCGCATGCAGGGTTTCCTGGTGCTGTTTTCTATGGCACTTTTCACAACAATTATGAGCTGGTTCGCACTTGGGATGGCGAACTACTGGAAGTACAGCATGTTGTCTAGCCTCAGTAGCTTGCTGTCGATGTTGAGCACCATCATTCTTATGGGGCCGTCAACGCAGCTAGCTTACATGTTTGATGAATACCGCTTCAACGCCTCCGTGATGTACATCGGATCGCTCCTTCTCGCCTTCGTTGTCGCCATAGTCTTCCACTCCATTCTGTTGTGTGTGTTGTGTGGCCTTCTCCAGTACGCCGCGCTCGTGTGGTACTCGCTGTCCTACGTTCCCTACGGTAGGGAGACACTGGTGAGCATTGTATTCCGCCGTTAGTGTAACTAGGGCTTTCTTTGATCTTAACTTTGCTTTGTAACCTATGAAGTTGGCGAATCTGGGCGTAGATGCAGTGGTACCTCCTTCTACAGATCCCTAACTTGCCTTCATCCAGCGCTGTTTAGAACTTGCTTGTGTTGCGTCTTTTTTGTATTGGCCGTTGCGTTGACACCTGTCTTTTTCAAGAAGGGAACACCAAAGAGAATACCCAACGCTCAAACAGGAGCTTCTGTTGTAGTCGGGTGGTCTCATTACTTTTTCAAGAGAGGGCGTTCCATGCGATTTTTGCCGACTGAGTTAATGCAGAGTGGGCTACAACGCAGGTTTCCGGCTATCCAACCTTGGTCAAACAAGTAGCCCCCGCTCTCTTTCCGCCACTCCATTGCCGTGAGAAAAAAACATTCGCCTTCATTTGCGGTTCTCTCATACGGTGGAAAGACGTTGTGCATCCGATGAGGCGGTACGTGATAGGCTAAACGCGTGTTTCACACTCTACCCACCTCTATCCTGTCCATTGCCTTCTCGTCATTTGACGTCCATCGTTCGCACCCTCCGATTTATTGTACTCAACACCTTTAAGAAATTGGCAAGAAAACAAGGTAGCACCCAATGAACATGGATACGGCACCCCGCTTCTGCCTTCTGCACGCGAAGCTGTCCAAGCTGGGCTTCAACGAATGGGCCACGCTAAGCGAAGGTGATGTCATGACGGGCAACCCGCACACCTTCGCGCTCTTTCTGCGCTTTCTGTACCACCGTTTTCCTGCTGCAACGGCCACACTGTTGCGTACGTACGACTGGTTTCTCGTCGAGGCCGACGACGCACAACTGGGTGCCACTACAGTCCGTCTGCTGTCCACTGCCGCACACGAAACAAACCTCATTTCTGCCGCTCAATACTGTCAGTATAAGTATGCGTTGAGTAAAGTCAACATGTGTCACGCGTTGCTGCGACTTCTTCGTTCGATGAATGCTGTGCCCGCAACGTCCCCGAACACCAAGCAGCTAATGTGTACGAGAACTGCATCCTTTGCCGCACCCAAACAAGTTGCGGCACCACCTCCATCACCGAGCAAGGAGACCAACGCACACCTTAGAATAAAAGAACGGCGGAGCGAGCTCAACTCTGTTAATAGAATATGATCTAGTTCAAGCTGATATCTTTCTGATCAATATCCTTTAGAGTTCAGTTTAGATCCACTGCAGAAAGTTTCTTACTTTGAACGACTGCTCACTACCTTTGCGTCGGGGCACGTTAAGGGTACCACATAACAGTTGACTTGCCTCCGAATTGCTTGCCATTTAGGTCCGTCGCGTTGGTGTTTGATTACACCCCGCATCCCTCCACCACCAGAAACAAAGGCAAGACGTTTTTCTAGCCATCTCAGAGACACTAAACAAAACCAGAAAGGACCCCCTCTTTCCACAATTCCGTCACCGTGCCTTTGCCGCACCTACCGAGTGTCACTTCTGTGGGCGGGCATCAACCCGTTGCCGTACTGAGCGCCGATTTTTCCTGTTCTTTTCTTTCCTTTTACTTCTCCTCCTCTCATTCTGCTTGGCCTCCGCACGTTCGTTTTCCACCGTTTACAGAATTGCTGTGCCCTTCGAGCAGAATGACTTATCTTGCCCCATCAACAGACGGCGCAACGCAGCGCGTTTCTCGCAAGGTTGATGCATTGTTGAATGCCGCCGCTCGGCCACTACCTACGTCGGCGCCCCGCAGTACCGCCCTCCAGCGCCAGGCGTTTCTCGAGCACCTCTATTCCGATTACAGCGAACTACATGCCCAACAGGGCGAGATACACGACCGAAAGAACCACATAGACCTCGACCTTTTCGAGAGCAACCAACAGGAGATCCATGATGTGCTCTTCGCCAACGTCGAGGGTGCTGAGGGAGCCTTGGGTGACTGGGACACATGGGAAAAGGTTGAGGCAGTTATAAAGCGCTGCGCATACGGTCGACCGCGCCACGCCGCCCAGGAACGGGATGAGGACGCCGCTCTGCGCAGCCGCATTGCCGCCCTCAGCGATGTCGCCAGTGAGCGCAACACCACCATTCAGTCTCTCACACAGACGTGTACGGCACTCCAACAAGAACTTGGCGGGCTGCTGAAGCTGCTAAATATGAAGAGCAATGAGATTAAAACACTCAGGAACCAGCACCACGTGGCCCAACTCCACCTACGCTACGTCCAGCGTGAGTGCGCCGCGTTGCGGGGCCTACGCACCGAGAATGAAACCTCTCTGCTCAAGCAAGACTTGAAGTACCTGATTGAGGCAAACAAGAAGCTGGAGGCGGAAAATCAGCTTTTGCGCGGCCGTCAGCAGGTACTGGAGAGAGCCATGAAAAAGGCACAGTCCAGTTCCACAGCACCACCGCAAGAGGAGGCACCGGCTGCCGACAGGCCAGTGGAGCTTTCAAGTGCGCTTGCGGAGCTGCAGCAACCGTCACCGAGCTCGGTGGAAAGCGACACGTTAGACAAGTGCATCGAAGATGACGTCTTTCGGCGGGAATTCTTGCGTAAGGAGGTCCCAATCTCGAGCACGGTGCTGGGCGCAAAACAGGAGACGGCAAACTGGAAGCGGCGCGTTGAGGCTGAAGTGGACAGTGCGATGACGATGCTCGACCACGACGCCGCCGCACCGGTGGAAGTTATGCCCTCTGCGGCCAGCGTTGCGCAGTTGCAAAACGGCGTCTTCATCTCCTACGCCTCGTACGAGAATGCACCGCAGATGCGGGCGCAGCTAAGCACCACACCGGTGTTAATGGCCCCTGCCACTACCGCCTCGGCCACTTCCACTGCTTCTACTGCCACCGTCGCACATACTGGAGTGGACACATCCGCTGCAGCCACCAACACTGCCACCAAGACCACCGCATCCGCGACCACCACAGCGGCAACACCAACGCCAGCCGCTGCGAACACAGCCGAGAAACCTTCAACAGCAGCAGCACCACCTTTGGTGGCTGCTACCGGTGAGACCGGTGGCGCACGCGCCAGCTTATCCTCCGACACCCGCAAGGTTCATCGTAAGTCCATGACCTCCGTGAGCCACAACACGCGTGGCCCCCTCGCAAAAGCCACGGCAGCGGCGACATCGCGGAAGTCGACCCGCGGCGCAACGACATCTCCACGGAAAGGTTCAGGCGCCGCCCAGACTGCCGCCGCCGTCGCCGCGGACGCCTTTGCCCCCCTACACAGTGCTATCTTGCATTGTGCTGAGTTGTCGCGTGCAAACGCGATGCGGCGGGAGCTCTTGCACGTGGCCTACCTGCGGCAGATGCTGGCGGACGAGATTGCACGTGCGTCCGCAAACGTGCCGGGCGAAACAAGCGACATGGGTGCCGCGTCGGTGGCAAGTGAAGGAGACAATGTAAGGCAGCAGCAAGGCGGCAACACTCGAGCGAGCACAACTGCTCCCTTTGCAGCTACTGAGACTTTACCTGTTCGAAATCTTTCTCAGGAGGAAGCAGTGCCCACGTCAGCCCCGGAACGGCTACGCCAACGCGTCAACGAAACCCGCTCTTCCTCGCTGGACATTCCGGTTGGTGAGCCGGACGGAGGCGAGGTGCAGAGCAGCGCTCCTCTAACCTTACTGACCACAGCAACCCCAGCACGCCCACCGTCGCCTACAGGCGGCGCGGCGGCACACCAGAACATCCCTCCGCCGCTGACACGTACGCCGACGCCGCCACCGTCGCTGTCGCGGACGTCAAGCAGCCGAGTGCATTCCAGCGGTGGGGAGTGGGCGAAGGCAAACGCCTCATTACCTGCCTTTGCCTTGAGCCAGCTGGTGGCGCCGTTGCGGGAGTACGCGTCGACGTTGCGGGACGAGGTCGCCGGACTGAGAGCGCATGTGGTGACGTACTGGACGGAGCTGCAGGAAGCTCTCGCTTTGCTGAGAACGTTGTTTGCGGAGAACGAAATGCAGCTCATACAGGCGGTGGAGACCCGTGCGAATGAGGAAGCCGTTGAGGGTGCAGTCGAACGTGCCTTGGAAGAGGCGGCGTTGCAGCGCACAACACAAGTTTTGAGAGAGCGCTTTGATGTCGTGCTGCCGCCAAACGCCTTCACGCCAGCCACGTTACCGGACTCTGCCACCGATGAGGAGTGGCTTGTGCACGAATTGCACACTGCAGCCGCGGCGATTATCAAAGAGTCGATGCGCCCGCAGGCTGGGTCATCCACGGAGGCTGGAGGCGCAAAGGACGGGGCTGTGCGGCCGGTCAGTCTCTCCCCTGCCTATTCCGCTGGCAGCAGGCTGCCGTCTTCTGACCATCCTCACGGCACGGCAGCAGACCGCGACTACTTCGACGCCGAGATTCTACGCCCATTCCGAATGCAGCCAAACTTCGGTAACGGAGGTACATCACGCAGGAGAAGAAACGACTGGAGCCGCAGTGATGATGCAGCGGGCGACGAAGACGGAGGCATCGCGGGGGGTGCAGGTGGTGCGGCGAGGGCGGAGGACCGCGCAGTGGGCGGCTTCGATGGCCGCGCCAGAAGCCGGCCGGCGCCGCCGACGCGGTGGCACTGGAGGATTCGTAGCGACGCACCTAATTTCTGGGCAAACGAACGAAGGACGGCGCCGTTGCCGTTACCGCCTCGGCGCGCTGTCCCCCTCATCACTGCCGACTCACCGCCGTCAGCACCCGCCAGCCTGCAGTCTATCCAACCGACGGTGCTGCGCTACGTTTTCGGCAGCGGTGACAACACCACGCACCAGCGCGCGGTCTCGCAGCACATACAGGAGAAAACGGCTTTCCTCTACGGGAGCGAGTTTGAGCGTTTTGTGCAGGAGTACATTGTCCCGGTCATCTCCACCGCCAGCCGGATCTCTGCTGATGGAAAGATGGGCGCCGCAATGCGGGCCGCGGTGCAGGATTTGCGGCAGAGGGAGCGGCAGCGGCGCAAGAGGGGCGTGCGCCTTCTCTTTGACAGGATAGCGAATAACATCCGCACCCGTCAGCTGCTGCAGCGCAATGTCTATCGAGGCGAGGCTTTCGTGTCCTACGTAAGACTTATGTACAGTAACTGGCGCGCCAAGCTGGAGCGTGACCGCCGCCGTGTGCAGTGCGCTCAAGATTCAAATCGCAATGCTCTTTTCTCTCTGCTGCACCTGCATCCCTCGACTTTGCCGAATGACACGTTCACCAAACCGAGTCCACCACCTCCACCTCCGTCAAACAAAACAAAATTGGCCGCTGGGGGTTCAACGCGAACCGCGAATGCTGCGCTCACAAAGTCCAGCTTTCACTTTGACAAGGCCAAGTTTAATGCGCAACCATGATGTCCGTATAGGAAACCACTGCCTTCAATAATTCTACTTTTTCTTGCTTGCACGTTTCACCTGAAATCGGAACGAACACTAGTCGAGGTAGGAAAACCATGCGCCATCAGCTCTTTTTCGGGCACTCGGGACTGTCGCAAAGGTCTTTCATTCTTTGCTTTAGCCGCCAAACCCGCTTAAATATGGCAGTTGCGCAAAAGTGGTGTGGAAGCTTTGCGTCAAATGGCAGACTCACCTCCAACAGCGCCTTCACGTTCGCAAAGCCTCCTCTTGGCAAGGATTTCTCTCTCTTTGTGCGATTTCCTGCATTTAGCTACTCATCTTCAATCCATTCACACTGTTCAAAACAGAAAAGATAATTCGAAGGCCCTATACTGCTTTACTGAAGCGCTCTGCAAAGCGTGCTCATTGTTTTGAAGTTGTAGCAGCAATGACGGTACCCCCAACACCACGCAGCACGGCCTCGTTCACATGCTTCGATCACCCCCCACTTCCTGATCCTCTTTCCATTTTGTTAATTGGGGAAGGAAACCTTAGTTTTGCTTACGCTCTCGTTCGACGACTGTCACGCAGCGTTGCGTTTCGCCGCGCCACTCACGGCCCTACATCCCCAAGGGCGGCCAGCACATCCAGCTCCGTGGTGAGTCTCACGGCGACGACGTTTGACAGTGAGAACGAACTTGCAGCGAAGTACCCCGAGTCGATGACGTTTCGCGCGTACTTTACGGCGAAACAGCGTGTCCCCACCCGTTACGTCGGCTGTGTTAATGCTACCGCCCTGTCCTCCTCCCTCTCAGCGGCGCACGTGAACGTCGACACGCAACCTTTTCACCTTCTTGTTTTCAACAACCCGCACATCGGCTTTGAGGACCTGTACCGGCAGCGCTCCCTGCTTTCACACTTCTTCGCCAGTGCGGCAGAGCTGCTTCAGCTCGGTGTTCCGCTTTCACACCCGCAAGAAGTGGTAGTTGCACTTTGCGACGACCAGGCACAGCGGTGGGACCTGCTGGGCTGCGCGGCCCGTAGCGGCTATCTTTGCGTCGCGGCGCAGCCGCTGCTGCTAGCCGACTACCCCGAGTATACCAACCGCCGCCATCAGAGCGACGCGGCTTTTCCGTTTCGAAGCATGGTCCAGTTTTGGTTTGTGCAGCCCACGCCAGGGCTGGCAGCGATTTTGCTGGAGCTACGTGATGAGATGATGCTGTGGGAGGGTACGCGACACGAACGCATGGAGAGAAAAGAGCCATGCGGTTTCTCGTGCGCGTCGTGGCTGCAATTTGCCGATACCTTACTGGCATCCACACCGCTGAAGACGCCAGGAGCTGAGGTGGAGGCCGCGACAACGACAACTGCATCTGCGGCTTCGTTGGCGGAACGTTGCCGTGACGCCGGAAGTACACTGAACTACACCGTGAGTGATTCCACCATGCCGATGCCACTGCTGCATCCGAAGCTGGTCAGCCATGTTCTTTCATTACTCCTCCCTTCCAGCAACGCCGCTGCAGCTCAGTCTGGCAGTGCATACTTCACACCGTATTTACCGTGCACGGCGTGGGCCTCTCTCTACCGGGCCCAGCGGTGGTTAGAGGAGCGGCAGCCCGTTGGATCAGCAGGAAGTAACAGGGAGAACATAGCAGGCGACGCCGCGTTTAGCGCAGTGCCGCCGCACCTCGACGCTGCGAAACTGGGTCGGCCACTAACGGCCAAGGAGGCGAAGAAGTTGGAGCGTTACTTGACCGGCTATGGCGCGGCCATGCAGACGAAGGTGCGGGAACGGCGAGAGCGTGAGGCACTGCGGGCAGTGTCGGCTGGTAAGGTGGGAGGCGTCCAGTGCAGCGTTTGTACCCCGCCGCGTGTGTTCGACACCGAACTGGACCTGGAGCAGCACCAGCAGTCCAAGCATTCCGGTGCTGTGCAGCTTGCACCGACGTTGTATGCCCGTGTACACACACAAATCGTAACGCCCCTTGCTACGGTGTCTGACGACGCGCTTAGCGCCGCACTGGAGAGGATGACGCTTGTCGACAGAACGGACTACTTCAACTGCGCCGTCTGCGGGCTGCAGTATAAAACGCGTGATGCGTACGAGGAGCACTTGCGCTACCTTGCACCGCTGCCCGGCGACATAGAGACATCTCTCACCTGTGACCTCTGCAGGCCCCCGAAGCGCTTTACCGATCGGCGAGGGCTGGAGCAGCATCGCAGCTCCAAGCATCCCAGCGCGTAAAAGTCAACACAGATAATAAAAAGAACTGTCAAGTCTACAGTGAAGCAGTGCATTTCAATTCTCCCTTAGCGACGCTTAATGCACTCTGGAGTGAAGGAAGACCAGCCTTAAATAACTCGTGTGTGCCGTTGCTAGAGTGTTCATAGTAAAGCACAACGAAAGAGCGAAATACCTCTTGCGATGTTCGTTCTTCCTCTTCCCTTCCTCCCACCCGTACCACTCCTTCCGTTTCAAACTGCCATTGCAGGTGATGTTAAAAAAGGCAAGTGCAGCTGATAGTGTGTTGTCCTCTTCTCAAATACCTTCAACGCAGCTTTCTTTTTTGGTCCACTTCCTTCTTTAACTGTGAACTCCTTGTCTTCTGCTCACAACCTTCGTTCCACTCGGTGCCGCATGACACAATTTACGCGAGGACGGCGACTCAACTGCTGTTTTCTGACCGACTTAAAGCAGCATAGAGAAAGCAAAGATGACGTCGTACCGTAGCATGACGCTGTGCGACACCCTCACCTTCAATTTTGTGAATTTGGATCAGCTGACGGAAACATATACCACCTTGTTTTATGGAGAATATGTGACCCGCTGGCCAGAGTATCAACGCATATGCATCCACCCCACCACCGGAATTCCCATGGCGTACACACTGGGTAAGGCGGAAGGCCAAGGTGAAGATTTTCACGGACACGTGTCTGTCTTGTCGGTAGCACCGACGTTTCGCCGTGTGGCGTTGGGGGAGACACTCATGGTGGAGCTGGTGCAGATGAGCGAGTTCGTGCACAACGCGTATTTTGTGGACCTCTTTGTACGCAAGAGTAATCAGGTAGCGCAGAACATGTACCATAGGCTAGGTTACGTTGTGTACCGGACTGTTCTTAATTATTATCGCGGCGACGGGCCAAAAGGTCCGTTTAAGAATGACGAGAACGCGTTGGACATGCGGCTGGCGCTTTCCCGCGATAAGGAGAGACGAAAGAGCAGTGTCATCCCACTCGATCGACCGATAAAGCCAGAAGAGCTGGAGTGGTCTTGATAGTTTTTTGTTATTAATGAGCAGGAATAGGGTTTTTAAGCCGAACTACCTGACACTTGCGTGTAATAACGCCTTCGCGCGTGTGGAGAAGGCACGTACCAAATACATAGGGCCTGTCCGCTTTTTGTTGAGCCAGGCAGTTGTACGAAATCGCAGACGTGATTTGTTACGGTGGTGGCACATCTCTCAAGGCGCAATTTGAGATGACTGCGTCCCTTTTCCACTTTACAAGTGGCTGCTTGCATCCGTTTTCCGCACTGCTTTTTTCCTCCCCCTTCCACGAATTGCCGATAAAGGCTTTGGTCTTGAAGGTTTTGGGGCGCAACCCCTTTTTGTGACCCTTATCCTCCTGCCTTATCACCCCGTCTAGGCTTTTAATATATCTTCTACGGCTGTTGAACCCAGCACTCTAACGGCGACCTGGGAGCACCACGCAAACTAACCTACGTAAATCGGCGGTGCGTTTGTCCGCCGGGTGCACCAAACAATCACGCACCTCTTTCATTGCTCTTAGCTTTAGTTTTTTCCCTTTGTCCTTGACGGTGTTCCTATGCCACGGCCTTTTGATGGTCTATACGGCAGAGTGGAGTCCTCACCACGGCATCCCTCCATGTCGCCGCGAATGCGACGATATCACATCCTCCTGATTGCTGCTCTCTTTGCTGTCGGGTACCTTTTTCCGATAATATGCTTCTACCGGCGGTCCCAGTTTGACACTTTCAGCGATGCACCGCGTAAAGGGGAGGCATACTATTCAGACGAGGATTTTCTCGATTGCATTGGTGAACGCCTGTCGTACGCGCGAGACCACCCAGATCGCATCCCGTACGTCCTCATCCCCGTGACGATGGACTACCAGGATATGAAGAACCTCCTCTGCAACATTACGGCTCCGATGACGTACATCATGTTCATCAACAACGGTGAATTTAAGCCTTTACGTAGGCTCTTCGATCGTGTGGAGCGTAGGTTTCAGGTGTACATGAACAAAACTTTGTTTATTATCCACCATCCAGAAAACACGGGGTACGCGTCCGCTGTGAACGAAGGCCTACGCCACGTTATGACCATGTCCGTGAAGGAAGTGCCGTGGATCTTCATCACGAACGCGGACGTCCGCTTTGCGCCGTCGCTGGTGCCCTCCTTTGTCCAGAAGGTGAACAACATGACGGCAGACCAAGAGGCTGTCATTCAGATGCTGGATGCTGAGGTGGCGCATGAAGCGTTGACGGCTGCCAACGCGCCAGATCCCCGCTTCACCTACCGTAGCTCCATACTGCCAATTGTCACGGCCACCTCGTTGCCGTACCGAATACGAGTAATGCCGGCCAACGACATGAAGCTGGAGTTTGCCGGCACGTACGGCATCTTCTTCCCCAACTCCGTACCGCACATGGCTGCATTTGCCATCTCGCGCCTACTGCTTGCAACAGTGGGCCTTTTTGACGAGAACTACTATCCAGCGTACGGTGAGGACCACGACTACGTGTGGCGATTAAGTGCGCTGGGGTTTTGTCAGTACCTCTCACCAAAAGGACAGTTTACACACTACGAAAACGCTAACCTGAACGTAAACGCAGACCTCAAAATGCGCGGGATTGCGAAGTACACGGCGTACACAACGCAGGGCCTGAAATTTACGCGTATGAATTACCAGCCGTTTCGTCTGTACTACCGTCGCGAAAAGTGGTTTCATGGCAACCCCGTCTTGGAGGCAGAGAACGGACGCACGCAACTGCCATTCAACGGTCAAATCCCGGTGGACATGTGGGTCCTTGATGCCAACCGCCGCAACATTATTTGGCAAATAGGTGAAAACAAGCTGTGTCGCCGTCACTACCAGACGTACAATCTTCGCCTCCTCAATTTTACAGTTCCCCCGACATGATAGGCGGTAAGTGCAGGCCGGCACCTGTTTCCGGGCGCAGAAGAAAAGGATGTAGCATACCCGTGTCCTTTACCGTTTTGTTCTTTCCCTGCTTTACACACGGCATCTCCATTTAACGCTTATCTTCTGTGGCCTACTGAGACGTGACACGAAGGTAAATCTACTTTTTTTTCTTCCTAACAGCGTGTTCTCAGCTGTTAACGGCGGCTGCGAAACACTATCAGAAGATTGCTACTACAATGCGGGTGTGCAGTGATGTCGCGAACCTCCAGCATACCACTACCCCGCAAAGGAGCGAAGAGAGCTTCACTAGAAAGTTACTGGAGGTACAGGCGATAGCCGCCTCGCTGAGGCGGCGTTGTGTACGTTTTCGTCACGGCTTGCAAGACTACCGGGTGGTTGTTTCGGCCCACCCCACTGCGCCTTGAGGAATTTCCGACTTGCCACTTTCTCTTTCCTTACCTCTCTTTCCTTACCTCTCATTCCTTACCTCTCAAGATCTATTCTCGACGTTAACACGTTCGCAGTTCGCTACGCACCTTCGCCAACGTCTTTTGACCCACCGTAATTAGCACGTCCACAGATTCACGAACGAGCCTATTTCGTTGCTGCCACGTTTTTCGTACTGAACCGCAGAGAGGAGTGTAAGTAGTTCGGAGCTATACACACAGAGCTACAAAAGCACGCGTGCGAGAAAAAAAAAAATGCCGAGCAACGAGAGTCCTTCCGTGGCAGTGTGTCCGATGCGTCTGACGACGGAGTTCGGAGCACCGGTGGCCAACAACGACGACACGGCCACCGCCGGCCGCCGCGGCCCCGCCCTGCTGCAGGACGTGTGGCTGCTGGAGAAGCTAGCCCACTTCGACCGCGAGGAGATACCGGAGCGCCGCATGCACGCCAAGGGCACTGGCGCCTTCGGCACGTTCACCGTGACCCATGACATCACACAGTACTGCAAGGCGAAGCTCTTCTCTGAGGTGGGCAAGAAAACCGACGTGTTTGTGCGCTTCTCGACGGTTGCTGGTGAGAAGGGAGCGCCGGACCTGGAGCGAGACATACGCGGCTTCGCCATTAAGTTCTATACGGAGGAGGGCAACTGGGACATGGTGGGCAACAACACTCCGGTGTTCTACTTCCGCGATCCCCTGCGCTTTCCCGACCTGAATCACGCGGTGAAGCGCGACCCGAAGACGAACATCCGCAGCCCGCAGAGCAAGTGGGACTTCTTCACGATGCTGCCGGAGGCACTGCACCAGGTGACGATCGACATGAGCGACCGCGGGCTGCCGGCAGACTACCGTCACATGCACGGCTTCAGCAGCCACACCTACAGCTTCATCAACGCAAAGAACGAGCTGGTGTGGGTGAAGATGCACTTCAAGTCGCAGCAGGGCATTAAGAACCTGACGGACGCCGAGGCGGCAAAGATTGTGGGCACGGACACGGAGAGCGGCCAGCGCGACCTTGTCGACGCCATCGAGCGCGGCGACTATCCGCGGTGGAACATGAAAATTCAGGTGATGACGCAGGAGCAGGCGAAGCAGTGTCCCTTCAATCCCTTCGACCTCACTAAGACATGGTCACAGAAGGACTACCCGCTTATCGACGTCGGCGTGTTGGAGCTGAACAAGATCCCGGAAAACTACTTCGCCGATGTCGAGCAGGCAGCGTTCAGTCCGGCAGTCGTGGTGCCGGGCATCGGCTTTTCGCCGGACCGCATGCTGCAGGCGCGTCTTTTCTCCTACGGTGACGCACAACGCTACCGCCTCGGTGTGAACTACTCAAGCATCCCGGTAAACGCGCCGCGCTGCCCTTTCCACAGCTACCACCGCAACGGTCGGATGCGTGTGGACGGCAACAACGGCGCCAACATCCAGTACGCGCCGAACAGCGCCGGGGAGTGGCGCAGCGACGCCACCATCGCGGAGCCGGCGCTGCCGGTGGAAGGTTACGCGGGCCACTACGACCATCGCGAGGACGACGACGACTACTACTCCAACCCACGTGCGCTGTTTGAAATGATGAGCCCTGAGCAGAGGGCGGTGCTCTTTGAGAATACCGGCCGTGCGATGCAGGGGACGACGAAGGAGGTGCAGCTGCGCCATATCCGCAACTGCATGAAGGCGCACAAAGACTACGGCCTTGGCGTCGCCAAGGCACTTGGCATCAGCGAGTCGGAGATCTGATGACCGCCAACCGAGTGTGGCCTTCCTTCGTGTTCCTGGTTTTGTGTGGGTGCCACACGAGCGCGCTTGTGCCTTCGCGGTTCCAAAGCGCGCCGTTGCTAGCCCACTAAGATGTCGCACATCCGTCGTACTCCCAAACGAACTCACTTGAGTTTAAGCTACTATTACAATTATTTTAAAAAAACGAAACAGCACAGAACTTATCAACACGACGACGAGCTGCCCTATACAGCGGTCGCGCCTGTGTGCACCTTAGCTCTATTAGTTTTTCCCTTTGTTTTCTCGCCTTTCCCCCGTTATTTTCCCTGGTATATCTGCGGCCCTCTGCAGACTGCTCGAATGTAGGTCTGCTTTTCGTTCGCCTCTCTTTTCGATTATTCGTTTACACCGACTGCATTTTGTCTCCCCCGTCCGTTTTTTTTTTATCGTTTGTGCAAACTGTGTTGGCCTGAAGTGGCTGGTGGGAGGTTCGCTTGCATAGAGGTGCAGTTGTTTCGCTGACGCTCCCAGCACTTCGTCAGTGAAGGCCACCGCTCCGGCGGAATTTCTATCACTCTTGATTCTCTCTATTCTTTTAATGGCCGTCGGGGCACAGGAACAAAGAAAAGAAGACGCTTATATATAGAAATAGAAAAGCCGCTATGACGCTCTCTGCGGGGTTTAACGTCCCGATGGAGAACGCCTTTAGAAAACACAGGGCCATTCGGTGGGTGAACCTCACATAACTTGTTGTTTGAAGTGCAGCGTTCGTGTGGCTCGGCATCTGACTCCCGCACATCCACTTTTCTGTTCACTTCTTCCAATATCGTTTCTTTGTTCTCCTTTAACGCGTTTTTTCTCAACTGAGGATTCTCCGCTTGCACAGGTGCTCGCGGACACTCTCTCTTTTTGTTTTGGTTGCGGCTCCTCTTTTGCTTCCCGCAAGGCAAGAGCTGCTTTTTACCGTTGCCTTCTCCCTTGCAAAAAAAGACTGGAGCAGAAACGCGCTTCATCAGACAGCACTTTTTGCGACTTCGGCCCGTCAACTTCGTGGCCTTCACCAAACAAGTGGTTTCTCTCAAGGAATGTTTGCGGGGCGACCCTCGCCACAGCTCACACGCTGGCGGTAGTCGCGGCGCATGGTGACACGCCGTCATCACTGGCGCTTGGTCGTTCATCTGCGAGAGGTCTGAAACAGGCTAGCCGGGAAAACCTGGAGGAAGACGCGGCAAAGGTTGGTCTACGAATCATTGCCATCGCCTTTACAATGGAGAGTTCTGAGTATCTTTTTCTTTTTTCTTTCTTACCGGTTAGAATTGTGTGAGTGGGGTGCAGTGGTTGTTCAAAAGCGCTGCTACTCCCTTTCCGTTGCACGTGGTGGTGTGTCTTTTTGCGGAGGGTTTAGTGTAAGCACCACTATCCCTCTTGAGTCTCCCCTTTTACGTTCTCAAGGTGCACAGTAGCGACTCAATCGGATCAGCTCGCGGCCAAGTAGCTCTTATAGTACAACACTACAACTACTTTGATTGGGTGCACTGTTTCCACGGGCGAAGTGGAGGTTTTCTCTTGCAAACAACTACGGGTGACTCATTTGTTTTTCTCCACATTTCTACAAAACGCAACGCTTCTCCCTTCCCACTCTTGTGCTTATCCTCGCTGCGGTCCCCCTGCGAAAATGTCTGGTGTGCCCACCGCGGTTGGCGAGTGTTTTTCGGTGCCTTTCGCTGGCCCAGCGTAACCCTTTCTGCTGTCTCTTTCGTTGTTCCTACCTTCCCGCCTTTTCATCGCCAGTGTGCGGTTTTCCTACTGCCTCGAGGAGCCGCCAAGAACCCCCTGTTTTTAGCGAAAGGGGAAAATCTGAGTACTTCGAGAAAGGAGCTTTGATCTGCGATTGCTTCCGGGCGGTTCTTGTCGTTGAAGCGTTGCGCAGCAGAAGCCGCAAACTTTCGCTTTCAACCAAAAAATGAACAACGCACTTTATGAACAGGAGCAACACAAGTCGGGTGAACTGTGGTCTTTGCGATGCGCTGGGGGATGCGACTGGCACGAGCCACGCTTTTACACTGCCACAGCGGTGCTGTCACGAGTTGCTACAACTCTCTTGTTTGGGTACTCCGTGTGCCTCTCCTCCCGCTGCGTTGGTTCAAGTGCGGCGAAATGCCGCCACCGTTGCCGCCTTCTTTGTTTGCCTGCTTTCCTTTGCTTACTTAGGCTGGGCCTCTGGATGCGTTGTGTCGTGCGGCACGTTGGCTGTACGGAGGCAGGGGGGAACAACCACGGAGTGCTGCTAAGAAGCCCACGACGGGCGGTTTTCAGGTTGAACTTCCGTATTGTATGCCACAAAACAAACGGCTAAGCAGCCGGAATGCTGTTTTCCCAACACCCATAATCTATGATGTGAGCATAACACACTTGTACTTGCGTTCGGAGGGAGAGGTGCAGGTGAGGGGTACTGGCTTATTGCGGAGGTCTCCTCCAAACACTTACGGCCGTAGATCCGCCGATGCGCTTCAGTGAGTGGGGGGCACTGCGATACACTCGCGGCAGCGTGGGTGAATGACGCAGCATCCGAGCGAAAAGCTCTTGCTTTATTCTCTATGTTCAATCCACGGTGATGCGAAGAAACAAAAGAGAAACGAACATCAGCGGCGCTTGCGCACTCAAAGTGGTGGGCCGATCTTTGCTCACTGTAGCGATTCCCCGGGGTGGACAGCATCTGTCCCAAAGAGTTGTTACTGCTTAGCGGCGACGACCAAGGGGGCCTAGTGCACGACCTGGGCGTTTGCGCAGCTTTGGAGACTCAATGTGGGTGGGCCGCCTAGCGCCGCCACGGAGTGCACAGTGCGGCGTCTTCTTTTGCGCGCTCCCAGCTTTGCCCGACTCCACGACGCTCACCGTGTTGAGTGTGGGGTGGTTGATGAGGGTGCCAGTGACGCTGCCACGGTTGTGACAGTCCCGTACGTGTCAGCGCAGGTGCCGATCAGAGAGAAGGCTGTTTGCAGCTATACACAAAAAAGCGTGGCGCTTTCTGGCGTCTGCAGGAGCAACGTACCCGTGCCCCTTGGTAACTTGGCGGTACGGAGTGTACTCAGTGGCGGAAGTCGCGCGTTGCTTGTTGCCAGCGGAGCTGCGTTTATGCAAACGCGGAACTCTAATGGCCACCGTTCCTTTTCTCGAACGCACCGTACCTTGACAAACAAGATAGAAGCCACTGCGAGCGGCTTTGATTCGGCAATCATGGCAGTTTTTGACGCTTTGTGAGGTTGGTGTTTCTAGCGGCGCGCCGGTTGACAGCATCCTCAGCATTACAGACGCCCTGGGTCTTCAGCCGCTTGACTCTAACGAGCGTGTGCGGTGACATCTCGCTGGTGCGGAGCGCTTCTCCAACCTTGCGGCGATCAACGTGCTTTTTGAGCCCCTGTGCCGTCTCGGTGGCTTCGCAGACTTGCCGTGCCTTGGGGAAATCGCAGCTGCCGGATTTGAGCTGCTCACAGTTGTTGGTTTAAGGGGTATCCGACGCGCAGGATTTTTGGCCTGACCCACAGCAGGCTGCTAAGGAACCCCGATGGCCTTGCCGCCGCGTGGTGCTCGGAAATGCTCGACGTGTCTGTACGTGACATGAGCAATTTCGGTAGTGTAGGCAGCTGCTTGCGGCTTTGCCGGCTAGACCTGCGCGAGGGTGTTTCAGTGAAAAACTACCGCATTCCCGTCGGATCGCCAAAGCTTGGGGGCGCGCTTGCGAATGGGTGCGGCTCGCGCGACGTTGATGGGGTAGGTAGCTTCTCTTTGCTCAGGGAACTCTGTGAGAACGAAGGCAGTGTTTCGAATGATTTCCATAGCTCCGCCGATGCCCTGAGTCTCGAAAAGCCCAACGCGGGTGGATGTGGGTTCAGGGGACCTGAGGATTTTGGGCAGGTGCCTCTGGCTCTGTGGGGTCAACGTGTCAAGAAGCCCGCTTTTGGCGGACCACCTTGGTAGCGCGGGTGTGCAGAACCTACCGCCGACAAGTGCACATCGCTGTCAATTGCGCACCACTGATTTGTTCGGCGGCCGCCTGCAGCTCACTAGGATTTGCTTTAGACACAGCACGTCCTCGGATGACGTGGGTGATCCTGCGGCACAAAGTGGTTTGAGAGTAATGCACTCGAACGACTTTATGTTAAGAAACGCAAGTGTCTTTAACTCCGTGGCCACGGTTGTGAAAACCAGTGCTTCACCTTTAAAAGAAAGCCTTTTTAGCGTTCTTCAAATTCACCGTATAACGGCCTCCTTCTTTGCTTACACCGTGCGGTGGCTTTCTGCAACTCCCGTTTCCTTTAGGGTCTCGTTTGGGACACCTCTTGCTGTTTATGTTCGAAACAACTTTTTTGGCTGTCTTTGCGAAGCTCTGTTTACGGTTATTTGGAGTGGTCTCGCGTAATTAGCCGAAGCCGTTCGTGTATCTCCATTTCCTTTTGCAACTCGTCGCCTTCCCGGGACCCGGTGTATGCGTCTATGTTTCCTACCGCTTACTCCGCGTCTGCAAATGCATCTTGCTTCTCCCAGCCTCGCCTCCTCTTTTCCTGTGTTGCTTTGATGCATCAGAAGCCCTCTATTGTGCTCCTGCGTTGTGGAGTTGTGCTAACGGTGGGTTAAACTATTGCTTCTTGTTAGCAACGTGTTGCTGTCTGCTTGGGACCGCGTGTGCCAACTCATTTGACTAGGGAGCAAAAGCAGGAAGGCCATGGAGTCAGTTCTTCTTTGATCTCTTCAATTCTGCATTTGCGTCAACGTCCGGGTGCCGTAGGAATGCTGCTGGCCCTGCAGAGTCTCTTGGGTTCATAAAACGAGGCAAGCAACTTAGGGGGTTCGCAAAGGCACCGAGCCTTTTCTTCTCTCTTCTCGTTCGCTTCCCCCCGCCTCTGCCGTTGTGCGTTCTTTCTTTTGCCATGCGACTCTCCCGGGTTGAAATGGTAAGAAACGCCAGGCGTCATTCGTTAGTCTCCTCAGTTGCTCTTGAAGAACTCTTCCACCAACCTCAAAGCAAACTTATGGGGTTTCAAACGGTTGACTGGCTCCCTTTAAAGCCAGGGTGCTTGCTCTCGCATGTTTTTCCCGGTGTGCGTTGACGTTGCGTTTGTTTTTCTAACTCTCTAAGCGTCCAAACTCAACTCGTTCACACCCCACCGTGCGAAACATCCGAAGCATCTGAAGCCGGCTCATTGGCACGCCCCTCCGGTGCCGCGTTAAAGGCGTAAGGGTGGTGCTGTTCGATTTTGCCGATGACCTCGGTCTCTGGAGGGTGTTGTTGCGTTTGCATTCCAATTTGGTTTCCCTGGCGATCCGCTTTATGGGAGGCGACCGCGTGACGGAAAAGGTGTTCTGCACGTTAGATGCTGTGTGCCCGCCGACCTCTCTGGGCGAAGGGGGCACCACAATAGAATCTGCGAGGGAGCACGGATTTCTGCACTGCGCGAATGCATGGTCAAAGGCTGTGCCGTCATCTTCACGCTTACGCGACCACTTCCAGCCCACACAAACTTGTGATTTCGCAATGGTGGGCGGAAAGGTGTCGGCCACCACTGGCGGTCAGCTTTAGGGATGCAAGCGTTACTGCGCTCGTGCTTTTAACTCAGTGAATGGGGCTGTGAGTAAAAGCGCTTTTAGTCCTAGCTGCCCTGACGACAGCCTATGTGTAGGACGCCGTGCGACCCTTCAGGTACCGGTGTGGCGCTTTCCTTTGTGTGTCGTCGCTGTTTGCGAACCTGGGGCGGCTACCTGCTGTGTGCGTGGAGAAATGACGGTGTGGGTGCTGTCGCAGCCGTTGCTGTGCAGCAAGCTCTGTGTGCGGCGAGGGAATTTAAGTGAGCAGGATTGCAACTTAGGGTATTAACCAAAAAACTGTGTGAACTTCCATCGGTGGCGGGTAAATCGCACTTGCATAGATAACGGGCCGCCAGATTCCGTCTAGCGGCGCTGGCCTGCTTGCTGGGCACCGTTCGCTGCTAACAGGGCTTGAGACTTCACGTTGTTTCGCTTTCGTGTGGCTTTCTTCGCTTGGACGTGCTCCGTCGCTGTCGAAGCCCTCAGCCACACAATGCTACCTTTGCAGTGTCGGCAACGTCGGTTCAAACCCTTTGCAAAAACAGCAACAACAACAAAGACCGCTTTTATGGCTAGCAATTTCGGCAGCAGTGACGGCCCTGCCTGTGCTTGATGTCTGCCGTGGCTGTTTTCCCATCTACGTAGGGCGCACCGCGCGGGTGGTCTTAACGCTCACGGCGTATGCGCGATAGTCTGTGTTCCTAGCAACCGTGCTGAAAGTTTTCGGGTTCTCGCTTGGGTGCCGCGTTCGAAAAACGCTCCAATCACGACGCTGTTAAATTGGCTTGCATCGATGGTTTCGGGGTGGATCCGTTGCTGCAAAAGGTGAACGGATCCGAAATTGACTTTCTTCAGGACGTCAGCGGCGCAGCCGGATCCCCTAGCTTACGCAAACCGAACTCGCACGACTTCAACGTGACAAACGCCCTCTTTCACCAACACTTTGTTAAGCATGATTAGTCACTAACGATCATTTCTGTAACTACGATGACGAGTTGCCGCTGTCTAACCAGCATGCATGAGCTGTTTTCTTCTACTGGCACGTCGTCAGCATCGACATGACGTGGTGAACTCCACGTTAAGCAGTTTCGTCTCGCAAAACTGCAAGTGAACCAGGTGAATTCAGTCTCCGAAGAATGCAGTGATTAGTGGTGCCTCCTCGTGGTTTTCAGCGTGCCTCTTTGTTCTTTGTGCTTCATTGCTAGGACCTTCACGCACACGGAGAGAAATTCACTTCACTATTTGTACGATGTATTTTCCTGTTCACGTACTTTAGTCCTACGTAGCGCCCTTCAAGGTCTCCGAATTTTACGCCTGATCGCTTCTGTTTTCTTTCATGGTGCTTACACGGTATCGTGGTTGCCTCTGGGCTCTAGCTCCTGAGGACTGCGTGGTGCTGCTCTACATTCTCCAGCGCCAATCTCTTCTCCAAACAGGAGAGAGGAAAGAATCCGTCTTCGTGCTTCCTTCTGTTTTTCCTGTTTCGAGCAAGTGCCCTTCACATTCGTTTGAAATACATCTTTTGTTCATCACCTTCATGCGGTCGAACTCTCTTTCTGGACATTTCCTTTTCCAAGGGCCTCATCTTCCTACCTTTACCTCTGCAATTCCTTTCTCCCCTATGTGATGTCTGCGTGGTCGCGTCACAACCGGCTTAATTATTTTCCTTTCTCGTAGGTCTGAACCCGCAATCATCAGCATTTATCTCCTGTATCTCTTTTCAGTTTCAGACGCAACACGGCAAAGTGCCTTCTGTGAAAGGGTTTGCTGTGCCGGAGGGGCCTCCACTACGTTGTCACCAAAAGGGCCTCTTAATGCTTCTTGGAGGCGAGCTTTGGTCTCTTTGCATTGGGCTCTACTTTTTTCTTCGTCATTAATCCTTTCACCCACAACAAAGTGCTTACAACCAATATTCTGAGTAGCTCTGCGAATTCTCTCGTTCTGCGTGCGGTGCGGAAGAGAAAATCAAACGGAACGATGCGGCGCTACGTCCGCTAAGTTTTACTGCTCTTTGTGTGTGTTTTGTCCCCGGGGTGAGGGCAAAGAGGAAAGCGTCGTGCTTCGCCCCCGTGGGGCACCAGTGGGTGATTCTTGTTCGCCTCGCGACCACAAAATAAGTCGTGTGCTTGTCACGGTAAGTGTTTTGACTGCTCCCATGGGGCTGTGGCTTTCCTTTTCGGCTCGTTGAGACTGTGTGTTTGCTGCCTTGTTTTCTCCCACCTGCATTTGCTCTCGTCTTGTCCTTGACGGTGTTGCGACGAAAGGCAGCTATTGGAATGAGAGGATCGTATCAATTTCAGACTTTGCAGATGCTCTTTTGGAAGGGCGAGGGGATTGAGTGCCTCTTCCAGACTCACAGCTGTGCCACTTCATCCTGGCACTACTACACTTTACTTGGCAAACTCACACTGAGAACAAAAGATAGCAGCCAACCGCCGACCCACCTACTATGCTCAGTGAAAAGAAACACTACTGCATTGCTGTGGTGAAATGAAATCAGCAAAACGACGACTCGCATGAGATGGGGCTGTGCGTTGCGGTCCCTTCGTTCGTGCGCCACACGATCATCAGCAACAGCAACAATTCTCCCTCTCATCACCTTTGTTTCCTGGCTACCTTCTTTCTCCCCCACTTTCTCGTGCCACTAGCGTCTAGTAGTGCTTCCGCCGTTGTTGCTGGTGGCAGCAGTTCTCTTGTGAGGGCTTCCCGGCGTACGCCAGATGGTGGTGGTGATGTATGCTCTCCTACTCGGTCTTTGGTTTTGCTGTTCGGTCCCGAGTACTACAGCGTTGTCAGCCACACGCATGGCGCGCACACGCTTGGGGGAAGTGACTGCGATTGTACGCTGTGCGTTGCTGACCAGGACGGTGGCGCCATGCGTGAGAGAGGGATGATTACTTCTGAATCCTTTGCTGTGGGACACAACGTTGCCGGTGAAGAAGGCACGTTGCGTGTATAGGAAAGTGTGCTGGTGGCTGCAATGTTGCAACACATTGACGCTGGCAACTCAGATTGTGGCGAACATAGGGCGGACGCCGTTACACTCAACTGCCTTCTGCGTGTGGGTGCCTTCTCTGAAAACAAAGTGCTGCCTCCATGAAGCAATGTGCAGCAACCACTGAGGCTTGGCGCTACGTAACTACAAGGGAGGAGATTGATACCTTTCCATGAGCAGGCACTTGGGATGTTGTACTGACGCACCGGTGTTGATAGTGAAGGTCATGTCTTGGCAGATACTCGAGGTTACTGAAGCTCTACGTCGCTGTAACCTTGTTGGGAATGGAGGTGATACCCTGGCCATCCTGCACACTTGTAACCGTTCTATTGCGGCTTCACTACGTAGACTTGCACTCGTGATTTCGCTACAGCGTTGCCACGTAGCCAGCTACTAGAAAGGTGACACTCCATGTGGCGGACTCGTACGCCCATCGCCATTTGTTTTTGGGGCGAGTCGTTGCTGAACACGATGGTATTGTTACTGCAGCAGAGCTCACCCATTCACCAGCACAATGTGACATTGAATTGCTGACTGCAGGAAACATGCTAGTGCTATGCAGAAAACGTGCGTTACGAAACCCGGGGCTTTACAGATGGGGACAACGAAAGGGGACATCGCCACACATAAAGGCACTTGTCGCCACGCTGTGAAACTTTACCACTACTAGCAAGGACAACGGCAGTACCGTGTGCCGGTGCACCTGTTATTCCATTGTCAATGTGAAGCTGTAGAGACACATGTTCACCATTCGGGAACAGCGCGGTATTGCCAGCAGCTGGGCAGATGAGGCGGTGCGGTGTAGTCAAAATGCATGTAGTCACTCTGGAATGCGGCTTCATCGCTCGGAGGAGCAGAACTATAACTGGGAACTTACACGGTGCATCTGGTAGTGTTTCTGCGGTGTTCCATGCGGTGTTGTTGTGGAGAAGTGGTGGTGCTGACGTTAACGACGGCGTCATTACCCAGACACGCTGTCACTATTCCCTAGCTACGATGCCGTCTCAACAGCACACGCACTCACCTCCACACTGTTTCTTTCGACAGTAACGCTGACACCAGGGGGCATACACGTGTTTATCGTGGCAGTGAAGCGGACCTTCATCCCGCAAGAAGGACGACTACCTGCTGCAGTCAGTGCCATACTGTACTGCATTTATGCTCGCAATGAAAGCGCTGCTGTAGAAAGCAGGAGTGCTCGACAGACTGCAGTGCAGTGATGCTACTCACTGCAAAGGCGATGGGGCAGCTAATTAACTATTGCCACGAACAGAATTGAGTGGAGCACTATTACTGTGCGTAGGCTCCTTCGCAGATATTTGCAATGTGGATGCAAAGACAGACCTTGATCCTCGCAGTGGTGTGGCAGCGCATTGTCAATGACGGCGAACTCGGCATTGTGCACAATAAAGAGATTTGTGGCAGCGTGGGAGAGCAAACTGGATCGAGGTCAAGGGTGCGTGCTGTGAAGCTGTGCTACTATCATGGTGCGGGGCACATAGTCACCCACGGGTGCCACAGTGCAGTGCCACAGCAAGAAAAGAGTAGAGGTAGTATTGTTGTGGGGATGCGCACTGGCCTAGCGTTGCTCTGCGCATTCGCGTCTTAAGTGAGAAGGACGGGCCACCACAGTGGGGCTGGGCACCGCTCCGTAAACTGACACTGTGTGGTTATGAAGGCATATGCTCAACGAAGTGAGACTTTGCATTGCCACTGGAAAGACGGGTGGCACCACACCCGGCAGGCAGACACACGCTTGTCACCAATATTGTCCTGTAAGGTGAAGTCCTCGACGTGGAGCACTCTGTTGTCGTGCCGAAGGCTTGTGCTCAACAGTTTGCATGAACAGCACACCGCCGCTGCTCACACAGAGGGTGGTATTAAAGCATGGGCGTGCATACTTGACACGGTGGGCTGACAAAGCGTCAGCGACAACGCGGGAAATATTGTGGTTGTGAGGATGTGCCACTGCTTTCTCACACTGCAGCTCTGCATCGATGTTGGTAAAAAATAAGCGCACACCGTGCGAAGGTTCACCATCGCCACCACACCGCCTCGACACCGTTACGAAGACGCGCTTTCGTCATCCTGCTGTGCCTCAAAGCTCTACTGACAAGGGAAGTGGCACGACACCTTACGGCTGTGTACTCATTGCCACGAAGCGTTGCACAGGTTCTCCGTAGAAGGCCGCCATGTTGCGTCGCCGCTGCTTGTGTAAAAGACGGATGGGGCCAACAGCGTACCTTTCCGCGGTGGAGTACCGCTCTGGCACCGGCAGCGAACGTGGCATCAGTGCGGGGATGCACACGTGCCCATCACCACACCTTGCTGCTGCATTTTAACCGGCAAGGCGAAACGCAGCATTAAGGAGACACACCTCCATTTTTTCTACTGCTGCTGCATCGTCGTCATTGTGTGGTCAACAGTGATGGGTACGTTGCTGCAACTGCTCGGCGTACGCAAGGACGACGGCACGGATCAACGACGCACACACGCACACACCATCGTCACACCGCTGTGGCGAAGCATCCTTGTCGACAACACATTTGACTCCATTGTGAGCGTGCACGCTCGTCTTAGTGCTGAGGATACGTGCTTGCTACCGTGTTGGAAAGGCCGCTGACACTTCACTCGGCAGGCAGACACTCTCAACTCCAAGCCGGGGGACTTTACGGAGGCTGATGAGGAAGCCGTGCTACCGCACATAGTTCGCAGGTGTAATCATCACGTTGTGGTGCATCAGTGTTGTTACGGTAGACGGATTCACGACGTAAGGTTCTGATCCTAATACCATGCCGTACACCATTGCTCAAAGTAAGGATGCATTTACAGACCTTACACTTAAACACTGTATTGCTACCGACTGGGAGGGCAAGCGTCATAGCAGCCGCAAACCGCCATCACCGTCTTCGCATAGCTGGTGTGAGGCACTGCTGTGCTCAAGGGGAGCGTTAGCTCTACCTGGAGGTGTAGTGGCCACCACGTTGCGACAAACGTTACGTTGTGGTGAAACAGCAGACGGTATACTCCATCTAGCGGACCCTAGTGCCCACCATCGTCCTACCGACCTGCGTTTCTCGTGCTGCAAAGCGCGTGGTGTTAGAGACGGGTCGCGAAGTGTCTTCCGCAGACTGCTTCAAAGCATTGCTATTTCTCACAAGGGTGGGAACGGCGACGGCATGGCAAGATCACGCTCAGCAGCTTCACCATCGCCACGCAGCGCATCATCACTGACATCTCAGGGTGTTTTATTGTCTGGTACGCAGCCTTCCACACCACTGCACTGCAACACTCCGGGGGATGAAAGAAACAATGCTGTCATTTTTCTCCCTCATCTGTGCTCTCGCGTGTCTGTGTGTGGTGTTCTTTCGGTCGTGTGGCAGAAGGTGTGCTCGGACACGTGTTTGCACACTCTACATCACCACCTTCGTTTCACAAGACAGCGGGCATTCACCTGCACCAAGGGAGCCGCCGGACCGTGCACGATGCATTTGTGGCGGTGTGGTGTGGTGTCTTGCGGTTCAAAAAGAGACCATGCACCTGAAGGTGTCACAACACGCAACCTGCGTGTGCTCGTGGTGCCTGGCTGCGTTGGGCGGTTGGCTGTGCAGTGTCTTCGTTGAGGGTTGTGCTGCGTGCTGTCCTGTGAGTGGGCAAAGGTATGGTGCGTCAGAGAAGGGCTTGTCCAGCTGAGCCGGAATTGCGGAGGCACTGAAGATAGATCAGGGAAGAATGAGTGGTGGTGTAACATCGTGCAGAGGTGCGAGTGTATTTTCAACGTGAGGAGCGAGAGTTTCGCAAAGGAAGTGACCAGTGCTGTGGGTGGTGTGTCTGCGGTGGTGCGGCTGTGTGGTGTTGGTTGG